>NNCF01125934.1:539121-601028 GCA_002313205.1 Laupala kohalensis
ATATAAATTGAACACATTAGTATTCTACACAATATTTATTTACGGAATATTGCTCACTAATTTTATCATGCTGCTAAGAGGATCATGACTAAATAAACGTTGATAATATTAAAAACAATACTTTAGTCGTACAGAAATGTGAGGTATAAATTCAACATTTGTTTATTTTTCTATTGTAGAAGATATTTACTTCACTAAACTAAAGTATTAAAGCATATCTAAGTACTATAATTCTTCTACAAAAAACCGTTCATGTCCGCCTTGTCTTCATATTAAAAGGTTATTTTTGTTTACCATTTTCATTTTTCTTTTCAGTCGTCATATTACTATTCGCGTCCCTTTACGTCATTGCAATCGCTTCCACTTTCTATTACAAGCTCGAAATATCTCCCGCAGGGGCGGATCCAGGACTTGAATATGGGAAGGGCCCTTACACAATTTTTTTCCTTTCATTCATAAATCGACGTTATTATTACATATTTTACAAGAACATCAGTAAAACGTATTCTTCATTAATTTATTATACTCATAAAGTACCATTATTCTAATAACAAATTATTTATTTTTTGGTTTATGATTTCCATTTTTTTCGATTATTTTCTATTGGATTACTGTCTCGGAATCTTACTGGAGTGCGATTATACTAGAAACGTGCCCTATAACGTCGCAGTCCTATACTAATGTTCCTATGTTGGAGTGGAAATCTATAAAAGCAAAGTAAGTCGTATGTTTGTCCTAAAAAGTCGTCTTCTCACGCAGATTTTATTAGTTCATCTTGTTGATTTCAATGGGCATACCGATATTTTTTAAGTAAAAGCTACCTTTTGTATTTCTATCTCGTTACTTGGGAGGGGCACGTGCCCCCGGTGCCCCCACCCCCTTGGATCCGCCAATGATCTCCCGTTGTCCCATCTACGAAGTTGCACTCTTCTCGTGGTCTGCCGAGTCCCGCTTATAAAGTTATCCTGTCCTCGTGTTCCTTTTTTATGAGCATTCCGAATCATCCCAGTCATTATCACGTATACATGATATTTACTATATATCTCTTCCTTCTCCAAAATTTCCCCCCTAATACTAAAATTTATCGCTCCTTTTTTCCTTCAATATCCCAAACATTGTCCTTTTCCTCATCATACTACTCACATTCCCTTAACACGTTTTACTGTCACTTCTCCTTTTCTACAAAAAAATTCTGACGCATTTCTCTTTCGTATCCTCTTCAAGTAATCGTAGAATTTTCCATGTCCGGTTATGAATTCTGTGAGATATCCGTTCGGTCTAAATTACTTCTGATTCTTAATCTTGAAAGTCACATCCTCTGTGTAGTCGTCCTTTGAAAAAAATATTTACCGTATTTTGATTCAATTTTACGCATTTGGATCAATTTTGGTACTCCATTTGGAAGCCCCTCACATGATGAGGTTCGGGGCGGACCGCCTCCAATTAGTTAGGGCACAGGTCATATTATACATTTGCTCGTATAGTGTTGATTGAGATTCACCAATAAAGAATATGACTGTTAGGGAAATATTTTAGAAATCCTCTGCATCTTCCAATCACAAGCTGAAAATCCGTTCGTGTGATGGCAGGAATCAGCGGCGGGTGGTCCTAACGTTGTGACGTCCTGTGGTGGTGCACACAGCCGGCGAACGGATCATTGAACCGTTCACTTGACTCGCACTGAACGGTTCACTTGAGTGAGTGATCTGCTCTGCGGGTGTTGTAGCCCTCCCACAGTCAGCTGCCCTCGTGCAACGCTGTCATCTCTGCAGCTGCCGGAGCAACGCGAGTTCTACACCTGCTCTACAATGCTAGTTGAGCGATCTAATTCGAGCGATCTATTGCAGTTCACTGAAGTATTTTATTAATTTAAAAAACAAATAAGAGAACATAATAATATCGTATAAGTCAAGGGTCGGCAACCTTTTCACACTCGCAGGCCACATTATCAAACCTTCATTCGATGCATTGCATACATCGCGAGTCACATAGATATCCAACATAACATTTAAAAATGGTTGAATAAAAAGTAAATTATGGCATTAATCATCAAATTTAACTTAGGGGAGTCTACTTTCGAAGAAATTTTTTTTTCTTTTCCATTTCACAACATCCACCTTAATTTTATTCAGTATGTTATATCATGACCAAAACAGTTAAGTCCCTGCGTTAAGACCCACATGGAATGGCTTCGCGGACTGCAGGTTGCCGACTCCTGGTATAAGTAATTAATCGGTTATTCAGTAATTCGTTACTTAATGATAAACAAACCTAATTACTTAATGATAAGTGTAGACTTTATCGAAGCTCCAGCTACTACTAACGGTAGTTGGGAGGAAGTTTTATGTACTAAATTTGTTTCCGATTCAATTTTTAATTTAATACAAGTTATAAAAGAAAACCATTGTAATAATGTATCATTTGTGGCAATAGGTTGTGATGACGGGAGAGACACGGATCTTACCTAATGTTACATTTTAGACATAAGATATAACGATGTATTTATCGTCGTTTGTATCGACTATTATGCATTATTGCATAAGGGTTAATTTATCAAAATTAAATTTTTGATTAAATTTTCATCCAGTTGCTACTCTATGCTTACAATTAACATTCCTTACAAGGGGCAACCAAATATTTGAATTTTTTTAGTTTTTATTTATTGTAAATCTTTCACTTACGCCATACCATGTATTCCAAACCAACAGTATTAACATTTGAAGGAAAGTGATAAACTTCAGAAAATGCTGTCATGTATTAGTTAGTCAAGCGTCTAACTCAAAATGCATGAAGGAAACAACATAAACCATATTACGCAAAATTCGATAACTTCTGTTCTTAGTTCACATTAGTTGGAGCTTGCGAGACTTCTTATGGTTGTAAATGAGACCGAAATACTCAGGAACGATAATACTTGTTCAATTGTCAAGATGTGACATCCCAACCTCATAGTAACCGAACTAAAAGTTTGGAATGTAATATCCAATGTTTTAGAGAAATCCTGAAGAATTAAATATTATTATCAAAAAAGCAGTTACAAACTGCGTACGACCATGTGGAGGACAAACCATTTACTCGGAAGCAAGCACGGGGCCATCCCATCAATTCTGATCAAGGGCCCTAAGGCAGAGGCGGATTTAGCATTTCCGCACACCCCTAAGATAAGAATAAAAATAGTTCGTATGTGTATAATATTAACAGATACCATCTGACATGTATTTGATAAAACACGAAAAATTATTTCACATGTACGTATTATAAGCTGTAGATTATTCGGAAAATATTGTTTATGAATAGTAATTATTAAAACAATTATAAATTCGAGATTTATTATTTCAATAGATGCAGTCCCTCGGCAAGAGCCTGGAGAGCCGTAAAAAAAATTCCGCCTACACCCGAAGGAAAACTGGGGAAAAACCCGAGCCAGATGGGGGATCCTTCCCTTCTTCTGAATTTTAACCCTACATCCAATCCTAGGGAACTCACATCCAGTGATTTCTCATTGTACTGTAGACATTTCTTTAAGTTTCAAGAGATTCACGATTTTCGCTTGTGTTTTATTGAAATCGGTTTGACCACAAATATCCTCTTCTTCCCACTGTGAAGAGAAAAAGGCGCAGATGGGAGGGAGGGTGGGTGGCGGAAATCTGGGGAAGGGCAGGGCAACTACCATCCGTCGCGTATGCAGATCGTGTGGAAGGGCGCGTACGAGAGCTCGTGCTTAACCCTTTGCCACCCTGCGTGAAGCCCTTTTGAGCCCTCCGGGCTGACAGATCCCGCAGCGAAGGCGGACGCGAACCCTTCGAGCCTTGCCCTTTGCTCTTGCCGCACTTAGTTGCTCGCTTTTCCTTCCTTTTTGGCGACGAGAAAATGACGTACCATACATTACAAGTATTTGATAGTTTCCCCAAAAAAAATTGTAAATAAAAGAAGGCGATAAGAGAATCAAACCATCATCTTTTTATCCATAATATTAATTTTCGTTCTTATACCTGCTTCAGTTCAATTTCAATTTCAAAAGGGTTTTATTTTGTCATTAATATTTACAATATAGGCGGGGCTAAATACACGTGCGCCTTATAGAAGTCGTAAAATGCTGCTCTAGTTTGTCCTTATTTTCTTCCTGAAGTGCTCTCACTCCTCACACCTCATCCGATGATTTCCAACATACCAACAATTTCTACTTCTTTTCAATATGTTAATTATACATCAATTAAACAAAATAAAAGAAAAAAATTATTAATAAAATGTAATATATAATATTGAGAACTATTAAGAGTTCATTTTATGGCAAATTGAATTTTGAAGTATGTGCTTTATTTTTCAATTTTGATTTCTTGAATAGAAGTATAGTTTACGTCTAACGTAGTTTTCTATTAAAGTGGTATAGTAATACCTACTTTACGACATTTTATAGACACTGAATATATTTATCCACACTACGTTTCAGTCCGGATTTTGGCCTGTATCATGTGTTTACATAAATATGATGAACACATGATGAAAGCCAAATTTCATTCTGAAACGCTGCACGGATAAATATATTCAGTGTCTATAAAACGTCATTCAGTTTTATAATGTTTTCTTGATTTGGAAAAATCTTCATTAATTATTATTTCTTCCAGTCCAAAACTAGCTACGACTTTAATTTGTAGTCTTTTCAGCAATCCCTTAATTCCCCCATCTGGCGTTGCATTTCAATTGTTGAACTCAAATTTCTCCTTCAGGAATCGCATTTCCTCTTACAAGGTATATATTCCCATATTAATACATTCCATTTTCATCCAACTACTTCCTTGAACATTCTATGAACATTTTTGTGCATCTATGAACATTTTTGTGCAAATTATGTTTTCCCAGAATCCTGTTAATGATAATTCATTACATTCTTGGCATTCTTTTGCAAAGCCTTTACATTTGCACCTCTTCCTTTGCTCACCATAGCAACTAATACATCTGTCCCAGACACCTTTCTTAATTTCAAATTTTCTAATGCGTTACTTTAAATGTAACAATAATTGTGTATTCGTTGTTACTTTTGGTAGATTTGGATGAAATAAAATGTTTATGATAGGTTTATTTTTCGCTCTTTTCAATCTTGTAACACAACACAATCATGTTAGTCGAGTCATTGAATATGCTGACAGAGCCTACTATGATGAGCGCCTCTTCCGCGACGAAAGCAGCGCGAGAGTATCGCTCCACCACAAGCCTGACTGTATCCAACGGCACTTCATCGGAGCGAATTAAAGACTATACCGTAATTTTTACTTAGTTCTAAACATCGTTAATCATATTTTTAGCCTCTATATTACACAAGTAAAACTCAATTTAGGTCAAACTAAACTCAATATGGGCCATTTTAATCAATTTAGGTATTTAATCAATCAGACAATGTATTGCTTGTTAGTTGTTAGGATTTGTGCAGATGTGAAGAGTGGTTGTGGGTTCGGAGGTCTATGTTGCATGATTGGTGTTGTTAGTGTTCTGGAATGATATGAACAGTGTATTAATGTTATATGAACTGTTGGTCCCGAAGCAGATATGAAACATTTAAATACAACATAAACTGACATATTGAAACGTAAGGGTAACAAATAACAGTTACATTACCTAAACGCATGAATATCCATATTGTGTTAATTTTAAACATATATGCTCCATGGTAAAAAAAAGTACAAGTTATCTGATGCCTCCAACTGTTCATGAAGTTAGCAACACAAAAAATATTTAACAATTATATCTAATAATACGCCGACTATTAATATGTTGGAAAACCGACTTCTACCATTCTTATCCAAAAAATGTAAAATTTCCAATCTTACGATGTCTGAGGAATTATACAACTCGCATACTATGGAATATTGCATACTAGTAAAACCTCCAACGCCACAAAACGGGTCAATAAAATAAAAATAAAATAAAACGCAATATAAAATATCAAGAGCTATGAAGTTTTTCGGCAAATTCATAGCCGAAACCATAATAAATATATTTTACTTTTCAATTTTGTTTTCTTGGTTTCGAAAAGTTGTATTGATTGAAGGAAATTTCTCGTTTCAAAATACAAATATAAGTAATAAAAAATGACACCTATTCTGAAGTTCAAGCCAATGTTAGTGGCTTGGGAATCCTACCACAAGTAGATACTGTTTACAAAGGAAAATATTTTCTGGAAATTATCCTAGCATTCTATGAATATGAGAAAAGAGAAAAGTATGCTCCGAGTAAGACCCAAATATGGAAAATAGTGGAGATTTCCAGAGTCATCATGGTTAATAATATGTGTCGCTTCCTAGAATCAAAGATAGGGTGAAACTTCGGAATTTATTTTGGTACATTTTATGATTAAACTAACACTTTGTAATATTCCTCCTTTTACCATAATTTTTGAACATAAATCTCAAAAGAAATGATCACAATTCTAACAGTGTAGAATACAGAATAAAATGCAAATATTATAATACTAGTTATGTAGGTCAAACAAAGAGAGGGATATAAAATAGAATCCAGGAGCATAAACGAAATTTAAAATCAGTTGAATAAAGTGTAGTATCCTCACATTGTATTAATAATGATCACTTGGCGAATTGGGATAAGACATTAATATTAATTGGACATAGAAGTTAATTATTACAAACGTTCCATGTCTGAAATGATATTTTATAAAAAAATACACGCGGGAGTTTCAATTTACGCAGTGACACAGGAAAGTTATCTAGTATTTACAATACAATATTATAACATGTTTGTGTAGTTTCTGCTATTTTGTAAACTTATTTTGTTTATATTTACGTTTAATATCATGTTCAATTGTTCTGTTGTTAGGTTTCTTGTTACAATTTGTGATCGCCTGACGACGATTTCAAATAAAGACGAAACGTTGGAAACTTTACAACACAAAATATATAGTTTTAGTCCTTTTAAGGTCGTGTCTTAAATTATTTATTTACTTTTTAATTCTCTCAATATTAAGGTGTTACATCCGTCAGAGCGACTAGGATTAAGTACTTCCAAAAAATGTCTCAAATGATAGTTTTATCCAGTGGCGATGAATTTTCATACCCTTATTATTTGACTTTAAATTATTATGGGCTTATTTGGAGAAACGTTTGCGGGTTTATGTTCTTTTTTATATATCCTGGCAAAAGTGCAGGCTTAACCTAGCGAATAAACTTCTAAAATATTTCCTACTACAACATTTTCCTACTGGAAATAGGAACGAAATGATGTTAAGATTTTCATACCTTGTGGGTCATTTACAAGAATGATTCACCAAAAACTGTGGAAAATACTGTTCGTACAGCATCACGCGACTGAAGACAATACGACTCTTGTCAAGAACGAGTCAAACGACATTCTAAATATATTATCAAGTTTTAAAATCTCAAATCCTCATTCAATAGTAAAACTCAGTAGAATTAATTATTAATTTATAAGAACTACCTCGGTGAATATTTCCAAGTTCCGTGAATAGTTAGCAACTTGACTTCAGTCAACGCGGATACAATATATTAATTCGTATTAATGCGACGAAACAGCCACATTCTCAATATTTGACCCATCCTACACGCGAGCGAAAGGATTCGAACGGATAGCACCTTCTCCGCAGACGGCAGTAGAAAGCCGAGCGTGATAACGATTTTTATCGCGACTAAGGCTTGCTGGTGGTTGAGCATGAATCTCAAGTGGCCAGCGAGGCGGGACGAAGGGAACGGCGTGGAAGGAAGCGGGCGGGGACGGCCTCCTTACGGGGCGAGCGCAGCGGGGCGTGACGCCGCGCCGCGTCCGTGGGGTGGGGGTGGAAGCCAAGGGGGTGGCTATCTGGCGGAGGTGGCGGCGGCGGCACTGCCGTTACCGGCTGCGCTCCGATGCCTTCATTAGCGCTAACGCATATATCACTTGGCGACCCGGCGCCGTTATGAAGCACTAAATCTCCGTTTAATTAACCGCCGTGGCGGCGTGCGCTCTGTATCATTCCGCCTGACGTCACAGCGAAATGACAATTTATTGTCGCGGAACGCTCGCTTGCTCGCCCGCCTCACCCCTTTCGCGCGAAAGCCGAACCCCTCATCCCACCTCGTGCCGCTGTACTGCCAGATAGTATGTGCTCGTTCCCCATAACTCCCGTCCTCCCTATTGCCCACCCCCATTCCTGGGTTGTATACAAGCGATGTTTTTCTCTGCCATGGTCTCTATGTTCGGTCGAAATGTACGAAGCGTTTAGTAATGTTACGCGGAAAAAGTAAAAGCGATAGGGAACAACGTCTAGGTTACACTGAAAAGTACTGATGCTGAACTTAAATATTTTGAGTCGTTATACAGCCTTAGCTAACAAGTTCCATTTCACCCTATCTTAACACTTTAGAATTGTCTTATTGTTGACTAAGTTGGAATAGAACGTAACTTCGAATTTATATATTTTCAATTATTTTATATAACGGATTTGTTTTCCTTGGTGTGATTCCCTTTTATAAACGTTTTTCTATTTGTGAGATAACTCCTCAAATTTAGAAATCATTTTTGCGAATCTTACTATTTGATGTGACACTAACAATTTGCTCAAAAGTTTAACCCAACGTGAAGAGGGAAAAAGTGTACGAATCCAGAATTTATAGTGTAAGTTACAGAAACATTTGAAGCAACTACTTCTGGAATGCATTCTCGCTGTGGTTGATACAGTTTTGAAAAAATAACATGGAAATAATTGTTGAGAGTTATACATCGAATGGAAGCTTCACCACCATTGTTTAGAAGCTTCACCACCATTCCATATCCGCTTTGAATTTTTTGGCAATAGTTTGAATGCTTCGTTCTTTATCACGATTCAATCAGAGACATAAATGGATTTTAAATATTTGACGCATGCGCATTTTATACTTCTCACCAATTGTTTTTGTAGCTGTATATCAGTTTCTTTCCCTACCTTGCGATTTAAAACAACAACAGAAAAAACTAATAGTGGTTTGTACATTTTTTGTACTCTACATATGGAAATTTTGGAACGTGTCAAGAAGTTGTATTTTAAACGAAGTTGTTTTGGAAAGTAATCCCAAAACTCGTTGTAATGTTGTACGGGAAATATCTTTCAATGGAAGACTATTCTTTTTAAAAAAGTATTGGCATAATATAAATTTATGTTAATTTTTATTCTCAATAATAACTTCATAAATATATATTTTTCTAATACTCCTTATTTTGTTTCATAGAAGAGTATTCCAATTTGATAAATAAAATAGAAAGACTCATCAAACATTTTCATTTGTATCGTGTGAGACTTTCGCAACGGCAGTTCCATCCGATGCGATCGATAAATAGATTTATACTATATAGCAAAGGACGTGAAAGCTATCTTTTTCATGCATTAGAAGAAATGCGACACATGTGTGTTGATGTAATACGTGCATTCGTTACTGTTATTTGACAGAAAGAAGGAACAAATCATTACGAATATTTATGATCAGAAGAACATACGATACGTCATTAAAGACTTGTGTACTAATGGGAGTAAATTTATAAAAATATGAAAGAACTCGTATGCTCATCATTAAAAAACTGACATTGTGGTCCCTTTATAGTACTCCTAATAGAGAACACATATCCTGAATGATTTAATGTATGATAATATTCATCATTACAATAAATAAATACAAATACATAATTATTCCCTTTACTTAAATACTAATAGTAAAATTTACAATGTCATTGGAAACAATTTGTAAAGATTCTGCTGCAATATTTATTGTTACCAGAGAAAATGTGGGAAAGAAGAAGAGGATACTAAGAATTTTTCGAAATTTTAACTCTTTTACAAAATACGTCCTTAATATAGAACGAATCGCTCTGTTTTTAAATTTAGAATCAATCAAACTATTTTCTATTTCTAGCTTGTAATAATTTTTTTCTCTTCAAGATCACACGAAATAAAATATATTGCGTGACGTATGGAATTTACTGTGAATGAAGATAAAATCGATTAATGATTCTGTATAACATAAAAATAGAATGCGTTTCATTTTTATAATGCAATAGAATCAGCTTTATTTGTATAATACACAGAATGATGTGTCCTATAAAAACATTTTAATTATTGGATGCAGAGTTGAATCGTTCCCCTGACATGTGGTTGAGTGGTAGATGTGAGTGCAAGAAACGACGCGGAAAGAGGTAAGCAAGAAACAGCTGAAGGCGGCAGAAGTGACAAGTGCTAGTGAGACTTACACGTGCGCCGCTGAGAACCCAGTCAGTCAGTGAACAGCAACAAAACACTTGTCAGCCAGTGAACTATGCCAAAGGGTTAAGGGCAAGACAGACAAGTATCCAGCACGCGACTAGACGATGCCCAAAACCACTTAGCTTCATTCATANGACTAGACGATGCCCAAAACCACTTAGCTTCATTCATATCGCGTAAGATATAATGGAGGAGATTACTGCTTTCTAAGAGGCAAATTATTCGGTGTGGACATTAATCAGCAGTTAATTTTCACTCTCAAATTACTTTAATAGAGTAAAAAACAAATGTTGAGCTTTCCACAGATCTCGGTTCTGAAGAATCAGTATCAAATGATTTAGAGATGCAAGTACAAGAGAAATAAATGTTATCAAATTTGATTCTTGATAACTCAAGGAGAAAATGTTTTATCGAAATTATGTTTGCTTCTGTCTAGAATAGAGGGTCTGGATAAATCAACACTTAATTATTAACCTCTGGAATGAATTGATCTATATATAAATATTGGTTATAATGCATGATCAAGAATAATCTTCATGCATTTCAGCAACGCTATTTCTGAAATATGCAAATGTAAAATGAACATAAAATGATTCATTAAGGAAAAATGTGTTGTTTCTATTTGTTTTACATATACCACATAACGTTCAAGTATCGTTGAAGTGGTATTCCACTCGTTAACGTACAAGTGAAACGATAATTTACTTATTTGTGGGGAATATCGCATCACGGTTTTTCTAATAAAAAGTCCTCAGGGACACTCCCCGGATTCTTTTTAAACATTCAGATTTCATTTGGAGTGCTACTCAATTATTTTTCGTACACAAGACCGCGTTCAAAATTAAGTGCTAGCGGTCCGCACTCAAACTGGGATGGAGGTCAGAGTGAAAATCAAGGACTTTGATACTACCGCCAACGAGTAGAAGAAAGCCGAACATAAATTTCATTCTATCGGAGTAAAGACTAAAGCTAGTAAAGCCGATACCAGATTAATTGCGAATTCAACGCAAAAGCAGATCAACCTCTCCCTGTACCCAAACAGAGAACCACCACTTTAGTAAAGCCATCGAAAGATGACGAATCAGCTCTGCCGTATGTCGTCCTCCGCGCATCTTTGATGCTACCTTCAACGCGTCCTTTCCACCGCCACTGGGATCGTCACAACTGATTGTGCGGTCGGAGATTCTCCGCACCACTGTTCTTCAAATCCGATTATTTAAACGGTGGCTGTGGTTGCCTGAGTTTCGCGGAGGGGGAGGCGTAGTTTGTCCCCCTCATCGCTTCGCGCCTTTCTCCCTGGGGGGCGCTGTCAGCGAGCACGGTCCCACTGAACGGTTAATTGACGCGCGTAAAAGCGCGATCGCTCGGGGAGCTCTTGAGAACGCCGCTTGCGGAGACGGTACGAGGTTGAAGGAGATACGATTTCTTTCACGCGTGTCGTCTTAAACAACTGGATCCACCTGAGCAGTCTCGATTTTGAGATCCCCACCTTCGTCCTACAGTTTGATCTTTGTACTTATTAAATTTTTACCCTTCATGTCTCCATATGCAGTACGTAATTGCTTTTTGACAGTAAATTTATTATTATTATTATTATTATTATTATCATCATCATTATGAACATGCTATCCACATTGTTTGCGTTCTCTTTCGGAACACTTGTAACTCGAAGTACCTTTTCACGAAAGTTGCGAAAAGAATATGAATTATCTCCAACAAAAATTGTTATGTTTAAACTGAAGGAGTTATGCAAAACTGTCATACGTGAATGTTTTGCCACACATCTAAAAGGCATTAAGGGAGAGAATAAAATTTACTTTATTATTAACATAAATTAAATAAATAGCTTTTACAGATACCATTATGTCTATGCTCGTTCGTTTTTCCCATTTTTTTTCATGGTGCTTTTTTCCCATTTTCCCAAAAAATTAAAGTCAACACATTTACCTTATCTCATTCCCATTTATGTTTAGTTATCTGATTATCAATCGAGTTGTAGTCGATGTTTCTGAAGAAATTGTTATATTTGAATACCAGCAAAATATTCAGAAGTAGAGGGATGAAACCCATAAAAAAAACGATTTGTGGGTGGTCTCTAGTTACTAGAATCCTCGCATTCATAATAAAACGTCTTTTGTTTGCTGGCATATATTATACAAATTTCACTTCAAAAATATCCAAAAATAATACTCTTGGACAAGTTTGTCACCAATTTTCGCTATTGATTCTGTAACTTACGAGTTACGATTCTGTAACTTACGAGTTACGATTCTGTAACTTACGAGTTAACGGGCAGGACCGTTTTCAGAAATTTATTCCGGAGAGGGTTCGGACTTGTGTGTGACGAAATGTAAAGATGTCAAATTGAAATTTACTTGTACTTAAAATAGTACAAATGAGTTTAATTCTTTAATTCCTGTCATTCTGTAACGCATTAACGAACGATAAATTAACAATATTTTATGCTGGTAAAATTCTTTCATTACTACTTATGAAAAGTTTCGGAAGGGTCCAGAAATCCACTCCATTGCCTGCGGGTCTGTTTACGAAAATTCTGTCAGACGAAAGAAACGAGTTAAGGTAAAATTATTTGAATCATTCGTTGTAATACTTACGTGAGACCGGATTGTAACGCGCTTCCTGCCATGCCTCTGCGCTAACTGATACGGAGCAATGATTCCTACGATCAAAGTCATGTAACTGTTCCGGAAATAATGAAATACTGCTACCTTACACGAATTACCAACTTCTTTGAATTTAAGTAGAATCCGAATATCAATACTAGCTACAAAAAAGACTGAGTTGTAAAAAGTACAAGTTTTTAACACTACAAACTAAGACACTAGGAAATATTCGTTCCACACGCTCGATTCAGAAATAACAGAATAACGCCGTAAGAGCCAGTGAATTGAATGCCGATGTTGTCGATAGATTTAAGTTTAAAGATATCGGAATGTACTGCCTACGTAACACGAGGTACACTTATCGTTATGGTGAAAGAAAAGCGTTGGCCACACACTGTACAAACCCTGTAGCAACATAAATTCAGTAATACTGGCAATAAATAAATAAATAAATTGTTGTCAAGAGATGATTTCCAAACTTCCTATGGCCACGCTGAAGGAAATAAACTAATTTACGGCAAACTTATTCACAATAAACCAACAAACACCCTGCATTTCCGTTCCTGTTGCTTTTTCAGGGAATACAATTTCTCTGAGTAAAGTTTCATGACTTCGTCTACACTCCAACAACTCCTGCTCCGAAGTGTCATTCAAGTTTTCTTCTTTGTGATAAGTTCTTTTGAAAATAGTAAAATAATATCTACAAACAAATCACATGACTAACATTTTTGGATCGTGACTCATCTGTAAAGGTGGTGGTAATTGATGTTGTCTATATCTCCGATCAGGAAGAATTTCTAGTTCATTGCGGTAAACATACAAAAACAATGTAATCATCATATACATTAATAAGCAAATGTCTCAGAAAATTATTGTTTGTTTTCTGCGTAACAGGATGGAGCAAATAACACAAATGAAATATCGTACTTAAGGCATTAAAAGAAGTGTCGGTGATTTCATATGATATCATTTTTCATCTTTTCCTCTCCGAGATAACAATTAAGATTACATCAAGAAATGAAGCTATTTGACACATTTATTTCAAAAAGATGGTCAAATTAGCTAGTATATTCATAACGCTGAAATATGGTAAGTTACCCTTGTCAATAAATGTGGATTAGCCTATTCCATTTTATTTTAACACATTTTTCATGCGTTTAGTATGTAATAGTACTTTTCTTCTGGTTCCAGTCATTGCCTCTCCAAGATAGTCAATCTAAGTTCCTTCGCGGAACGGACTATGCTCTAGTGAAGTGAACATTCAAATTCTAATCAATTGACCTCACCAATGCAATTCGATTCTTTCTTTGTAACGTATTCACTGCGAACTGTAGTAGTAGATATTTGTAGAAATTTTTGATAGAAGGGTTCAAGTGTTTCAACACTCGCGTCGTACTTCAAAAATATGCAAATTTTGACGTATGGGTATTTTGACGTATGAATAATTGAAAATTGCATGTAAAGGAAAGCAAATTTTTTAATACCATCTTTGATTTACTTCATATAGTTGAAACCATTACCAGCAGAGGATGCATTAAATCAAGCGTTAAAGTGAGTAGAAATACACTCCATTTTTTAACATTAAACAATATAATGGTGACGTGAGTATGGATAGGTAAAACTTGACGACTCAGGGTGTTTTCAATCAGGAAATTGGAGTGCGGTATCCATGGCGTTATTCCTCTTTAGAAAAGGAAGGAAGAAATCTATTTTCTTCGAGGGGCAGAGCAGTAACATTCCTTATACGTGAAGTTTAAAATGCAGTAAAAAAGTGACTTCATTGACGTTGACTAGGTTGAACCACGTTGATGGTGTTGCGATATACGGAATAAGCTGAAGAGGAGGTTGGGGACATGGTAGTGGTGACATCTCCATGTGGCATCCAAGTCTCTTGATGAACAGTCCCTCAAAAGACGCCCAAGAAGTTTAATGCGCTTTTATTCATATTGATAATGAGATGAGGATTTTGCGGGAGATTACGTCTGTGTTGCAGAAAAGCCTCCCTTGCGGAACTCCTGCATCTTCCCGAATTGAGCGTCCTCTCAGATATTTTCACTCATAGAAATAGATATATTATGCATATAGAGATTGTATATATTAGCACAAGTCAAGTTCAAGAAACTTTAAAGATGTGATTTGGCATTTCGTGATATGAGAATTTCATTTATTTTCATTTCTCATCAAATTTATCCCTAAAATAAAATATTTGAATTTTATCCCTCTTTAAGTATCATTAAAAAATTTAACTTTGGTGTAGAAGATTACTCGTGGATTTAAAAATATTATTTTTTATTTCAATGAATGCAATTTGGCTTGTGAACAAATGATCAAATACTCGTATAGTGATTAGATTTTGATATTTTTTGTTTTGTGTTACGATAAATGCAAGTGGACACTTCTTGCAAGATTTATTTCTAATATTAATTTATTCTGTATTATTGGTAAATTGAAAGATTGATTAATGCACAGAATTTGATATATCGTACGTCTTAAGAAATGAAATATAAAGAATAATAAGATTCTTCAAAANAGATTGATTAATGCACAGAATTTGATATATCGTACGTCTTAAGAAATGAAATATAAAGAATAATAAGATTCTTCAAAATTCTCCTTGATTTTCGATGGAAAACTAGAAATTAACGAAGATCCTCTTTAGGAGTAGGAAAAAACTCTCTTCCTTTCTCTAGAACTTAACAAAGCGCAATCTAAACAAAAAAGACGACAGGAAAATCGAGTTACGTAAAAAAAGAAATGGTATCCCAAAATTTATTGCTCAACTAAAGCAAAACGAATGAGAGGTAAGCGCGGAGAACTGCTATTAAACGCGTTGCCCCCACCACCACAAATACAGAAATGGAGGAAAATAATATCGAAACGAGATACCTTATAGAAATAGAATCGAGGAGAAAGGAAGAAGACTTGAATCGCGGGATTGGAAGCGGAAGGGGATGATGGGACGAAGGGAAGAGAAAAGGGAATGAGCGATCCAGATAAGAGACGCATCCCAGAACCCTCTGAACACCCCCCAGCGTCACCCTGCACCCTCCTCGAACGGGGTCGGGACTCCGACCTCGGATTTTCTCCATTCCGAGGATTACGTTGCCAAGTTGTTTTCTTCCCTCCCCACCCCCTTTCGTCGCGACCCCCGAAGTTCTCTGACTCCTTCTCCACCTTCTCCTTCAAGAGACTCTTCGCCTCTCCTACCCCAACTTCCTGGTTTTACCCGAATCTATTTCAATGTCTGGAGAATTCAATTAGCTAGAAAATTATTTAATATGGAATGGCAGAGGCGACGCTGGCTGGCCGTCCCTGGGGCGAGGTGGTGCGAAGACACAGGCAAGATGCGCTTCATCCTGGTTGGCGATGTCTCCACAGCGTCGCGATGTGCCACTGCAACGAGCGGAGTCGTATATTTTTCGCAGTCGCCTTTCGAGGAAACTTCCTCGGAATAAATGGAGGAAAGATGCAGGATTGGGTTTGAAAGATGCAAAATTAATACTTTCAACTGCAACCACAGATAAAATATGATGCAGGAGATTTCATTTGTGAAAGAAAATTAGAATGAAGTAAGACTGAGGTAGATTCCACTCATAAAAAATAGAGATTGCATTAAATAACGCCAAATATTAAAGTTCTGGAATTATTATTATAATTATTAGTATAATAATAATAATTATTATTATTATTATTATTATTGATTCTTTCTCAGTAGAAACTGGAAATATTCACCCACCCCATTGATGGAATTGGGACTGGGTTTTGTCGATACAAAAAGGAAATTCATCCTGGCCTGTATGTTGTTATTAATTAATTCAAACATTTTCGGACGACGTGACATGTCTGCAGAAGTACAGCATTTTGTGAAACACCATAATATTATTCTCTAGTCCTAGCTTTCCAAATTATTCTGAAACCTCTTCGAGAAAATACCTTCGACAGATATCACTAAGGGGATAATTACAAACTTGTCTAACTTCCATATATTCTTGGTCTCAATTCCTAGGTCTTCGTATTTCCTAACTTTTTCTGACTCAGTTGAAGTAATGTGAGTCAGCGGAACAGTAATATCGATTATGGTGGTTGTCTTATTTTCCTTAACAATATGAAGGATATCTGGGCGATTATAATCCACTGTCTTGTCTGTCAGCACAGGTCTATCCCAAGAGAATACGTGCTTCTGATCTTCAAGTACTGCTGGCGGTTGGTATTTATAATATGGTGGTGTTACATCCCGTTTTAATAATTCGTAATCCGTTGCAAGTTGTTGATGGATTAGCTTGACAACTGGGTTATGCCTGCTTAAGTAAGCATTTTCTGCGAGAGATGAGCAACTAGCCATTACGCGTTAGATGGATTCACCAGGTCTTCCGCTCTTCGTACACGAATTAGAAACATCGAGTTTGAGGATATGTTTCTCATAATTTCTTGTCCTCATCATTCTATCTTGAATGGCCAACATAAACCCTTCTGTTTCAGGGTAAAGGTGTTCATCCTAGATCCATTGCAGGGACACAGTCCCATCAACATCAACAACTTTCAACAACTTTGGAAACTTTCCATGTAGTGCCATTTCTTCCCATTTCCTCTCCATCTTCTTTCGTACTCATTGGTTCACATTGCTGATTAGTATTACCTAGGGGATGTATATCTGTCATCAGCTTTTGCAATCATCACCATTATTTCTTCATTGGAGTGCATGAACTTGATCCTAAGATTATTTTCTTGATTCCTACTTAATTCGTGGATATTTAACAACCCACGTGCACATTGCTTTCGGGGCAAGTACAGACTAATAATAGGAGAGTTTAGGTGCAAGTATCTGAACTTATTCAGCAATCTCCTAGTCAATCTGTCAAAGTCATTCAAATCCGTGTCTGACCATTTTACTATGCCAAAGGAGAACGTCAGGACAGGAATGGCCCGGGTATTGATGGTTGTGATGATATTTGCCCCAGACAATTTAGTATTGAGTGACTTAGACGCCTCTTGTACTTTTTTGTAAATTTATTCTTGAGATTAGCATGATCAACTTTGTTATTCTGAGGTATTCCACGGTATTGATATAGAGCTTTTGGTTTTAGTTCCTCTATTCCTTCAATAGGTTCACCAGTTAGTTCCAATTTACCCCTTTGTATACTCACAGTGGCACATTTATCAAGCCCAAAACTCATTCTTATGTCTTCACTGAATATTTTCACAAAACCCATTAATGAGCGGAGCTTTTCATGTGACTCGGCCAACAGTTTCAGATCGTCCATGAAGAGTAAGTCATTGAATTTTGCTTGTTTCTTTCCCGAATTGATTTTATATCCAACATTACTTTAAGTAATCTAGAAAGGGGGTTTAAAGCCATAATGAACCATATTAGAGAGAAAGAGTCGCTTTGGAAAGTACCACGCTTGATGTTTATGGAGCTAATGTTAAGATTGCTTGCTTGAAGATTGTCCTCTATGTTGCCATCATTACTCGTAGCAGATTCCTGATTCTCGGGCAGATCTTGCAGATTTCTAGAATCTTGGCCAACCAATAATGTGGCACAAAATCAAATGCCTTAGAATAGTCTATGTAGCATGTGTGTAAGTTTCTCCTTCTACATTGTACCTGCTTCAAGACAACGGCGTCTATTGTTAATTAATGTTTGCACCCCATAGCTCTTCTGATGCAGCCCTTTCGTTCTGCAGCTATAAATCCATTAACTTGACA
Organism: Laupala kohalensis; assembly: GCA_002313205.1. Taxonomy (NCBI): domain Eukaryota; kingdom Metazoa; phylum Arthropoda; class Insecta; order Orthoptera; family Trigonidiidae; genus Laupala; species Laupala kohalensis. The sequence goes on from NNCF01125934.1 coordinate 557,686, forward strand.
ATGATGGTAGACTTTATTGTTTAGCGTGGCAATGAATACCTTGTAAAATACAGACAAATATGTGACGAGTCTGTATTTCTCGGGCTGAGAAGAGTCTCCTTTCTTAAACAGGAGGTAGGTTCTCCCTTCTGTAAGATGTAGAGGGACCTTTTTTGGGGTCACCCAGGGCATCGGTGAAATCGCAAGCTAGAGGCTCGTGAACAGCTTTAAAGGATTTAAGCTAAAAGTTGTGAATCCTGTTGGGGCCGGGGGCTTTCTGCTGGATTTCTTCACTACTTTCAGTACATCGTCTGTGCTGAAAGCATTACCAGTCATAGCTGGTAAGTCTGAGAGCTGAGTTCCCAACTGTTCTATCCAATCTGCGTCTTGGTTGTAGTGCTTGGCTTCAGTCCATACGGAACTCCAGTACTCGTGGAACTCGTTGGAATCTAGCTTGATAGTATCCTGTTCCTCCTGCATCCCAGATACCAAGTCTCGAAAGAATTTCCTTCTTTTCTTATGGTAATCATTATTTTGTTGCTTCCGTTTAGTCAGTTTATTATAAGGTCTCAGCCTCGCACTCTTCAACTTCGGCTTCTGCATGAAAACATTTTTCAATTCTATAAGATTCTGGTATCTGTCAGGTTCACCTAGATCAATCCCTCCTTCTGAACAAATTTGTGTTAGTTTCTTTTTCAGTTTTCTTGAGCGGACCCCTTTCAAGTATTCAGAGATTAAATCAGTCTTTGCTCGAAATTCGGCAACGTTTCGTTCAGGTCTGATCTTCCAAGCTGGTTCTCGCTTTTTGTTATTCTGCGGTGAGTATGGTCTAGGCTGGTAAGTTCCTTGTTCATTGGCTCTAATGACAATGACAGCAGCAGAGTATACAGATAGCATGATTTTTTCCAAATCACTACATCCCTTTAGATGTTGTGAAAGTATGATATTAACTTTAGTGATAAATGGCTCTGCTTTTGAAATATTCTTTAATATTGGAATGCATAGTCATTTGGAAGCTTCTGTGCCACGGTAGAGTTCCATTAGACTGAAAAACCGCTCTGAGGTCTCATCTCAGTTGTGTGGAAGCGCTCCTTGTTTGGACGTTTCCTTCAACATCATCAATAACGGTTAATGATTCCTGTTCTTGTGAAGGTTCTGGGGTTTCAAGGTTTTGAAGGAGTATATGATGGAATAGTTCACGACCAACCTTCTTGCGTACTTCCTCTAGTTCAGTTGCTGACAGGTAATTTTTGTCAACGATTGCCTTATTTTGTTCAGTTAATTCTAGTTCTGACCGCATCCTACTAAATTCCTGAAGAAGGAGATGTCGATATCCTGTTTCGTGGTTTGTCAACACAGTCGTTTACACGGTAAAATGCTCGCACTACATCTATATTCATCTCTCGAGACCATTTTATTCGACGTGTGACTTCTGTTCGACCTCTTCTACGTGCAGTCCCTCTTTGAGCTTGAGTGGACATACCCGCAGACGGAGTGACTTGAGGTGACTTGCCAAATTGCTGACCACGATAGATCTTCCTGGAGCCGTAGCTTCTTTTCCGACTGGGTTCCGGTTCCTTAAAATCCTGCCATCGACGACTCGCATGCTGTCACGCCTATCATCGGCTCTAGACGTTCCCTTGCGCTCCCCAGGCAGCGGCAGTTTTCCGAGGCTATCATTACTAATTCGCTCCATATTGTTATCGGTTACAGTTATTATCGGTAGCCGCCATCTATCCTTCAGTGAATAAACACCTATCCCTGCAAGGCTACAGGGGAGGTGGAGAAATTGGATGAGTTAGGAATAATATGGAAGAGGAGAGGAACGGAGTCCACCAGGGAGTAAGAAAGGTCGTTGTGGAACACACTTCGCTTGACTTATCCACTGACACCTGTCCGGCTTGGTAAACCCTGCCAGTAGCTATGCTACTGCCGGCATAGCCCTGAACTTCATAGAAGCACGCGATCTCTTGCCACCCGCACGGACAGTGCTTCGATAAGGTGGTGCCCCTGGGAGGGTGGTTGTTGTTGTTGTTATTATTATTATTATTATTATTATTATTATTATGTTGGAGTAATACATATTCGCTACTCGTGTTCCTACGTTCTAATTCAAGTGAATCAGAGGCGTAGCTGTGTGGGTGGGAATTAGAGAAAAGTAATATAAGTAATTTCTGTACATAGCATCGTCTCTTACTATGGTAAAGACAGTCACGAAAACTGAAATAATTTAGGTAGTAATTTGTAGATTTATCAAATGATTCTGAGCGTGTAAAAATGAAGGAGCCTCTAGCGCAATCTTCCCATCAAAATGTCACAGGCTTATTAAATAATAATGTTAATTCTGAATAACGATGTGTAACTCTCAGCTCGACATCTGCAAAATACAAGTATATTTATCTATTTGTTTAGTCAAACCGTATATGGTGTACGCTCATCAAGAGTATTTTCACAGCAAAACAAATTAAACAACATAAAAAACACTTTTCTACGTGTGTAGGAGGTAAAGAAACAAACGAAGATACTAAAAACGTTCTTTACAAAACTGTATTATCAAATAGAGAAAATTTTTAAATCATGTTTGAAGATAAGTGAAAATGGGTAAACTTCTGAACAACCATAATAAAATATTTTGTAATCAGTGTGATAATTCTGCATGAACGTCTTCCTCTCTCGCAGTATTTGAACCCAGATCCGGTACATCTCAAGGTCCGCGTTGCATTCCTCTAGGATTGTTTCTTATCGCCGCCGCATGGAGCGCGAGTGCAGCGAAGCTGTCACCGGTCTCCTTGCCACCTGATAACTGCTGAAGTTGCTATGCGCGATTTTCCTCTCCCATCTGACCGCACTTCTACGAAGAACCTCCACAGAACACCTCGAGGTGGATGCTTTTCCAGGGGTGTCCTATATGGAACAATGGAATGAAATAATCCTGTCTGCTCCCCTTTAGTTTAGTTTATTACAAACTCGTATGCAGGTGATTCGATAAATTTATTAGACTGAGAAACACCCACCTGAATGTATAATGTATAAATAATACGATTCAGAAATTTCATTAAAGAGCAGCTAAATTGATAATTGATAACAAGATGTATAGCTTTTTTGGGTGGAGGAATATACGTTTTGTGATTCCTGTAAATATACGTATGTTAAGATTCGCCAAGAAAATTTAAAATAAATAATTGTATTAAAATTGTTTTGGTTATAAGTTGTTTCATTCATTAGGAAAAGAACAATTTTCAAAATTATAACCTCATTGAATACATACAAATGACCGTTTTCATTTAAACAATTTAAAAAGTTGTAATTCAGTTAATGTTAGAAAGGAAAATTTGCAGGAAAATACCCCTGTGCAAACAAATTTATTAGCTTTACCTGCACATGGGATGTCTGTTGTGACAGTGAAGAATGAAGAAGGGATGAGGTGCAAGATGAATAATGATTGCCAACAAGAAAAAACAATTTAATAAAACATGCAATGAAAGTAATGAATAATAATGATATAATTCTGATTTTCCAAGATAGATCGTGATGAGATGATCCTGGAAAGATGATGGTGAAGGTAGAGTTCAATTGATGTGTAGATTCGAAATACAAAGGATTGAAGAAAGATGAAATGTTCACGTGGACGAAAGTGCCTCCAGCAGCGTAGTGATGCGGGGTTGAAACCGGGAAATGTCGGCTGGCATGCCGAACCACGATAGTAGTGATGTGAAGCGAAGTGTGTCCTCTGACAAGGTTGGAGAGCGAAGCAGCACTGAATGAAAGGATCTCTTGTTCGCTCTCTCCTTTGTACGCGATGTTGCATGTTCGATCGATGCAATCGATTGCGTGACGTCACGACTCGACCATTTATCAATTGTTTATCGATGTCGTCAGGATTGCGTGATATTAATGAAATTCCTGGACTCGTCCAGATTAAGTAGTGCAGCATCGTAATTTGCAAATATAATCAACAAAGGAACTTGTAATTAATAGATCTGATTATATTATTATGATTTCCTCTATTTCTTTTTATCAATGGCGTGGAATTTGAATAATCCTTTGGTGTCAGAGGAAATTTTCCAGAGAAAGTCAACAATTAAGATGAGTCACTCAACCTGTACAAAGAGTGGGGGTATTCAGAGATGACTCACTTGGGACAATAATATGATAAAAATGTCTGTACAACCTCGGACAATAACCTCGCTGATGAATTTCTATATTTTTGATCCAATTTTTTGCACTCCTTCTCAGAACTGGGTTCATAGTTTACACAAATTAATGTGTGGTTACCCATCACATATTCCAGACGCAGTCTTTTTGTGGAATTGTAACATTATGAGAAACAATTTTTGAATGAACATACGGAAGATTCACTAAAAAATTGTGTTATTCGTGTCATCTTAAGTTGTCTCAAAAATGTACGACCTTATTACATTAGTACTTTTACTTTCGTAAGAAACTGTTGTTATATTAGTACGTTACACGAAATTTGGACCATGATCTAGATCTTCATCAGGTGACGGATTTAATAAATAAATGTAATTGAGGGTGTAACATTTCTTTCACCCGGTGTGTATTAATGAATAGGCCCAGAGAGTGTGGCCAAGATTATTTTGTTAATAAATTATTGTTTTTGTAAAATGAACATGTGTGTTGTGTACCTCCCTCATTAATGGTATTCTACGAATGGGTTTTCACTCATTCACCTTTGTGTTCTGAGCCTAACCACTCAACAGTTAACGACGTTCTATAATTTTGTTTATGTTCTTTAAAAACTATAAAAAAATTACATCTTACGTATTTTTCAACGAAAGAACTTTCAGCAAATTAAGGTTTCAGTTAAATTAGTATGTCAATTATTTGGACACTTATTTGTCGAAGGGTTGATACGCCTATAAATTCACTCATATACCATACAGAAAGCACTAATGCACTGCGTATTGCGTGCGTCCAGGAGAAAACATGGTTATCTTCACACAGGAGAGTAAGCGCTTTTTGTTGTTCTTTCTAATTTATATCTCACACATTTTCAGTATATTTGCATCAACATGCATAACGTCTTATTTACCATCGAGATAAAAATAACTATGAACAGTTAACTTGGATAGATATCAATTGTGAGTTAAATGAGATAATACTATATTGCAGTTTCCGAAATATATTTTTTACTGATTTTATATATAATAATGATAATAATAATAATAATAATATAGTCTTTCCTTCTCCGAAAACGTTCCTTAGTTAGCCACCAAAATATTTGGATTTCATTTCCATAATTTCCCTTTTCTATTCCAAAGATATCGTTATGGAAATGTTTCTCCGTGGAAAAAATATTCAGGCCCAAGTTTTCTTTTCGTGTCACTTCAGTCGGAAGTGTGTTATGGTACTTTGAACGGCTGTAATGCGCAGATAAATTCGAATCGTCATTTCGTTCGTGACGAACATATAGTGGTAGGGAGTAACGGTACGGAAATTCTAATGAAAGTCAAGGTCTTCTTACAATAAATAGATAAAAGGGGATAATTCAATGGTTGGTAGTATGAAAACTATAAACAAGTCTATGTTTGTATTAACAAATAAAGATAATAGTATAAGATTTTATAGCACGACTCAATTTTTTGCAAAGAAATTCAAGGAATTTAAATAATCGAATGTGAAATAACACAAACATGATCGACACAAGGATCAATGTCGATATAAGCAAACCCACATGGCTTGGACGTAGGACGATATCTTGAGACCGATAACATGTTCTTAAGGGAGGGTATCATTTTATAGAAAATGAGCGTACCGAATTCACTTAATCGTCGGTTTCCACACCATAATTTTTATTGATAGTGTTAGTTTCTCTTTACTCGCTTGTTTGTTCTTTGCGATACAAAGGGGATATCTTTTGGGAACTGACATGTTTTGAGACAAATACATTTCAACATTTTTTCATTAAATTTATTTGGAATAAATGTATGCTAACTCATTTTTGTATAAATAAGCAGATACGTCCCCATGTCGATAGTTTTAAAATTCTCATTTCTATTCCGTCCTTTGTTTTTTGGACATTTAATATGCAAAATAATTAGCGAAACACAGATTTATAAAATTCTCAAATTAAGTGAAAATTAGAAGCTTTTACTTTCCAGACGACAAATCTCGAATAAATATGACATTTACGTCTAGTGGGGAGCTAATTATACATCAATGCAGCTGAAGAACCGCCTGGAGCGCCACTTAGCGCCTGTCGGTCTGCGCCTTCGAAGTTCGTTCTTTGATGTTCCTTCCGGAAAAGAGGAGCCGTCGGGTGTTTATCGACGCGCCTATTTTTTCCTTCTCGTCTGCCTACGTGATCAGTCGTTCTTCGTCATCGGTGATTCCGAATTCCGAGGACACTGAAGTCCGTTGATCGGAAATAGAACTTCTAGCTATACGGGGTATTTTTAGGAATGCATCGATATAAAACACTATCAATTTCACAAGAAAGAAGTTTTATCTTTGAACTTTGAACATATTTGAACTTTGAGAGTATTAATTAATGTAATGACTTTAAATTCTCGTTGTTACGAACCCAGACAATGTGTTTTTTATAACACCAATGTATATTAGTTCAATAATACCGTATCCTTATATTATCTTGAGAAACGTCGATTTATACTTAAAATCAAGTGTTAAAAGAATTTGGAAAGAATTTAATAATAACATTTTTTATTATCATTCGTATTATTAATTGTAAGCAATATTTTGATAGGAGTTGCTAACCAGTGCCTCCGTAAAAGAGAACTTTGACCGCAGTACGACCAACTTCATCCATCTATCGATCTGTTTCGTTGCAATATGTTCTCGAGGTTTAAAAAAATAATGATACAATTATATTTTAACAGAGAATGTTTTAGAACTCAGGACTATTCGTCTTCCAGTTTAGTCCGAGTTCTATCGTTTGGAAGCCTCAGTGATCTTGCGAACGATCCGAGAAATTGGTTACGTACAAATCATTCACCTTTATAAGACGTTGAACACATACGGATATATCATAACTTTATGCGAAACTCGAGGTACTACTATGACATATTCATGACCTTTTATATCTAACAAAGAATTGTAATTAACAGGTTTTTTAATGTTTATTTTATATTTTTGTTGCTTAGAAGTACTTTTATTTATCATTTAGTACAGTTTTAATAGTTTTTCATAAAAATTGAAAGAAAGGTTAATCACAGTATCAGATTTAAGCTCTTTAATTTTTCCTTGACTTGACGATTTTGAATATATATTGTGTGAATTGTGAATAATGAATTGAATATATTCATGTTATTTTACATGATTAAAGTAAAAAAAATTCTTTTTGTGTACGTGTGTGTCTACAAATTGTAATGCAGTTTAAAAAAATTGTGTATTGACTGTATACTATGATTCTTGTGGTTAAATGAATAATTGAATTTGAATAACAACGGAGAGTAATTCAATAATAATGATTGGACAAGATTACTTTGTTTTTCGTTTTACGTTAATATAAATTTCTCACTGTTATTCCTAAGATTATTCATTTTCTATTTTGTAATTATATGGATGGAACAAATTATTATTATTATTACCATTATTATTTATGCCCGCAGATCTGACTATTCAGAAGTCATTCCGATATAAAATACGAAGTATCCATTGACGGTACAGAGTTTAATATAACAAAGTAGAAGTAGAAACAACAACTAAGAAACAAATTATATATTTTTCACTCACAACTTGCGAGTACCTACTCGTGGAGGAGTATTTGCAACGTCAACAGCCAGGTGAAAATTGCGACGGACCGGGACTNGCTCTGGCCGCAGGTGTGCTATCCACTGCACACCCGCCGCAGGAGGTCTCGGGTTCGAGTCCCGGTCCGTCGCAATTTTCACCTCGCTGTTGACGTTGCAAAAATATATATTGCTGACATACCTTAAGATGTAGCGGTAAAAGGCCGAGATGTTCATCAAGGATTTGAGATATGTTAGAAGTAGTAAACAGTGGTTCAGACCAAATCCGGCCATGATGGGATTAGTTACGGGACAAGGAAATTTAAATAAGTATTTGCATAAGATTAAGATTAGGTATGAGCATGTGTATGTGAATATTTTGAGGAGACTGTGGAAGATGTGTAATTTAGTGTGATATAAATAACGAGGAAAGAAGATGGTGTATGAGACGAATGATAAAAACGGCGAAATTTAACATAAGGGACTGGACTAGCTTCTTAAAGGGACGACGAGAATATGACATCTTGCAGGAATATACGGATCAGATGATTTGTATGTGACGGGAGATCAAAGCGGAGAGGACATGAAGACGTGATGATACAGGGACCGGAAGGACAAGAAAGGGTCGAAAAGACAACAGAGACACACGACAGTTACACTATGATCAACTTACGAGAAAAATAGAAAAGAAACCAATTTACTCAGTTGAATATATAACCCTGGTAACAGCCTTATGTCAAAGAACAGAGCAGACAGCGGACTATAATTGTAAATAAATAACTAAGTCATTAAATTATTATTTATTTCATATCCTATTCATGCTGTGACGCGGTTCAGGTCATTAGGCCATTATCCTTCCTTCTAACTACATGATTAGGGCGAAATAATTCGAAAGGAGAGATGTGAAATAGGAGAAAAATATTGGGTTAATGAATATCGCAGTTGAAAACCTCACTCAGTTGTGACGAAAGGGGGAAAACCCGCGTTCTTCCGCTCATCTGTACGGAGGGAAGACGCTACCACTACCTCATTCAAATCTTTAGATTATAGATTAAATTTAGAGATCTATGGACGGTCAACATAAAGAGAGTATTTTCTTTTCGTCGTGAATGTTGTTCAGGAGATTTGATGACCGGGCGAAGTCTGACCGTAAATCTGCCCCAATGCCCACGGAATCCTAACAATCCATGAAAAGTAATGAGTTTTTTCTCCCCAGCGATGTTACCACAGTGAGGGTTAATCGTATGTTACGACTGCGATGTTGTTCCAGAATCTGAGAACCCTTCGCCCATCGATATGCAAGAGCTTCGCTTCAGATCACGACTGTCCTCTAAATCAATTTGTTTGTTACTCTGCTCTTACAGCGAGGCACTTTGTGAACATTAGTTTCTTCATGCTTCAGGAACTGGTGCGATGGTTGGAGGAGAGGTTATTTAGTGACCGATGCATTGCTTTATGTGGAATAAAGGTCTGGGAAGGAATTGATGAGTGGAGGCTGATAGGACTTGGGTAAAAGAAGTCAACAAAATTCGAGTAAAGATTAAAAACATTATTTTACCCTCAGAGCTACTTCAGAATATCATTAACAAGCTGAACTCAGCGTGCGTCGCCCGAAGATCGTAATTCATTATTTTTAATATTTAGCATTATAAATAAATGTTTTCATATTGTAATATACGACGGGGTAATTCCAAACACAATTTTGTATTTCATGCCACACGAAATATCAATTCTGACGGTATAGATTTATAACACAAAGTTGTGATCCCCAACGTTTGATGCAAAATTTGATGTAAAACGTACTATAACTCGCGGGTCGTATAAAGAAGGTTCACGGGCCGCTGCTGATCCATACATTTTCAGTTTCATCAAGTTAAAATAAGAACCAGAAAATTGTATAGATTTATTTATTTATTTATTTTATTGTAGCATTTGTAAATAGGAAATGTAGCGTGCTATTGAAGCCTATCTACATGGGGCGACAGGAGATAGGAGGTGGGTGGCTATTGTTACAAAGTGGGCCGGTTATCTAGGTTTGCCTACGACTTGGTCCACATGGAAGTGTTAGTAGGAGAACTTAGTAATAGGAAGAGTAAGCGATACTAGGATTAGTAGGAGGTGGATAGAAGAAGAAGGATTTACTTCTCATTGTCACAGCAAATGAACTGGGACATTAAAATGAAAGCTACAAATTCTTTCTGACCTCTCTAGGAATTGAACCAGGAGTAACTTGGTGGTGAGTAAGCATGCTCACCCCTGAGCCAGAGGAGTGGCAATTTAGATTTGCATACCGTATACCTTCATCCAAACAAATATTCATCTTAATTATTAGATATGACAATTGCTTAAAGTTTATACGTTACTTTCTGAGTTCCTTTCAGCATCGAATGTTGGCATGTTCGATGTTTCTCAAGACTGGTACAAGTTCTTTTGAGTCCCGAATTTGTTCCCTTGGATATAAATATTTGTAACTACAATAATATTTATAAAACTACAATAAATTCATACATGCATTTATTTAAGGTTTTTTCTTTAAGTTTTTGATTGTAATTATTAAAATTCTTTAAGTAATTTGATATGTTGGACACAAAATAGTTAATAATGCCAGTGAAATGGTTAATAACCGTAACTCACGATCGTCAAAAGTCCAATGAAACCAATCATACCAATGAAACAAAATCAATATTTTAATATATACATAATTCTAATAAAATACACGTAGCCTCAGGTCACAGGACGTTTCAGTATCGCCCAGGTCTTAGCTGAACCATACTTAAGGAAGAGACAAGACAAAAACAAAAAAAAGACTTCTCTTAGTGATGAGCTTGGACTTCCTGAATCGGCTGCAGAGACAGTAGTGGCGGCTGCTCATTTAATTGAACCAATATAAATATTTTATACATATCAGTAAACATTTTAGCTTTAACCTAGAAGACTAATCGTGCTCCGTGAACAAATTAGTTAGAGACCCAGTTGTTCAAAATTTGTTTCATCGGTCACACTCAAATATGAAGACAAAGGGCTGTTTCACTAACTAGAATTCACTATATTTAATAACCCCCAAATTCCCAGCATCACTGACCTATTGATTGCTGCGCTGAATTACAAGCTTAGTATGAACTGCTACAACAGAAATTGTGATGCTACTGCCAATACTAACGTGATAGGTTTCCTGATGCTAATGAGATAGAGAACATCGTGAATCACTGTTTTCGCTGCAATTGTAAGATACAAGGACACATGAAATTGCCTACTGCAACATATCTCTGCACATCAGTTGCGTCATGCATCAGTTTAGCCAAAGAGTTGAGTTCTTCAATGCCATCACTATTAGAATCCAATCCGATTCGAATATTTTTGTTACACCCGTGATAGATTCGTTATATTCCTGACCACTGATTTCGAATTAAATATTGTAATGAAACAAAAATGTGAGAATGTAATGGAAGAAACAATTTTATTATTTAACAGGATACAATTTTATTTTAACTAAAACATTATTATATGGTTATCTTATACATTGGTCTTTCAGCTTTCGTTAATGATCCGTCGACATATTAATATTGTCATCTGAATATGACAAACATTGCAAGAACAATTTAAGAACAATTATTTACGTAAAAACATCAAAATTTGATGCGATTGAAGTCGTGGAAACTTTGCTACTCGAATATGAAGTTCTTTTTTACGTATTTTCTTTTGACGAAATGTTATTGAATCGAATTAACCAATTGAACCAATTAATCACTTTTCACGATTCAAAACGTAATAACGATAAGGAAAATTATAGTAAATCATTTGAGGAATGTGGACATGGGAGGTTGCGCTTCTGGGCAAGATAGATTTATTTCGAGGGATGCTTAGTGAGTGAACGACTGTATGCTCCGCTGCACAAATCCATCGCTCGGACGAACGGCGGAGTCTGGCACTCCTTTGCATATGCCGACCTCTCCGTCCCTCTAAAGGTTTTCGTCGACCGAAGACCCTCCCGTCCTAATTCCCCTCTTCTGAGACACGATTAATCTCCTTCCTAAGATATGATCGCTCTCTTATCAAATCAAAGTGGGATATCAGAAGATTCAGATTTACTCCGTAGTACGAGAGAACAGGACAAAATGACAACTTATTACATTAAATAAAATGAACTGGTTATTTTTAAAATTCTTATACAACCTCGTATAAAAAGTTTATTTTTGCTTTCCATTTTACATTCATAGAAAAAACTCTTAATTATCCAAAAACAAAATATTTATCTGAAGGTAATTTCTTCCATCGACAAGTCATAGACTTTTATGCAGACGAAAAAAAATACTTAATTTTTATTTGGGATTCTGATCGTCAAGTTTCGAACAGTTCATGCTACCAAGAGGAAAGAGTCATGTTGCAAAACACGACACTTACAATAATGCGGTTTCGTTCAAAGTCAAATCGTAGTAAAGGATCCTACGTTTCGCTTCAGCCATGCGTATAAAGTATGAAATAGTGAAACCGCAATAGAATCACTTGTCACTCAGAGTAAACTGGCGCTACGATTTCGATTACTTAAACTCCTCCTCTATGTTAATCATGTCTTGATATTTTCTATTGTAGTGGAAGACGCTCTGCTTCTCTCACGTTCATTTTTGCACGTTTGAACAATCCTTCTTAAATCCCTATAGAAATCCCCTTACATATTTATACCAATCAATATTGGTATAACTGATAGTAAAACTGCAAACATCTCACTTTGTGATACCATTTTGTAAGTTTAATGCGATGGAACTATAATAAAAATTTAAGATATTTCAACCGTCTGTGTAAAATACATGAATGAATAATAACGACTCTCTTTTTAACAAACAACCTTCAATCACAACACTTTAATATCAATCCATTAAGTTACATATTTAGTATATAAAATATGCCACTGGCGATATACAATTTTCACATACTTTTAGTAACCCGATGATAACCCGAAACAAGGATCGAAACGTTGTTTTAATATTTTGAAGTGTAAATAAATAATTTAATGGAGTGGTTTTAAAGTGTTGTGATTAAATGTTGTCTATAAAAAGGAGGGTTGTTTTTATTAATTTATAATGAAAATTGTCCAACTGTTTAGCCTTTATTAAAAGCTGTGCAGAGTTTTATTTATTTTTGGAATATTTCAAACGATTTAATTATTACTTAAGAATTCGTGCCTTTCCACGCAGAAGAGTTGTGCAGTGGAAGCGTGCTGTGCCCATAACCCAGAGATCCGTCAATCAAAGTCACTTTCTGATAAATTATTTTGGCTTGGATATTATAATCAACTTTATTGGTTTTCAATAAATTTATTCATTAACTTTTTTCTATGATACGATGGAATTAAGAGGAAGCATTAGTTTTCATGTGATATGTGTTAGTTAGGGTTTTAGAAATCTACCAACATTCTTCAACTTAAGAGGAAGAGAATATCGCCGAAACTGCTTAGTTTGCTAGAATATATCATGGAGTGACCTTGAGAGATTTTAGAATAATATATTTGTTAATGCTTCTGAGATTTCTAACCACTCTTTTTTAAGTATAATAAGTGTTTTTTTTATTTTAACTTAATAATATAATTTTATCCGCAATCATGAAAGAGCTAATGATCTGAGTTTCATCTGTTCAGAAACTTTGTATTGCAATATATTATTTATAGACCTATTCGGACGTTTTTCTGAGAAATGAACTTAATAACTATTTTTGTACGAACATCCTTTCTACCCCTTTTATCACCTCATTTTCTTACACCCTCACTCTGAGATGAAGAAAGAATAAGTTTTTATCTTTTTATTATCATATAACTTGTTACTGACAGAACCAATGCCGTATGATATTATGAAATAAAATCGGTTAGCACCAGAAATAAATAATCAAAAACATGAAATTAAACACAAATATGCTAATGCCAGGAAAATTTTTCCGATAAAAATGTACAAAATCACAACTTCAGTGTTTTGTCTACGTAACAGTAAAGCATTCCTAAACTTTTAACATGGCGCAGGCTTATAGAAATCACTTCATCACAATTGAAGGAAGTTAGTACTCTTCATGCATATTGTACACAAAGAGTTAGAAAATTTCATGTTCCGTTCCATTCAGACATGAAGTAAAGGGCTAATGCACATTCAACAGCACTTGCGGTTCCCTTTCCTCATAATCATCAACAGTCTTTTTCCTCTACATCCGTGTGGTAACATCTGATATCTTTCGCAATCGCTTAACGGGAGTAAGGAGCGGGGGCTAAAGGCGGCGAGCAAAGACCTTCAGACAAGAAGTGGGGAGGGGGGGGGGAGCGGATGAAAGCGTCTACGAAGATGAGACCGAACACGGTCCCTCTTCCAGATAGTGCCAGTCGATATATATTTCGAGAAAGTGCAATGACTCGAAAAATATACTTTTCCTACCGGACTGCAATTTATTGAAAATGAATCGTTTTTTGGGATTTAAAGGGATCGCCGTAATGCCCGTTAAGGAGATATAGACCCAACGTTTGTGCGGTTTCCCTCTGCCTCTACGTCCTTCAGCGGGATCAATTAATTTGGGATTTGATACAAGCTTTAGATGTGGAAGTTCTCGGAAGAGAAATTTAATGGATATGTTCAAGGAATAAGAGACCTAGTACATCATGTAATGTACTCAAGTATGTGTTAGAATTAATCATTTACAATATTGAAGTTATTCACAGGAATGAGGGTCACGTTATTTTATTTTGACATAGAGATCGGTTAGGGACTAATCATTTGATAGCCCTCACCGGGCGATAGTATTCAACAAGGATAAATAATAATCTTCATTGTTCACTTAAACTGTACAAAAAATGAACACATTCTATTTCCGTTACTACAACAAATTCAGTAATACGTTTTTTAAGTAGAACCATTTTCTTACAATGTACAAAATTATTTAAAAATTATACAAGAGTTGTTTTATTGTTTCTAAAAGCAAAAGCATCAATCTTTTTTGTATATATTTAATACATGGTCGACGATTATTTTTTCTATATGGATGCTTGTATATTACTAATATTATTTCATCTTTATATTCGTGAAAAAAATCATAGTTCAATGACGTCACGTTGTGATTCGTAGTTGCGAAGATCTAAATAATTCAGGTATAGTATACACGTTCACTGCGCACATTTTTCGAAGCTATAAATTGCCCGATACTAGAAGTCACAGGCAGGTAGCAAGATGTGACGCAGGACCGATGACACGCTTTTTCTGGAAGTAACTAGCTGAACTGTGCGCATAATTCACACACACAGTTAAGGAATAAAAGTTATTTAGAGAATTCAAATGTAACAAATTGTTATCTCATGTTAAAGTTATCTGCGTTAACCATTGATTATGTGAGTAAATTTTATAACAAAAGATAAAACACTTAAAACAAAATGGATGAATGTTTTTAATAAACCATAAAAATGGTAAAAATCAGTATCAACGTAATACCACGCACATCATTATATCGGCAAAAATGAATTCAGGAAGTTACGTTTTCACAGCGTCATTTGAAGAAAATCTTGTCGTTGTTTCAGAGCTACATGGGGGTAATTTATGAATTGGAACACGCACTTTGATGGAATCAATAATAATAATTGTCAGTATTCCAGATAACTCACATTAATATGACGGTTTATACAATTCTGACAATCCATTGCAGACAATTCCTGTGGGATGTGAGCCATTATTATTTTATGTTGTCGGCGAGGTTTCCAAAGGGATGAAATATCTTTCCTTGAAAGACTACGCGGTTAGCAGAAAGAAGGGACGCTTTCTCTACGTCCGTTGTGATCCTTTCAATTTCCTCTTCGATGCAAGAAATTGATTAGAGAAGCGAGTGATTGTCCGTGTAGAATTCAACTGATATGGAATTCGGAGTTACTTGTGAATGTTGATTTCCATGACTATATTTCGCTATAACATTGACTATTTTTTGTGATTTTTTGGGCAAACGAATCTACATCATTGCAACAATACCCACTTTTTTTTCTTTTTGCTTATATTCCGTAGATGGGGAGGGAATTTTCTTCAGGGATGAGGTCGAGGCCACTGAGCGGTCCGAGTAGAGGACACTCTGAAAGCTATAGGAAATATAGGAGAATAGGCACTTATTGCAGAGCCAATATCTCTTATAGTAATTAATAATCTTTGATTGTATCTACCATTTGCACACCAAAGTGTCAGTAATTTTTAGGGACTGGTTAAGTAACCATTGACAGTATTTGCGGGATACTGTGGCCAGAAAACGAATTCGTGCAGTCGGTGAAGTGAGATAATATAGCTGAAATTTGGCTCGAGGTGAAATGTTACTGAATTTCCACATCTTTGGGAAGCACTAACAACTTCTTGCACTTCATGGAGGATGCTCTTCCCTAAGAAAATTCAACAGCACGATTAACTAGACTGAACGCAGATTTAGGATATAACTAATCAATTTTTTTATGATCAAATACTGTTTTTGTCTCTGTTTAACAACAATAGTGTTACGAAGGAAAAAAGCATTTTAAGTTCAGAGGATTTTTGTAACTGACTTTTTCCTTCAGTCCTACGGAACGTAGCTGCATGAGTGTACTGTCGGTTGATATAATAAATTTAATTTAATAAATTTATTGTCAAAAAACCAGTACAAACTGCATATGAACACGTGGAGTACAATAAACTAATTTACTCTCCGGAAGCAAGCAAGGGACCATCCCATCAATTCCGATCAAGGGTTCTACGGCAGAGGCGGATCCAAAAATTTCAGCAAAAGTTCCTAGATAAGATAAAAAGTTAGCTGCGAGTTATAATTTAACGCAAAAAAATACATGTACAAATCATCATCGAACTATATATTATTCTGAGTATAGTGTTGAAAAATTATAAGATTTGAAATCACACTAATTTCATGATTTATTGTTACAATAAACACGCCCCTAGACAAAGCCTAGAGAACCTGTACAAGAAATCCGCTTCTACCCAAAGGAAAACCGGACAAAAATCCGGGCCAGGATGGGGCTACAGAATTAATGTTCACAACCGTGCCAAAGTTGAGAACACATAAAACTAAATTAATATGAGCCATAAGACAACATAATCATGCAAGAAAATAGTTTTTGAAATTGTTATAAGTTATTTAAAAAGTACTACAGCAATGGCGTGATAAAGTACAAGACGGATTTAACTTTTATTAAAATCAATAAATTCTTTTACATTGTAGATATAATAATACAACCTTGAGATTTGAAATGTTCACAGAACTTTGTCATTGACACTTCTTTTACAAAACACGTCCTTTTCGAGATACTGCAGAAGAAGAGGAGATTTTATCCGTGAGGTGTGACCTTCTTGTGTAGAAAAGCGAAGTGGTTTGAATAGTTGTAGATTTATCTGGGTTTGCTGGTACATCATGTTAGCAAATATGTGTATTTCGTACGTTCGTGGTTAGTACTTATAACAACGTGCTGTGAGTAGTAAAACTGTTTGAAACGGCTTACAGTAGTTTGAAACGACATTCATAACGTGCAGCTGAAAAAATTTGCCTCTTGATAGTTTTAACTAACCTGAACTATGAGCGATTTCTTCTTGACCTTTCCATTTGACAGCATCCCAATATGAACGTCATCGTTGAAGCCATCTGATCCCATTGCCATCGAACACATTTTTTAACACTATAATTAGTTTATCGCGGAGAAATACATGTATAGACAATATACGTAATTTTCACATAGTAAAAACTTTCATTACACAAAAAATCACTCGCCGCAGTGTACCGGAGCTTAGCAACCCCAACACCGTCACTTAGAGATCAAACTTTATCTCGGGTATTGGATGAAGCGGGCAGTTTAGGGCAGCGGCACACTGGCTACTTGCTGAAGACAAAACGCTATGGCGTTTCTGTTACAGTGCTCGTTGGCAGCGATGAGACTGTCCACTCTGGCGACTAATTTAGGAAACCGACAAAACTATCTGGGGACTGTCGTCACCCCAACCTGACAAAGAAATAAACGTGAATTTTATTGCGCGTACCGAAGATCAACTGTCGTAAGGCAGTCCAAAGAAAGTTCAAAGAATGTGCAAATAGTATTACTGAAAGGTTTGAGTCGTTCTGATAAGACCGTGAGACGATGGAAAATGTCTGAAGATCTCTGCGGTCTGATGCCTCTGGATAAGGGTAAAATAATATTCCAATACCACACGGAGATAACTGGTGGCTCAGCTGGATTGAAAAGATGGTCTAATTTGTATCCTAAGGTTCTGGGATCGAATCCCGACGTGGACGTTTTTATCTTGAGTTGTACCCGTGGGAAGCAACAAGATACCATCATATATTGAATCTAACGATTACAATAACTCCTATTACCATTATTTACTAAAATATACATTTCATATTTGCGTATAGGGATACTCACTCATGTCTCGAGGAGGTTCTAACTAAAAAGGTCAGTTCTAGTTCGCTACTTTCATTCTTAATTGTATTTATTTAAAGTCTTTCAGTGCAGTTTCTGTCATAAGACCCGCCGTGAATTTGGTGATGAAATTGGGTAGGAAAGATATTGGGTTGCCGGGGAATTTATGCTACCTGTATGCAAACATAAAACACCCAGTCACCTCACAATTTGGAACTGCACAGTCACACCACTTTGCTCCTTTCTCTCCTAAACAATGAACTAGAAGGATTAAAGAAGAATCAATAAATAACACTAAAGGCTCTAATAACCTATACGTTGGCGAGCCATAAAGTTCCAAGAAAAAATAAATAATACAGATTATTGTTGGGGTAAAAATATGATTGGATGTAAAGAAATTCTTCTTTGTAAGAATGTCCTTTCATTGTTTAGATTAAGAATGCATTGGAATTGCTATGTAAGATGCACAATATTCAATAATGTAATGGGAATTCATTGTTTCACTGCATAGGATAATGTCTATTCAATAACAAAAGTGCGATACTTAATTCATTTTTTCTCCGGGTGCTCCAACATCTCGCTATGTTGACACACTACTCGCCTCAGACGTTCAACTGTCTGGATTGCTGACTTCGCCCGGTTGCATGCGGGGAGCGTTTCGTACATGCAGGTATCAGACGCTCTCTTTTAATACAAGGCAGAACTAACCACAGATGAACTGACATAGCCTTCTGATTGCAGCTTACGCCACTTCGACACTAAAGTAGAAAATAAATAATGTATCTTCTAAGCGCCAATGTCAAGTTGATTGCATTGCGCATGCTCTGTTGGCAACCTGATGAGTACAGGTGCATGTCTGTTTCAGAGATAGCTGTTTCTTCCTCACCTATTATTTAAGGAAGTACCTAGTACATTTTTCGAAACAGTACCGAACCTATTCGTCTGGAGAAGATGAGGAATTCCACAGGCGAAATCTCACCAATTTGGGTATGATCCCGGACCCTACCACCCAGCGGTATCGTGAAAATGAAGATGATAAAACATGTCCATACCACACGTCTTACATGATAGTTGCACTATAGACACGCATGTTTTAACGAGGTGTTGTTCATCTTCCCTGTGTTATTAAAAATTTTAACCATTAAAATATTCTTTTGAAAAGTTAAATATAATCTAAAATCTACTCAATGGAGAACAATAAAATATCATTACCTTAATAAAGTTGACTCTACTTGCGTCGCAGACACAAAAACGATCTTACGTGCAATTTCTTAAAATGTATATCGTTAATATAAATTAAAATCATATATTGTAACTAAAGAGCGTCAATTAAAAAATTAGGTTACTTTTGAAGACAAATGGAATGACCCATGTTTCGCGAAAATCAGTTTAAAGGGACTTTTCACCATCTAATACTGTTAGACCCTTTTACAGGTCTTCACTGGGTGACTCTGACTGCTGAGAAGTACAAATATTTGTTTCCTTGTCGTTACATATATACTGAACGTAGAAAATGTTGGGATAAAACGAATGTGGAGACATCAAATTACAAAATAACATGATAAACAATTGTAACATGTGAATGCGATTTTACAAACAATATTCCGATAAAGAAGTGTCAACGTGCAGAAAAGTGTTGTGACAAATATCATAATCTAACAAGTTTGGTGTCTTACTTTCCAGGTTCACAGCGACGAAAAGAACGAAATACTAGTCCAAAAAAATAAACGTCCCTGTCCTGGAAAATAGGTGTTCATACATCTGCCACTTTTGTTTAATTGAAAATTTGTTTTCAATCATACTATGATATAAATTTTCAAAGGATACTCCAAAGAAGGATATTTAAAGGCGACACACATGAAGTTACATCTGCTGGTTTTCGTAGATATTCGTAAAAGGATAAAATTTTGCATAGTTTTTGTTGTCATGATTCCTCCACTCTACCTCGCAAAAAACGTGTTCAATATTCAAGTAAGGGTACATACCTTTAGGAACTTACTCCCATGTTTCCATAAATCTATTGATTTTACTGTGGATATTTTTGTTGAGTTTGCAGCCCGGAAACTGGTTTGAATCTTATCAAGATTAGACTGAACATCCCCAGATATGGTTTTCTGGAGAATAATGTAATTTATGTGGTGAACATAATGCGCAAAATGGTTTCTCACGGGTACAACGTATGATGATAACATTCACAACTTACATGGTTTTCTATACTATAACATAAGGCTTCGGGGGAGACCTCCTTCCTAAACCGATGGAGTGACCAAGTAGGAACCATACTTAATAGTGTTGTGTTTTATTGACATCCAGTTAAACTCTTACAGCGACCCTCCAGGGGACTTACATCTAGTAAGTACGTGTTTGACGAGCTGAGTCTAGCATTACTTCCACTTACTTGTTGCAGGCTCCTTCCTTTCTCTCTCCTGACCTTCCTTGGTCACCTCTTGTTCTTTTCGATCCCGACGCTATTACGGCTAGGGTATCTTTCATTTTCCTCTTCCCTCTTATTTTGTCCTACCCCTCATTTTTGGCCCCCCTCCATTTGATGTTTTGATGTATGTTGTGAGATATGTTTTGGTATGTTGTAGATCAGGAGGGTTTTTAGTGAGTAGGGTTGAATCATTCGGCGAGTCCCACACGCGGGGAGAGTCATATTGGCTCTTCCTAGTGCGTAACTGCATTTTCTCTACCTGTACACGTTTTTCGGGCTCCAATGACCTTTGATGTCGACATGAGCCGTAAAGCCCCACAAAAAAAATCTTACAGTGTAAGTATCACGCATAGCACGCATGTTATGTTGGTGGCATTTATAATTAGTTTAGGGGTAGGATGCAGTCTATTTAACAATGTGTATTTAATAACGTTTGAAGTAAACGTAACTTTATACGAACTAACGTATCATTTGGGTACCATTTTAACAAAGGTAATTACACACCGCGAACACTCAGTGCATGGGGGGATAACGAGTAGACCAAGCATTTAATCGGGTTGTAAGTTATAGTCTTTCTAATTCTTTGAGTTGAATCTGAATTAAAAATAAAAACATTCTTTATTCAAACGAATAGACTTTGTCTTTGCCTTTATGTCTTTGGCTACATCATTATAGCTAGAAATATTATTTTTCCATCATCTTTCAATGCTATTTAAGAATTTACATCATATACAATTCCATGTGTAGACCGTTTCTGATGAGATTTTTGTAAAAATATTCAAATATAACTAATATACACAAGTAAATAATAGAATAATGCGCCAAATCTTCATCAACTCCATAATTGTATACTAACCACATTAATACATATTTTAGTGTATTGATTACACGTTTCTCATCCAATGCATGAACGGTTTGATAAAACTAATAATCAAAATATTTTGTTAGCTTTATGACACAAGAAAAATATTTAAAAAATTCAGACCATTCATAATTTTGATTATTACATATATCATATCAACATACATTCAAACTATCAACATAGTGATAGTTTGAATAACAGTGTTGATATGATAAATTATTACGAGGTTGATAGAGGAATGAGGAACTTACGAGTTAATTAATTGTTCAAATTCAGTTTTACGTAATTCAAGTCTACGTCACTTAAGCATATCGTAAATCAGTATTGAATAAAATTGCTAGTTTGAATTTCTGTTTCTTTGTTCCACAAAATAATTTTCAAAAACAATATGAGTGACAACGGTTTGATTTGTGTTTGATGAATTAACGGAAGGTAAATGAAAAATATCCATCAAACTGTGTGAAATTGTCTCAGTGGTCTGGATAAGAAAGTACTATTTTGTGTGTTTCCACTAGTCACTTGCAACGCGCGTTTTTAATAAAAGCTCTAAACGGGTAATAGCAATTATTTGAGAGTAGGCGTTGTCGAGGTAGCTATTAATCAAACTACGTGAAAATGTGTCCAATTCAAACCCCTGGGCGACGTTTGGCTGGTTATGAATCATCCAAAACGTAATAGAATATCGATCGTCGTTCCGAAAATTTCGATCCCAAAAAGTAATAGAATTTCATTTTTAAAGTTAAAAAACAATCGTTGATTAACCCACTGCATTCTCTGTCGATATACTTTCACTCAGAGCAACGTATTTTGTAATAGATATAACTTACAATTGAATCTTTTGAAGTGTTAACACACTTATTGACTTGGGGATAATATGTCATATTATTGTTTGGAATGCAATTTAAATCTAACTTGCCTCATATTCTGATAATTTAATCGTGATTTTGATACACGAAATTGGTTTCAGGAAATTTTGATGTAAATTATACTTAACTACATTCCATTCTTTCATCTCTAACTGTATTTTCATTCTACGAGTATATCTAATTTTTAGCAGCTATATTAATCAACAAAATTTTTTAATTTGGAGAATATTTTAAACATCGACTTGTGAGTTTGTATTTCTCAGACTTAAGTTATGATTGGCGATTGAGATGTTTGTCTGGCAGTGACGAGTACGGCACAATATAGTATCAATTCAACAAAATATAAACTTTGATAAATCAAATTGCATTAAATAACTCTCAGATTTTATGAAAATGTCTCTTTGAAATAGGTTCGAATTTGTTCTGCGATTTACAAATTTTTTCACAATTTTTAGGATCATATTTCTCTTGAATGTCGACTTGTTATTGCTCGTTAATTGTGTCTGAATTTAACACAAAAATGATAAAAAGGTAAAAAAAATCGACCACATAAAAATTTGTTCATACTTCCTAGATTTTGACTTCAGCTCATCACGCTGTCAATGAAATGCACCAGACGGCCATAACTACTGAAAACGTTTGGACAGACGGAAAACAATACACTTATGCATGTATATGTGGGAATAGTCCTGGGGCGCCTGTGAAGTGAAACGGGGCTGAGCGACCAACCGCACTTCAGACGGCAGCAGAGGGAAGAATCTCCCCTCAAAAACAAATAACTGGAATATTGACAGCGTCTCATTAATATGCATAAATTGACTCTGGCGCGCTTGCCTCTCGCCGCCACTGATACCCCAGTCCCTTGCTCGCTTCCACTGTCTCACAGAGTGATGCATGCTAATGCGCAGGGCCCGCGTCGGTTGAGACGTTCGAGACGGCTGCGAGGAACATATGACGGGGAATGGAAGCGGCGGAGAGCTCTCCAAAGACAAGACATGTCTACTTCTGGAGAAAAAGAAGGAACAAAGGAAAGAGTTGGAGTACCCGTTTGCCTCTTTGTACATGCGAAGATTGAGAAGATATTCACAGTTATAACACTGTTTTCAACGTGCAAAAGAAGTCAAAGGCAAACTGACCCACAACAGGCCCCGAAGGTGGCCAAGTGGTTCACGGAGGATAGAACACCGCAATTACTTGACCTCGGCTCTAGGAGCAGAGGATGGGCCAGCATCTCGTTCCGGGCGGTTGGACCACAGCAGACCCGGTACACATTACAGTAGGCTGAGTACGCTTGGGAGTTAGCCTGGATGTGGGGTGTGAGGAAATATCTCCATCCCACCGAGGATCGAATCCCGGTCATCCATAGATAACTCTACCTACGGCGCCGCACTGACTCCAACTGTCCAATGAAAGCGTATCTACATTTGGATAAAAAATTCAGGAATAAAGAACAACAAAAACGCTCGTAGAGTGTTGGTGTAACACGCAAGATATAATAAGATCAAATTTATCCAAAATGCTATGCTTTATTTCCCTGGCTCAATTCATACATACAATAATTTTGTACAAAGAAAGTATTTTAGCATAATATTTGTTAAGTTTGATGTTATTTATACTGTTCATGTATTTAAATAAAATATTTTTTATCTTTCATTAAGACATAATTTAATTAACTCCTTCGCGGTGAATTTACTAACTTGTTGGCATTAATTTTCTATTAATACATTTCATTTATAAATGATTTAATAAACATTATTATTTAAAATTAATGTATTAAAAACAAATGGTTAAAATAAATTCAAATATAAAATATTCAATTTATAAAACAAATTACATAGATATTTTCACAATCAACTTCCTATGCGAATATTTATTTACAACAGGTATACCTAATAAAGCGCATTGGTATGAATTAAAAATTATTTTGGTACAGAAAAAGTTTGACGGACTATAAATAATGCTTTTCCATTGTCCATCCTGATAAGATGAAATGCGCAATTTGTTGATACTTTTATCACTACAGAAAATAATAAGAAATGATGAAATAAAAGTCGGGCTTATTTAGAGTAATAACCATATTTAAAAAATAACGGAAGACCAAAATATTATTATTTTTTCAGTGAAAATGCTTTTGTACAAAAAGAGAGACTCCTGCTGTACGAATGTTTCAAGTAATACTAGACATTACAAAACATAAATAACGCTTTGCTAAATAATCAGTGACTTTGTGGGTCCAAAATATATTTGAAACGTACCCAAAGTGCAGCTAACAGACCCCAAAATTTGTGGCAACCCTACTTGATATATTATTTTACTAATCTGTTACATGATTTCCTCATATAGCAAATAGTAAATATTATTCACAATCATCCACTCAGTCTTGCAACGGCAATCTTGTAGCCTTTGACCACAATCAACGTATATGACAACACAACAGCCGAAACTAGGCTTCATCTGGTTCCTCTGGGGCGTGTCCGTACGGAAATTGCATATCAGTCCTGTCCGCCGGGCAGTTGAATGTATTGTAAAAGTCGCTATTCTCCATCATACGGTTTACTCTGTACAAAAAAGGTAACATTTGAAAAATGTGTATATTCCATAAATTGAGGTATGTACATGGAAAACGCTACTAAGTGCCTAAGTTACTTTTCTCTTTCGCGAAAAACGTTCTTTTTGACAAAGCTAATGCTGTTCATCGTCGCGAGGCTAAAATGTATTGAATGAAAGTAGGGGAAATCGTTGTCACAATATATTTTAACTATTTTTCAATAATTTGTCGTAACACGAGACAAAATTATGGATACCAGTGTGACAGATACACTCTTTTTGGTATCATCCCGTGTTTTTCGAGCGTTTTTTTTTTTTTTTTGAAATCACAGGTGTCATTTCGAACATTCTCCGTATCTCAATTATTTGGTACCTACAATGGTTTCAACAGAACACATTAAATTTGAATAAAATTTTTTAATATCATTAGTTGCAACATCAAACAAGAAATCTATGATTTTCCATAACATTTCATAATCAATTATGGCGTTTAATGTTTCATGTGTCTTCTGTAAAAAAGATGTTTTTGGCGCTTGGAAGCGTTTTCAATTTACATGCTTCAATTATCTTGCGCACACAAATCTCATGACAAGTGTATAACGTCACAGCAATATTCAACAATATATCGTCTTTTCGTTACTGACTGACCAAATGTGTCATCAACTTACCGAACTTCTGGAGGGTAAACAGGATCCTGAAAGAAGTCCACTACCATTGTAAAAAAGCTCTCATCAGTACAAAATCTCTGGAAGAAAAAGCATGATAGTTTACATGTTAACATTTTTATGGAAGAGTATCAATGAAATATTTTGCAATGATAAATGAACGCTATTTCCTACGAAATAATACGCTCGTACATTTGAACAACAATTCAAATAGTTCAACAACAATACTTGATACAGTTCAATGGGATTAAGAGTGAACAAACTGAGATAAAATGAATTTAATGAAAGTGAATATCATAAATAAAATTGTGATTCTAAATTAATCCCTGAATAAAAACGAGATAGATAAAAATGATTTGAGAATCGTCTCAAATAATGTTTTTCATACTTTGTTATAAATAAATGAACTTTATTGTCAAAAAAGCAGTTACAAACCGCGTATGACTACGTGGGAGGGGGGTAAATAAAGTTACTCTCCGGAAACAAGTAAGGGACCATCCCATCAATTTCGATTAAGAGCCCAAGGGTAGTGGCTGATTTAATATTTATAAAAGAATACCTACTCTTATCCATTCATTATTTCAAAATAATATTGTTTTTACAAATTATGTGCATTAAAAAAAAATTATTTTAGACACATATCATATATAAATTATATACATATACAACTATTTTTTTCTCCGTCATAACTTCGTTCCGTTTCTGTGGCCACGACCGACACGACTGCCACATCTAGAAACAGAGTCAATACGAGGCTCTTTTTATTCAATTATCTTCTTTTACGTTTCAATTCTTCATTGCGTCTTGTTTTCTCGATGACTGTGTCCGTAGCGTCTTGTCTCTCCAGTTCGTCTCGTTATTCAGGTGATGTCTTTCACTCTTCCTCCAGTTCCTGTTTCAACAAATCATCATTCCTATTTTTTTACGTAGTCTCGAAATGCATTATATTTATCTTCCGTACGTATTCTTTCTGCCTTGTCGTGTAATGCATAATCTCCCACCCGTTTTAATTTCTTGATATACCCTACCCTTTCTTCTCCGTACCATGGGCAATCCCATAATTGGTCAAGCGTCTCCACTTTATGACCACAAATACATCGTGTTCCTGCGCGCATTCCTCTCTTTTCTAAAAACTCATTAAAATTGCCATGACCAGATAAATATTCTATGACAAACGGATTTAGTCTAAACCACTTTTTATTTGATTTTTCAAATTTTATATCATGAATGTATTGGAAAGTTGTTCGTCCTTTGATCGAGTTCCTTCAGCTTATCTGCCAAGCATCTAATACCAATTTTGTTATCTGTTGTCCTGTGTCATCTCGCCGGAATTTCTCTCCATTCATTTCAATTTGTCCCTCTAGTTCTAAGTGTCGTCTGCATTTTAGTTTAGTCCAATATAAATGTAGAGGCATCACCCCATACATTACCTCTAAAGCCTCTGTAGATATTGTCCTATAAGCTCCACCTATTTCCAGAAGACACATGCGTTGAACTTGCTGCAATCTACGCTCTATATGGACATGTGCAACCCTATGACCCCATGCCAAAAACATTGGAGATAAATAATAACAAAAGAATTCATGATATTCAAGCCTACAGAAAATCCGCTACTACCCGGAGGAAAACCCGGGCCAAGATGGGACTACAGAGATAATAGACACAACCGTTCAGAGAATTGATAACGAAGACAAATAAATTAAAAATAGTAGACTCCAGAGAATAGCTAACTGTCAATTTGGATCCAAGATTGACGGTGTGAAGTACTTACTTGAGCGAGATGAACGAAGAAGCCTTTCTGTAAGTCGAGTGGAACGAAAGGGAGCTTCTTCTTCACTCGAGTGCTGTGGTTGAAGGCTCGAAACGCCAGTCGGATACCTGTCACATCTGCCTGGAGTTCATTCTTCTTCAATTTCATCGAATCGACATACTGAGGGTAAAATCAAGGCAATTAGTTACCCGTATCCATTTTCAATGCTCAGTAAACTATGCTGAAAAATACGTCGATAAGGATATCCTTTTGCAGACGATACATGGAACACAAAGACTATACAAAAAGGCTGTACCAATTCATACACACGAAAAACAATCAAAAGATTGAGAAACCTCACATAGCAATAAAAAATGACTGCTTCATACTGATGTAAGAAAACTGCGTAAAGTGTGATAATTTCTTTCAACTACCTGGACGAAACGATGACAATATTTTATAATACTTCTATAAATAAATATTTGAATCATTCCAGTCTTTTTTGTCAAAAATGAAAATCTTGCAAGACTAGGTTGCAAAATACAGGGGGTGACTTGTCATTGTCAAAAGTAGTCATTTGAATCTGATACTATATTTTACGTTTTCGGAAATTCAAGGTTATTCAATACGTAAAATTTAAGTACGTAATGCGTTTCATAGACCGTGAATCTTTGTATGGACGTCACAAATGTCTCAGGGTGGAACACAGAATAACTAAGAATTTTTTCGTTGACAAGTTATGCTGTGCGGATATATCAATAAATTGTGAGTATTATATTTTTATCTATTTTGAATCGAGGGGTATTTAATGTTAATGTGATAAGATTTTATTAAGAGTTGACACTGTTGATAAGAATATATTGACACTGTTGGAATATGCGCAAAAAACTTACAGGTTACTTAATTCAGATTCAAGAGAAAAAATATTAATACTGTCAATGCTTCTAAATCTTGAAATTTCTTAATAAGAACTGCAATAAAGTTTCTACTATTATTTCTTACAATAGTACTATAGAAAAAAACGACAGCTCAATTACTACCAGTTACACAGAATTACAACAGTTAACCTAAGGACTTAGTCTCAAACGAAGATAAAAAGTGAATTTTCTTGTAATTTCTTATTGTAATTTATTTGTTAACTAATAAATAATCTCTTAACTTGGCAATATTAAATCGGTTAATACTTACTGCGTAGGGCAGCCTCCGGTGTCTTTTTCTTTCAGTTGAGTTGAGGTATTCAATATTGACATCATGCCAGAATGCGATGTTATTTGCGTAAATTCTGTCATCAAACAATTTGTACTGGTCGTCTGTTATATTGGTGTGGAATTTCATACCTACATAAAGATGTCTGTATTAATACTAACTTTATAGTTTTTGTTCTTTATCAGCCACAAAAAAAGGTTTATTTCTTCTGGCAAAACATGTCACGGAATTCCGAGACTGGTGTCGTCATAATTGCGATAGTATCCTTAAATCTTTGGAAAGTTCGTACGTGTAACTCACTGATCTATATATCATAGTTCTAAGTTACTCCTACTAGTCGTAGAAACGTGAAATTGGGCATGCTCATAGCTATAGAATTGCAATGAATGAAAAAATTCAAAAATTTTAATTTTGAAGTACATTTTTAGAAGCAGGCACTTTTCCGGAGGTGTGATGTATATATCGCGACAATTACGCTCGATCACCATGTTTTTACACAATCTTGTCCATTTCAAACAAGTCAAGAGAGTTCCTAAATGTAGTTTATACTATACTATTAACCTATAGATATAAATTCATATAATATTAAACCATGTTTTTTTTTCATTATCATAATTTATAATGTTGTGTTATAAAACATTTACAATAAAAATAAAGAAAACAATTAAACTTCTCAGTGATTTGACTAACTTGGAGCGCTAGTCCCAACTTAAAATAAAATAGAAAAAGGACTACGTAGTCTAATGTTAATAATTTTATTGATAGATTTACAAAATTGGATAATAATGAGAATTATGTGAGTAGAGTAAGTTTAGAGGTAATACAATTAAATATTTAAAGACTTACCCACGAGATCGAAGAGGTGAGCGACTTCATGGGCGACCACAAGACCTATTCCAGCCGTTTGTATGTAATACGGATATTCAGGATTGAAGAAGGGCTTCTCTGCTGTCCCAAGAGGGATGACTGCAATGACATCAAGATAACCTCTGAATTAATGAAAGAAGAAATTTCCCCAATGACTGAAGAAAATTGGAGAAGAACGTGAACGTACGAGTAAGAGGACGAAAATGTAACTAACCGACCCCTGTCTGGCTCCACACTGGAGTTTTTGGAGTTGTTCATCGGGGGTTGGGGGTTAACATAAGGTAATTTTTGTGTTCCGTAATTTGTGGCTGGACTTTAATATATTATTTTACAGAAACTTGGCTCGTTTCTTCATTGTTCAATATTAGTCGAAGAGGTAGGTTTGAAAACCAAATTACTCATTATACAGCTAGAAAAAAAATCTTATTTCGCAATTTAACGTTTAGTTTGCTAATAAATTTGAAAATAATAATAGAAACGGATTTCCAACCCTAAAAATCACTCTTATCACTTCCTTCAGAAGCAGTTTTTAGCTCTCAGAATTTTGATGTGTATTTCATTCTTTGTTAATGCTTATTTTTAGCGTTTGGAGCTGCAAATCTGCTTTTCTGATACTATTATAAAAACATTCATGTAAGGCATACTGCACATAGTGGGGACGTGTATTAATTTACAATACGGAGACACTATGGTTATGGATTACGACAGTAAACAAGAATGGAAGGATAATTTGGGGTTATTGCATACAAATATTGTTTATCCTTACTACGTGAGTTAACTAAGAAAATATCAAGTGTAACTATGGAGACTCAATGCGAGAGTTATTTTAAAAATAAGGTATAAATAAATTTGTCTTACATTATTGAAATAGCCCTACTTTGTATATGATGACTCTCTGGTGATTAGGCAA
Organism: Laupala kohalensis; assembly: GCA_002313205.1. Taxonomy (NCBI): domain Eukaryota; kingdom Metazoa; phylum Arthropoda; class Insecta; order Orthoptera; family Trigonidiidae; genus Laupala; species Laupala kohalensis. Next base: position 587,874 of record NNCF01125934.1, read on the forward strand.
AATATCAATTTTTTTCAGGAATTGAACATTTGAAAGAATAAAAGAGTTGAAATGAATATATAAGAAAAATATTGTTAAGCAAGTCAGCTAATTAATTTTACAACATTTAATAAAAATTATCGAGCGTTTAACTATTAAATTGCTGTTTTTACATTAATTTTTAGTGTCTTGAAAGCTCAAATGAGTGAAGTGGAACTCATTGTCCGAGATAAGGCGAAAGAAAAATTTGCGATAAATTATTTGCTTCTAATATTGATAAAGATTATGAATCAATAATTGTACCCACCGATCAAACCCAAACTGTATATAGTCATTCCTCTAGTTTCATAAGGAGCTATGAAGTGTGTCCATCTGAAATAAAATTAGATATGTTATTCATGACGAAAACAATATTGTCTCTTTAAGCCATGATTTCCTCTTTACTTACATATTTTCTTTTGGTATTTCCTCAATTCGTTTGTACATACGTTCACGATTTCTCGCCATTAGTTTTATTGCATTTCTGACGAAGTCGGTTTCGTTTATTTCGTACTATGAAAAGATCACAACGCAAAATTACACCAAAAATATGCACGTATGTATGTAAATATTACGTACAAAATGTATTTTGTTAAAACGTAAAATCTATTTACAAGAAATTAATATATTATTTGGTAGGTATTACTGGTCATTGGAAAATTAAGAAAATTATGACGTTAATAAAAATAATAATTACCGATTTCATTGACCTTGTAAGAGCATCGACGTCATCAACCATTCCCATATGTGTAATATTTTGGAGTTGCATGTATCTCGCTTTGTCGATGAGGTTATAAAGAAGATCCGTGTTGGTTTTGAGCCAATCCGTGCGCTCCATTTCTCTCTCGACTGCATCTTGCACCTGAACGAACACAGGAAATCATTAAATATTATATTATTAATTATTCTGGAAGAATCTAATTCCTTAGTTCACTAAAGATGAAGTGAACAATTTCAAGAGATAATATCTTACGAATGTACTGCAAACATTTTTCTTGATCTCCAGGCATAAGAATAATCTAACAAGTCAAATTTGACATCTCAATAACATTTAGCATAGTTATAATTTTAATGGATGTGTAAAAAACATAAAAATCAGTATTTTAAGAGAAAAAATTAACTACACTAGAGAATTTGAGTTCGTATGCACTCATCAAGCTGACGAGTGGGATAAAAAAGGAATAAATATATTTTTCATTTTCCTCTAAAATTGCTGGAATCCGTAATTTTCAATGCATGTTCACGTTTTTGACAAACCATCATGTCTTAGTTACTTTCTAGGATTTTTTTATTCCTAAGGAGATAGTTCGAGCCAGACTCGAGCAGGTGAATATTTTTAAAGGAAACAAAATGAACGGGTATATCATACGTATCACAAGCAATTATTCGGATTACAGAAATGCTTATATCTCTATGATTGGAAGACAATTCAATAAACATTCGTTACATAAATACAATTTTTATACTGATACGATATCTTGAAAATAATTTTTATGGATTTTCCACAAGATAGGTCACATAGTGTGGACAGAGTTCACCGCCAAATGTAAAAAAAGGTAGGCACGCATACAAATGACTGGAATGAATGATTGGCAATCCCTTTGCACGGGTATTTTCATTGACATTTTTCATTGTCTCGTTGTTTGCGATTTTAAACAAATGTTTTCGCACGTACAGTCGTTTTTGACGCTTCTGACAACGCCAATATTATAATACGAATCAGAGAGGTGTAGTTTACCTTCCTGTCACGCTACCTTTTGTTGAGTAAGGAATGTCGCCACACGTATTCTCTCTACGACTCGCGCCAATTTCTAAGAAAGTATCAAATTAAAACAACATTAAATATTTACAAACTGACACTAAACAGAATAATTAATGACTGTGTAATTTAGCCTTTTCTTTTAAGCAATTAAATGTAAAGATAATTTAGTAAGAACAAAGTTTCAGAGCATTTAGGTGACGATCAGCGGATGAAAAAAAATTGTAGGCAGACCTAACCACTACATTGAAACTTAAACAAATAATAAATATATTTTTGAAAAATTTATAAATAGTTACTATTAAAATATTTATAATTCTATTAAACTTATATGAGTATCAGAAAATGATCAAAAAAACGAAAAACAAATTAAATTAGTAAAATGTAAATATCAAAAGGGCTAACCAAGTTGGTCTCTTCAACTCCCTCTTCTAAAATATGCCAATGGAATGTGCCAAAGAAATGTTAACATTTTTGAAATAGATTTTTGACAAAAAGCAGCAAAATATTAGTTGCCACAGAAGATTCATATGGAAGACATATGATACTTTTCTCCCATGAAACAAGCAAAGGACGATCCCTCCAATTCCATCAATGTGCCTGAGGAGAACTGAAGAATAACCTAAGATGAGGCGAAACTTCAGACTGTACAGACTATAATTGAATGAAGATATATTGCAATTATAAATGACAAAAATCAATAAAAGTACGCTTTAAAACTATTTGTTTTCAATCAATGAATATAACAAAAAATTAAAATTAAAAACTACTCGAACTTAGAGTTACTTTGATTACAATATTTTCCGAATAAGCTAAAGATTTGATAATAGTACGCATTCGTAATTAAATTATTTGTATTGTATTAATTAAAAATTTCTGCTCGTATTCTGTTGGTATTGTAACATGTAGCTAACTGTTTTATTCCTATCTTAGAAGTGTGCTGAAATGTTAAATCAGTCTCTGCCTTAGAGCCCTTAATCGGAATTGATGGTATGGTCTCTTTCTTGCTTCCGGAGAATAAATTAGTTCATTGTCTTCCACGTGGTCATATGCAGTTTATAACTGCTTTTTTGACAGTAAATTTATTATTACTATTGTAAAAACCGTTACAGTACTATGTCCGTCAGAGCGACTAGGCTTAAGTACCCCCCAAAAAATGTTTCAAATGATAGTTTGAACCATTCCCTCCCTATCCAGAGTGGCGACGAATTTTCATACCCTTACGACGCAAAATTATGGTTTATTTGACTCGGGCTTATGTTTTTTTATTCTGGCAAAAGTACAGATTAAACATAGCAAAAAAGGCCTACTTAAACAGCAAATGGAAATAGGAACGCAATGACATCAATATTTTCATACCTCACGAGAATAATTCACGAAAAACTGTGGAAAATACTGTTCTTACGGAAATGGTAGCCGCTAGTGGAAAATCTTGTCATCAGTCAACGCGGATATAATACCTTAAGACGCACCAACCTCGATGAAAATATTCTCGATGGTTTGAGAGCGGTTCAGTCGCTCCTTCTGAGGGAAGCTCCGCAGATAGACCGCAGCAGCGGCGTCAGGCATGAGACGTGCGGCGAGGTGCGTGCATTGAAGAGGCGACGACGGATTCCCATGCCAGCGCTTCGGCGTCGCCACGAGTTCCCAATGGCGCCACAGCACCCACCAGCTCAGCAACGCATCGTGGATCTTCCGGAGCTTTTCACTTACAACAACAATATCTGTTACAAATAGCAATACACCATTCATCTCTTTAACATACATTTTATTTAATGGAGGTTTCTATCATATTATTTGGTTAAAATAAAAAGATGGTCTGTGTTTCCAACCCTAACTATCCCTTCCTCTCTAAACTAGGGGTATCTGGTGAGAAAACGTTTCTCTCGTATCTGCTTTGTAGCTGTAGTTGATTTCTGGTTACCTACCAAAACGTACTTCGCCTCGGTCCTTTTATTTATTTCCCTTCACACCCTTTACTCCAGAACTAGCACTACTTCCTACCTACCTTCTATAACGCCTAAATGTGTTTTTACAAGCTTTTATTTAACGTCCTCTGTTCGTATGCATGGGCCAAATTTTGCAAATAAATTTAAAAAAGGGAAAGTCCACCTTAGAGCCATATCCATACGCGGACACACGCTGAGCCACGAGTCAGTCAGCGACAATCGGTCAGCAGAGTGTGTAAGGAAAGTATTGAAATCGGTCGAAACAAATTGAGATATCTTCGCATCTTTGCGATTTGGCTCGTTCTGAAGCGTTCGTTGCTGTTCGAACGGTAGTTACACGTGACCGTTATCTCAGACTCGGTTCGCGGCATACTGTGTGAACTGGCTGATTTAATTTAAGGGAGGATGAGTTAATGTAATGTAATAAAGAACAGAATACAAGCAAAGAAAGGAAAAATTTTGAATAACTAATGAGAAATAGGGAGATAAATTTTGAGTTATGAAAGTCAACCTGTTTTCATATTCAGTCATTTTATCGAGGAATTCCAAAATTTCTGCTTGTCTTAAAATAACTTTCTGTCTAGTAATCTATATTTTTGGAAACATATAAAGAGAGAATATCTCACTGAAATTGTCGTTATCACTTACTTTTTCTCCTTATATTTATCATCAATCTCTGAGACCATCGCTTCAAAGTAAGGCTTTCCGTAAATTTCTATCCGCTCACTGTCATGAAGTGGCCGACCAATGAGTCCTTGGATTATTGTACTCCAGTCGACCTGAAGAGTATTTACAGAATATACACTTGACATTTGTGGAAATTCAATGACGATAAGCGCGACCACTATACACATACACCCTGTGCAATAACAGATGCCACAGCCATTGCAGGTTGACAATGTTAATAAGTATAACAGATGTAAATATTCTTAATATTGATGTAACACGGAATGAACAAACATTATCTTAGTCCTATTGCTAGAAGAACCGGAAGATGACGCACAATTAGTGTTGAAGCGTAGCGCAATGTAAACTTTTTGAACAGTTTAATTTTGTTTTAATATTAAACTGTGTTTGTGAATAGTGATTGTACTTATCCTCTTGCAGTATTTAAAAAGGTTGAAAATAATACGAAATTATTGATAGTGTTAACACATACGTTTCAAACGTCGATATATTTAATTTCCTTGAGTGGAAAACATTTTTATCATGTACACTACAATACTTACATCCAAATTCTGGAATACAAGTAGTTCTGTCAGCTCCGTGGTAGAGACATACTCTTTAATTCTAAGCTGTATCCCGTAGCGTAATGTTGCCTTATCGACACGGGAAAATGTCTACAACAGAACACGTCAAATATTATACAGTATTGTAATACGCTTGTCGTGATTGTGAATATTTTTTCATGTTTAAATTACGTATACATACTCCCTTGAATACTTCTCAATTCTTACATAAGGATGTCCTAAAAGAACAGGGAAGGAGAAGAGATAGACAGAAGGAGAAATGGATGAACAAAGAGAACCGAGTAAAAAAAATCTAAAGTTGATATCGTGGAATGTCGAGAGACAGGAAACAAACCAATGAAAGCAAAGCATGCCATCAAAAATTCTCGGACACCCATGTGATTCTCCTCTCAGCTAGAGACAGAATTACAAAAGCTTCGATTCAGTCCATACTTTTTTCTTAGAAACATTAGTGACCTTATTTCAAACATAATAAAAAGCTCAACCAGGATAATTATTGTCACAATTTACTTTAAAAGTAATCAAACATTGAATGTGAATACATTTTTTAAAACAGCTATAATTGATTCACTTGTCAACAAAATATAAGAAACAACAACAAAATACTTTTTCCGAAATGAAAATTTAGACGGTGTAATTTTACTTGTCGAGAAATATATGACTGCGTATATTGTTAAACATACATGAGATGCGTAAAAATATTTCAATTTGCTGTTTCTTCGATTTTTCTCTGTTTACAAATTTAAATCTAAAATTATCTAGTATCCGAAGTACACATTTGAGGAAATATTGGTTAGACTGTTGGTGTATGGTATGTACCTCGTCCTCCAAGAGAAGGAATTCTTCAAAACCATTGATTGTTTCGTTCATCTTCTTGTCGTCATCAAAAATTTCTAAAGCTAAAAAGGCCTCTCTCAATGCTCTCATCATTTCTTCTTTTCCGCTTCCTTCTCTCTGAAACAATACGAATTTCCAGTAATAGTAATAAGTTAATACCTTACATAGTGTTTTTTGCGAAAAATTTTCAATAATTTCATATCTTTCTATGTAAGATAAATGTATATTGTCTCTGACATCTTGCCTTCACCGCGGTAATTTCAGGATCAACAGTCAATGCCTTCAATTCTTTGTAATCAAACCTATTTTTCTAATTTAATTTTAATGCAACAATATCATACTGAGAAACACTCTAGATGTGAGAACCCTGGAATTGGATGTGAGATCCAAATTCGGAGAGAGGAAAATACCTCCAAACCTTTGAATATGACATCTCAATATCAAAGTTTGAATACTAAATCCTCGTGGTTCGGATACCGTAAGGTTGGGATATTGCATCCAGAGGAAGGGATGTCACATCCAAAAGTTGGANTTCGGATACCGTAAGGTTGGGATATTGCATCCAGAGGAAGGGATGTCACATCCAAAAGTTGGAATGCCATATCCGAAGGTTTGGAGAAATCTACTTGCTAATGACTACGCATCGCATGAGATGCTATCGGCAGATTGGAACGAAATGCTATACTCTAAGAGTTCTTTATATGTAGAGAGACAAGTCGAACAAAATTCAAAGGAGTATTGAGAAGACTCTCATACTTCGGAGGATCTTCTGAGGATTGTCGTACCTCGCATCATCAACGAACAGGCACGTAGAGTGATCTAAATTACCTTCCTTTTGTTTTTGCTTTCGTCGGTGAAATTAGTGATGACGATTCAGTGAAAATGTTAAAATAAGTTTAGGAAAACGGTTTTATCAATTTTGGTTGAACACTAACCTATTCTGTCTCTTAACGTAACTTATAAGTCCTGTCTTACGACAAGGAGACCAATATGACTATCATCTGACTGTTCCAGCCACACTGGTGGGAGGGGGGTTGTTTCAGTGAACCCAAGACGTGATGTCCATGTCGCTTCTCTCTCGTGTAAAGAACTCTACTGTAGAGTCCTTTATATGGGAGAGAAGTAACATTGAGTTCGCGTCATCAGATTGGGTCCGCTGAAACATCCCCCGCCAGTATGGCGGGAACAGTTAGTTGACAGACATTTTGGTCTCCTTGCAGTGAAACACGACATTACTTCACATACACGGCCATGAGAAACCAACGTAAACAACAACAAAGGGTGGCCATTTTGGTCATCCAATATGTCTTTCAGATCATGATGCGCGTTCAGAAGATCCGCCGAAGTATGAGAAAGTAGTCGATACTCCTTCGAATATTGTTCGAGTTGACGTCTCTATATGGTGGCTGCGTATGCCATTCTTTACAGAGCTCTACTTCTAGTACTGTATTGTACTCAATCATCTCACCATGCAATCGCGGGTGCCTCGGAATATGTCGTTGAGATCGTCCGTGGAGCGCGCCGCCTGCAACTGGCATTGGGGCAACGCCAAAACCTCCGCCACCTCGTCCGCTCCCGTCACTCCAGCTGCCAAAGAAGTTGTCGCCAACTGCCACGGCAGCACCTGCAGGGTGAAGCGGGAAGGCACTTCGTCGTCCACATCCAGGCGCACGTCCATCATCACTGGTCTAGGAAAGTCATCGCATCTTTATCTCAAGTCGTGAAAACATCACGTTTTAAGGTAGTACTAGCGTAGGTAGAATTAAATCACTAAAATATCTAAAATCGGCATTAATAATCACAGAAATATGTACTTATTGTGATTTCAACTTGAAAAACATACCTCACCGGCCATTTAAATGAAATAATTTCAATTATAATTGATGATGAAATAAATTGCGTCTTATGAACAAACAAAATTTTCAACAAAAAAAAATCAATTTTTAAATCATGAAAGTGACGGAAATTTACTTTGATTTGGAGTAAATTTTCCATAGTATTTTTTACATTTTTATCCATAGATCACTGGATATCTGAGAAAGCAATTTCACTTTTTCCGAGATGAAATGCATAAATCACGAAACCGTCCCGCTCGGCAGCCATGTTTTTACAAGCTCTTGATCATTTCAAACGAATCAAGCGAGTTCTTGAATATTATTTGTACTGTATTATTGACTGATAAATAGAAATTAAATCATTGTTTTTTCATCATTAGTATTCATATAGTTGAGTTTCATAACAATCAGAATAAAAATTAAGAAAACAATTATACATCTCAGTGATTTGACCAACTTCGAATGCTGGTCCTCATTAGGATAAATCAGCGGACGCCAAACTTTTAGACCTCAAGAACCATTATTTTTGTCGTTTTGAATTTGTTGTTTTTCTCGGACAACTAAGAGATTTCCTTATAAAGTTCAATACCCTTGTAAAAAAGCGACTACAGAAATTTCATTTTAGAAATATATGAAATGAACCTAATTAATACAACAACACTAATATGTTTTTATCATAAAAAATGTAATCGTACTTATTTAATCTGACTTTAAAATTGGTGTGTTAAACTTTGTTATGAGTACCTCGTCCAAGATGTATATGTTAGATAATAAATCAAATAATGACCATATATTTTTTATTTACATAAATAGAAATGCATCTATTTAATATAAGAAAACTAAGATGCTCTTTTATTGTAGCAAAATCGTAACATTTGTTAATTTTTATTCAATTTATGCAACAAAAACTTCAATTGATGAGTGGATTGCGTTCAACATCTGATTAGTCAACACTTATTTTAATCGAAGAAATACTTATTTTTTTACTATTCGTTTCTTGTTTCTCGAATATGATTCAGTGAAAAAATTTAACAAACTAACATTTATGCCATAACAGAAAATACGAAATTTCTTCAACATACTTGTAAGATAAAAAATTGCAATTAATGTTCAGATTTATCTGCGGACCTCCGATGGTCTGTGGATCACCGGTAGGCGACCACTGAATTAAAAAATACTTTTATGATTGCGTTCAGAAATTATAGTAATTTCTTGAAATTATGAAATTTTTAAATTTACAAAAATTAAATACTATAATAGTGAACTCCACATCTTAAGATTACCATTTTCGTGATTGTGACAGAATTGATATAAATTAAATATTCAAATTACTTCTCCGTGAACAAAATTAAATTAATTTGCCATTCGTTGTAAGACATCGATGGAGGATATATTCAAATAAAAAAGTTTTGATGTATCATCTCCGTTTCTCGATAACATTTGATGAGAGCTCTTTCTACATCATCGTCGGGCATCATGAGAGGTAAAACAATTGATTGAGATGCAATTGTATCGCATTTACAAGAATCTTAACACTGAGTGATAATCAAAACAACAGGCTTCAGACCACCTAAATTATTATTGAGCTTTTGAAAAAATGTGATAAATAACTTCTCATTAACTTACTATTCGTTACGAGTCTGTCTTTCCACTATATATGTGCTCACTATGTTACTCTTACATAAAACTTGAGAAGTGTCATGTACTCTCTCTTTATCTACGTTAATTTCTTATGCGGATGACTAATATGTGGTGGTTCAGCTGATTCTGTAAAATTTTTATTGCGACGTATCCTCGCTAACTCCAATCTACGGAACATTATTTTTTTCATTTTAGTTTCATCCATCACTTCCCTTCTCCTGCATCATTCATTCTCCGTCATCCCAGGGATTTCCACTCTTTCCTGCTGAACATCTAGAAGATCTGAATAAATCATTGTTGGTAATTGATCTTACGTGGGATTCAAAATCAAAACTACCCTTCTGAACTTTCTATTTTTTTTTTTTTTGCAATTAAAACATTTTTGTCTCAAATATTGTTTGCATTTGTTAACTACATAACATCGTTAAACTAACAACTAGAAAATGAGGATATCAATTTAAAGTTAACATCAATTAAAGTGTGATTAATTGGTAGATGTATGAAACGATGTTTTGTGGGAGACTGTCAGGACGAAGAATATAACGTTTTGGTGACGTAATGATTGTTTTCACTATTGTGAAGTGTAAAAGGATTTGTTATATTCCAATACTGATATAAGGTTAGGAATAACAATTATGTCGGCGAGATTTCGTCTTTGAAAAGCAGCGTAGACGTAAGATAATCACCCAGCTTAGCGCTATCATCCAAATATTATTGAATGAGCGATCTGCAGAAGTCAATGTCACGTTGGAATATATAATTCACGAGAACACTGTAATTGAATGTTGCGACGTAGAACACGTATGTCTTATTATTTTCTCAGTATAGATGTTAGGGATTTAAAGGTCTCTTGTGTTCACTAATCATTTCCCTACCGTACGAGTAAAAGGGGCCCCCACATAATTAAAATGGTAAACGCATTTTCACTTACTGTTCCGGAAATTTGATCATATGTTCTAAATCACGCGTTAGAGACTTACTTATCATGCTTCAGGAGTGAAAGGAACAAGTGAGTTAAATTCGGTGAGAAGTGTGAGTCCATTGAACTAAATTCACCGATTTCCTTCATTTCTTCCTTAACTGAAATGAGACAATAAAACATTAATTAAGAATACGTATGAAATATTTATGAGGAGTTATATAGCACAACTCAATTCAATGCAGTTTATGTACGAAGACGTTTACTTCCATAACTTACCATGGGCCCTCCAAGTTGCTATATCTTTCTCTGGGTCGTATTTTTCGCAACTTTCGATCAGTGATTTGAACTTCCTCAAGGATTCAGGGCTTGAGTCTGTGGCTTTGTTGGCTTGTTCTACAGAGCAGAAGAAAATTGTATAAAAACAATTGCCCAATACTTTAGACGATCAGGTGAATTACTCTCGTGCAATACAGAAAAACATTTATGGTGAAATTATAAATCGAATGCAATAAAATAGTATTTTCACAGTTCATTATAGAGCAAACTTATCCGCAATTTAGGCAAATGCATATTTTTATGGGTCAGAAACTCTAAGAAGCGACTCAGTGTCCTCTCCGTATACACAAAATACACAAACTCTGAGGATCGAGAAGCACAAGGATCAAAAACATCGCAGATAAACCATTGTTACATACTTTTCAAAGAAAAAAATGTATCTTTTCACATTAACGTCCCAATTCATGTAGCTGAAATTACTGAAACGCGAACCCTCCTTCTTCTATTCACCTTCTACTGCTCCTAGTATCAATAACTCTAACTATCACTGACCACTTCTACTCATCCCTCCACGTGAGCCAAGTTGTTGGTAAACCCAGCTCACCGGCCCACCTACTAACAATAGCCCTACCACCCACCTCCTACCTCCTATCGCTCCACGTAGATAAGCTTCTATAGCACGCTACATTTCCCATTTACAAATATTAGAACGCGAAAAAGTGTCTGGAATAAATAGTGCACTTGTGTGTAGAGTGGGTTCCTCCATTTCTAAAGGTCGGGATTGCTCAGTTGATGTCTAGCTTCGAATCTTTATGAGGTTATAGAATTACCAGTCTACGTCTTAAATACCTCTCAATTAAACCCCTCCTGCTTTGAACTGATATCTGAGACTTTTCTGAAGGCCAATGGAGACAAGAAAGTTCATAAAATACTTCTCCCGTGTGGCAAAGGCCTTGATACCGCTGTGCTGTTATCCGTACGTGCTAAGACGAACTTTGGTGGCTCTATTGAAGATTTATCTTTTTGACTATGACTTCTTTGAATTGTTTACTTTTTGAATGAGACACAGTACAAATAAATATGACTAGACAGAAATGAGTACAGAATAATCGATGAGAACTTGATAGTACATAAATATATGGATTTCTTGAATGTTTCTCGAAATAACTTATATTTGGATCATTCTATTGTTATAATATTTTGGATATGAATATTTATGCGTGTACTGTTTAATACTTATGAGGACAATTTCGGATTAGTTTTCCTAGAGAAGGATAGTCTGTATAGATGAATTTTCAAGTCCAACAGTTCCATCTATGATAACAAAAGTTCTATCTATGATAAAAAATAAAATGGAAAAATAAAATTCATTTTCAAAATTATGTTTAAAAAGCTACTTCATTGAACCTTTCTTTATGAGAAAACATTCATACTCACCAAGCATGCGAATCCATGCCTCCCCTTCATAGTCTTGCGGCATCAAGTATCTGTTGCGACGCAGTCCACCACATGCGAAGTCATAGAAGTTGCTGCAAGGTCTCGCGTTGTGGCTCATAGTCGCCAACGTCAGGGCTCCAAGTTCCTTGCACTCCACGCTTGTACATTCTTCTACAAATAAGAAACAAATAAACCAGGTTTTACAAGGAAAGAACAATATGTAAATATGGTCCTGAAGTCCCTTTCAGTCGGTTTCTACAATTATAACCAACTCATGTTGATCGCTCCCAACAGATTTTCCGTAATTTCTATATTTAAGGGTAGTTTTACGCGATAAAGGAAATGGAGGGCGATGGAGCAATATTGACCCCAATTCCGGATTCAGCACGTCACACTACATGAAGATACTTAGGTCTTGTCCTTGGAATAGACTATTTGTTTTGTTTTTTATGGGTGCCTGTGTAATTAAGATATAGGAAATAAAGAGTAAAACAGTGTAGAGAGAACGCTCGCCATGAATTCCGCAACAATACTATTTACTAACACATGTCAGTACACAACAATAATTCATAGGTTTATCCAGAATTTCATTTCGGAGCGGGCGGAGGGAATAACACACATATTATGTATTATATGTAGGTGAGTCAATAAATAAGTCGCAAAACTGGATAAAGGCACTAAATTTACTTTTCTACATAATCACCCCGTTCATTCAGACACGTATCCCATCTCTTTACAAGTCCGTGAAAGCCGGTGGCAAAGTGGCCTTTTCGTCGCCGTCGCAGTCAACGACTAACCTCTCGAATTACGGCATAATCAGTTTCAAAATGAATGCCACACAAATAGTTCTTTACCAATGATATGTTTACTAATGATTTCATTTTGAATGATTTGTTCCACACGCAGCATTGTGACTGCAGTTGACACCTGCGCAGGACGACGAGGACGCTCCCCATCTCTGACGCATTTGCCTTCCCTGGTTAACCTTCTGCATCCAGTAGATCACAGCTTTCCGTGAGAAACAGTTGTCACCATACACAGGATGCACATTTCGCGATGCACTTCTTCTGTGGACAGTCCATTGGCCCTCAATAAAAATAATAAAAAAATCGCCCAACTGCACTCTGTCTTCTCATGTACACTCATGTAGCGAAACCGCCATCGTGCACTGGCTGCCTCTGACTGTATTCTATACGACAAGCATATCATATGCCGCTATCTGCTGCCAAAA
>NNCF01125934.1:602401-737774 GCA_002313205.1 Laupala kohalensis
CAACTTTAAAAGATTACAGTTTCCAGTCCGGCTAGCTTTTTCAATTACCATTAATAAATCACAGGGACAGTCTTTAAAGTTTTGTGGTGTTGATCTAAGATCGCCATGTTTTAGACACGGGCAACTTTATGTTGCTTGCTCCAGAGTAGGTTCGCCTAAAAATTTATATATTCTTTCTCCTGGATATGAAACAAAAAATGTAGTTTATAAACAGGTGTTAAATAAAGAAGATTCTTAAATTTGTATGAAGTAGTGTATTATTGTGCTTTATAATTTGTTGTTTTTATTTATGTAGTATAACAATAAATCGTGAATTTAGTGTTATTTCAATTCTAATTATTTTTAAACACTATACTCTGTATAATCTGTAGTTCGATAATAATTTGTACATGTAAAATTAATTTTTTGTGTTAAATTACAAACATATTGACATTCTATTAGTATTATTATTTGTAGCAAACTTTTTATCTTATCTAGGAATTTTTGCTTCAAGTTTTGAATCCGCCTCTATCTTAGGGCCCTTGATCGGAATTGATGTGATGGTCCTTTGTTTGCTTCCGGAGAGTAAATTAGTTTATTGTCCTCCACGTGGTCATTCGCACGTTTGTACTGCTTTTTCGACAAAAATTTTATTTATCATTTATCATATATATGTTTGTTCGTGTACTCTACTCACATACAAATATTAGAAGGAATACAAAAAGGACAAATTTTTGGGGGGTTGCCCCCCAGTACCCCTCTACCAGTAAGTATGCCCAGTGGCGGCGATTAGGGGGGGGGGCGTGGGAGGGCAGTTGCTCCCTCCACTTTTTGTTAAAAGAAATATCCCTTTCATTTGAAGTCTCTAAAACATTGAATTATAAAAAACATTTATACTAACCTTGCTTTGGAGTCACCTAATTGTCTTTCCTTTAATTTATACCCAGGTAGCAAAAAATTGTCCTCTCAAAGTCTACCTACCCTCTAATTCAAATCTTGTTTTCGTGTGATATGCGATAAAAATGTGTTGCCCCATAGTAATATCAGACTAATGGTTAGTTTAAAGTTGTTTATACTGGAAAATGAGGTATGTAAGAAGTGAAGGAAATTCGATTGTCGATGCAAATCCAGCTTCAATATCAACAATTGATAAGTGTCCTTAGAACACATTATCCATGCCGGCTTCTGGCTCTGCGTGTGACCTTGATGGAGAGATGGTGGTCTGCGATGAAAATGAAGCTGTTTTAAAACGTATCATTATTGCCTTGCGCACTATCACAGCTAGCGCAACCCGATACAGGACACACGTGCAGCCAAACGCGCTATCAGAATCTGAGTGGCAGATCTATCTCGGAGATTAGTGAGTTACTAGACCGATGGATACTGTGAAATTTATTCTCCAGTTTGTCGCGTGTATCCATACGATACAGTGTATATGTCTCTGTAGTTCTATCTAGTGTTCCGGTGTTATTCTCTCTCGCTTGCAATATTGATTCGAGGTATAAATGAAGCGTTTAACTGGAAAAACCTTGTTTGACTTTTTCTCAAAGAATCAGAAGCTGGTAGCAACTAGTGATACTGAACTATGCGACACCACCGCCGTTGTAGATACTGTTTCCACGTTTAGTTCTGTAAATACTGAAACAGAAGTTTCAACTACCTGCGTGTCCAGCAAGACTAATATTCACAGTCAGCTTCAGCATAGAGATCCACTTCATGGTAAGCAAGCAGCATTAGAATTTTTCAAAGATGGTCCATTTCAACCAACGCACAACGAATATTCAGAAACAAAAGGAAGAAAGTTCAGAAGTTCGTGGTTCGCAGAATATAGGTGGCAAGAATATAGTGTTTCTGGAGACAAAGCGTCTTGTTTCCTTTCTCGATTATTTGGAACCACAGGTTGCAATGATGAGACATTTATTTCAAAGGGGTTCAAAAACTGAAAAAAAAGTCGTCCAACGCTTTAAAGAACATGAAAGATCCTCATCTCTCCTTAATACTTTGCAACGTTAGCACGAAGGACTAAAAGTCAAGGGAAGTTTTGTAAGATATCTACCCCACATCGCCAAAAAGTCAATAAAAATCGCCATAATTTGAAAATTTTCTTTCAGACTTCGCTTCTCCTGACAAGGTAATGTTTAGCACTAAGAGGACACAGAGAAAATTAGAGTTCAGCTAACGGAGGTAATTATGTGGAATTATTAAAGCTGAGATCAACTGATAATATGCTATTGAAAAAAAAGTTTTTAGATAGGGAAAAGTTTTTTAATTATGTTCATCACGATATACAAAATGATTTGCTGGAAATTATGGCAAATTAAATGCGAGACAGCATGTGCTAGTGTTTGAATGTGCTAAGAAAAGTAAGCATTTGTCCATAATTGTCGATGAAACGCCAGACGTTTCACATCATGAGCAGTTAACTCTTGTAATAAGATATGTCACTGAGGAACTGGAAATCGAAACGATTTCTTGGGTTTTTCAAAACAGATTTGACTGATGGTAAAACTTTGTACAAGTTACTTCTCTCTATTTTCGAATAAGTTGGTATCACTCCTCGAAATATAATTGCTCAATGTTACGACAGAGCAGGTAATATGAGCGGTATTTACAAAGGAGTGGTAGCGAGAATGAAAGAAAGTAATCCCCACATAATGTTTGTACATTGCTACATGCATTCTCTATATCTTTCACTTGCAGATGCCTCTAAGTGCATTGTTTCTGTACGCAATGTTTTCAGTACAACACGACAATTGTACAGATTGATTGAAATTTCTCCCAAACGGCATGCTGTATTTACAAATGTAAAGAATTTAGTTAGTGCAGGCAATGTGGAAGGTAAAAATTTGTCTTTCAAAGCACTGACACAAGATTTAGCATCAGATAAGATAGCTTGCGTGCCGTTCAACAGTACCTAGTATACATAATACTGACTTTGGAAGAAATTAAAGTTACTGACCTAAAAATTGATGGTGAAGCTCACGGTTTGATAATGTGTATCAGTAAGTTTGAGTTCGATTTTGCATTAAATGTCATGAAAAGTGTGTTTGAAAAGACGAAAATTCTTTCAAAATATATACAAAATCATGATGTATCAGTTCATGCAGTAGTTGATATTGCCAATAGGACAATAAGGTATTTAGCTGATGATAGAAATGTATGCGAATTCAAGAAATTTTAGTCTGAAGCACGTACCTTCTGTGAAACTCACAGTTTCGAGGGGTTTACTGTTCCATGCAAGCGGAAAGTTACGAAGAAATTTGGCGAAGGTTCACCCCAATTACGATTCATCTCAAGACTTTTGGTCAAGAACATTTTACTACCCTCCACTAGTAGACTCTGAGAACATCAAGTCGCGTTTTGAAAAAGGAATCATCTGATTTTACTGTGTCACATAGAAACGTTACTGACAGCTTCAATGAAGAACAATAAGGTTTGTAGTGAAATTATCAAAGAAGCTTGTTCAGCTGTGAATGAAGCATTTGGTATTGACAGTGAAACTTTATCTGCGGAAATTGATAAAGTCGAAAAGATGCTGAAGAAACAGACCGTAAACTTATTTCAAAGTTAGTGCTACAATTTAAGACTGGAAACATTCACAATCAGAATGTATTTCCAAACCTTTTCCAGCATTTGAGATTATGTTTAACTGTCCCTGTAACCACTGCGTCGGCAGAACGATCTTTCAGTGTCTCGAAAAGGGTGAAAAATTATATGAGGAATACAATGCTTCAATAACGTCTATCGCACTTGTCAATGTTGGCCGTTGATAAAATGGACCTCAACTTGGATGACTGTGTGGAAGTTTACGTCAGGCTAAAGCTAAGACACTTAACCTTGTTTTAAAACTGTAAGTAAATAAATAACTACAAGAAGTTTATTTCCTACATTTAGTTTCTATATCTAACATAATATTTATTTTTCCTTACGTATTTCGTAATATAATAGGGTACGAAACGCCCTTGAGTAAACTCACGTATTAGATTTCGGCTAATTATCACATTGGTTTTTATTTTAAACAAGGAATTCCTTTGGAAGTTATGTTTTTAGTACTACTCAAAATGTGAGCACTATTATTAAAGCAGATAAGTTGGTAAACGAGTAACTAGTACCTCAATGCAAATTCCCATGAAGTATAAAAATCTTACCGTATTAAATCTAAATTTGCAAATTTTGTTGTCTTTATTTTTCATTTGCTGATTTATGTAATCATGTTTACATTATAAGAGACATTACATTACTATCGTCTCGTAAATCCTGTGTTCTCTTTCTGCTACGTAAGGTTTTTGAGTCTACTCAATAGTCACGCGTAGGTACTCCACTACATTTTCAGTGCTTCTTTAATCTCATATATCCCATCTATGAAGGAGTGAAATACCTCGTATGTTTCTTTAATATCTACCATGGTATGTGATATCAAGTACCACCTATAGTCCCGGCTCACCGGTACTTGTCGGTATTTTATTTTATTTTTTGCCCCCTCACTTTTGATTCCCAATCGCCGCCACTGGGTACGCCCCTGAAATGATGTGTAGAAATGAGAGTGTGTACCCACTGGCACACACGCTCTCCCGAACATCACAAAGGTACACTTAAATTTTGCACTATCGATTGTAATATAGATCAATAAGAAAAATATTTTGAAAATAAAACTTATTCGAATAATTTCTAGATCCGTATGTAGACGTTATACTGTACAGTCCAAACTGTAAAATGATTTATATACCTCCCTTATTTGTTTCTTGACTTCCGTCTACTTAGCGTGAAAATGCTTCAGTATGTAAGAGATATGGTTAATCTAAAAACATGCGCGTAGTTTACTGTACTAAAATTATTATTACTTTACTACTAACTTCACTAAAGTGAACATTTGTCAGCAATTCGGGATGTTATATTGAGTATTGTCAAATTTACCTGTAAAGTTTTAGGTAACACCATATTAAGTTAAGAGTTGTATTGTTATTTTTCATATTGTTTATCAACAGTGTTTATGATTATGTTACATAAATTTAGGCGTCAATTTGCATAACATTTTAATCCTATGGAAAAGTAAATAAAATTAAAGCAATTGTAATTAATGAACTTAATCTGTAAAAAATATTGTTAATTTTCTGCACTTCATTAACAATGTGATTCAAACAACTGTACAAATTTCTAATACGTTAGCAATAAATAACTTCAAAGTTAACAATAATTAGCGAGAAGTCAGGGAACTCCCCGAAATAATTTTTTTGGCTGTGGGTCCATTTTAAAAATTACTCACCAGGTTTAATGATAACAGGCATAGGAGTTGTAGATGGAGTTGGAATTGTTATCACACCTTCTGAACCACTTTTTGGTCCAGAAATCCCCAATGGCGTTTCCACTGATGAATTTAGTTTCCCGGTAACTGACGGAGGATGACTTGTGGATGAAGTTGGAATCATAGTCCCGTTTTCTGCGCCACTTTTCAACACGGGACTCTCGGCTGAAGCATTCATCGGAGTTCCAAAGGATGAATCTTTCTCGAATGATGATTTAAAAATGGCTTCATGAACTGATTTCTAGTAAAGTAAAATGTTTAGATTAGTTTCATTCTTTACAGATAAATCATTTTTATTTAAATGGGAAGCTATTACTAACGTATCAGATCATCTTTCAACTATTTGTCTAAGTCTCGGAAACGTCATTGCGTAAACCAAAGAATGTTAGGTTGCACCAGAGTATTAATCCACACATCTTCTCTTTTCAGTAGCAATTACGATACACGGAATAGGCATGAATTATATTGCATAGTAGAGTTAAAGAATTAATCGAAAACAGAGTATTGGAACAATGCTCATAATGAAGAAGTCATTGACGGATTATGGTCATTACTAGGATGAAGTCATTACTAGGATTATAAATCAATAAAATCGTTATCACTAAATCTCGAAGAAAGTATCATTCTTGAATGATCTTAAATTATATATATCGTACATTTGTCTGAAGAACAATTTTAAGAGGTGTTTCGCGAATACTTATAATAATAATAATAATAATAGATATGTATATTTCGATCCTCGAATCATTTCGATATAATTGTATCCAAATATCGAAATACGTTCAAAATAATCCATAGTCAATCGGAGGACCAACTGCATATTCTAGAATTGGGAGGGATTCAATCAATTTGCTTAATTTGTGAGTCTGATTACTTATGTGTCAGTTCATAATGACATTTTTGATCATGTAGATCTGATACTTCCTTCGGCATGACTGACATAATTTAGGAAACATATTTTGTCGAAATAATAGCAAAGGAATTCTGTTATACTCCTAATTTGAAATATCACGGATACTGTTTTATTCGCGTTTGTAATAATACGATTTTTCATGCGAAAGATAATAAAAAAGGTATAAGAAAAATGTAAAATTTCGACCTCCAAAAGAAGCAAGAATAAAAGTTGAAATGCCTCAAAATTTAACACGGGATGCAAAGCAGATAATTCTGAAATCTTAGTGCGATAATCATCGTCGGAAGTGGGTAACCTCGATAAAACTGGAGCATTACATCAACTATTTGGTTGAAGAACTTCCGCGCAAGATTTGTGCTCAGAAAGATCTCTACAAACGACGTACTGTACTTTTCAACCAAACATAAGTTGTTCTAAACTGTGACCAATATTCCACCTTGAGCTTCATTTCACTTTCAATCACAATTCACTATGTTATTCACACTTACGAGGTCACACGGTGTAATATATTTCATAAATTATTTTCTCTGGATACCTTTCACTATTCTAAGAAGAACACATTCGGTGACTTCAAATTTGAGCTGAACTCTAGAGCATTGGCGGGGGTTTGAACTCACCTACTGTTTCTTCTCATCCATTTCACACTTTTATATGGTTTGATAAATAGGTAAGTTAACAGAAATAGCTCTTTCAATGCCAAACTTTGACAACGCTTACTGATAATTATATATTTACTTATTCTGCATTTAAGCTATTACAAGAAGTGGAAGTTATTATAAGAGCCATATATTAAACACAAAAGTTCGTAATTAAATAATTAATTGATCACAAAAAATTAAAACTTACGATAAAACAATTAAACAAAATAAAAATATTTGATTAATAACATTCAATAAACTGCTATAACCCGCATAGGGCGTTCATGGAAAACGTCAATCTCCGTTTGCGAATGACGAAAGTAAATTTGAAGTAGCGTACTGCCTCGTCTAGACTATTTCCACCGTTTCCTCCAAGCTTGATAAAGACCCATCAAACGTTGATTTGGTTATCATCGAAGCATTCCAACATCCAAATACGAATATTAGAGAACCGTTTTACTCAATTTACCGAGAGGTATTGGTAGATGTCAGCATTAACAAAAAATCTCGATAAAATGTGGGAATAGAAGAGTTCAAAACACTTAAGTGATTCCAAACCCTTCTAACTGCAGATTTCTTCCACCATCAGTTTTTATTCACTCCACGTCCCGTGGCTAGTTTTAAATTAAAGGTAAATATTCTGAGACAAAAATTATTTCCATTATTATTTAAGGGATTATCACACGTAGCTATGAACGAACTCTGCAAAAAACCGGTAAGGACCTCGTAATTCGGTGAGCCACTCAATAAATCAAAATTGCACTTAGTGCTTACCTCTGTGCTCGTGGTTAGCGACCTCGTATCTTCGTCATCTAGGGCCGCCGCTGTTTCGGTCGCCTCCGCGTCCGAACCGCCTCTATTTCTCCCCGACACCAGACACCACACCACAACGTTGATCAAAACGCAAAAGAGTAAGAATACCAGAAGCGCTATGGTACATGCTCGGAAAGAAGAATCACTGGAGGCTACAGCTACCCCAGATTCTCCCCCACTGCCCGTCCCAACCTGATACAGGCCCTTCCTGGCCATAGTTCTATTCGTCTTCTCGACGGGAATGGATTCTATCTGACGTTGTGAAGACGCTAGCTCGACGCGGGTGAGGAAGGAAGTATGAAACAACTGGTTGCGGTTTGGAGATAATCTCCACATCCCTATGTTCGATAACGCCACTTCCGATCCCCAAGTAGGTCTTTCCAGACATACTCGCTCCCCGCATACATTCATTCCGTAGCGTAGCGATTGTGGAAGGAAGTCCCATGACAGAGTTATGAAGGGCGTTCCGGAAAGACGACATATCGTGGTATAACATCAGAAAGATGTTGCTCAAGTGCACCTCCATCTTGAAGATGTACATATAGCACCTTCAAACCAGGATATACCATCTCATAATTATTAATTTGATGTATCTGTCAATTTTATAATAAACATTAACTTCCGTACCACTCACTATTGGGTCTTATACAATTATCAAAAACAATATTTTTATTATACAAACACATTTGACGTCAGAAAGATCAAATTTATATTCATGGATAAAAACAAAATTGTTTTTTGTAGCTCTCGCAATGGAGCCATATTTTAGGGAAAGTTATGAGGTCTTTTACTTCAAACACGCGACCCCCATTCCCAGTAGCACATTCTTGCTGCGAATCCAGGAGTTTTCAACAGGGGGAGTGAATATTCTCCTGCAAATAGGTTAATAGGTGCTTCGCGTTGCAATAACGAAATTTTCTCGCTATTGCAATGAATCTTCCGAAGGAAACGCGTTAATTCAAGTAGAAGTATTATCAATCTCTACTAAATGTGGGAAAATAAGCAATCAATATTTCACATGTCAAGCGGTCCCAAAATCTGTCCAAGGATTTTATTACACACATGCGAGGCCTGCTTTTGGCACCCACCCCAACAACCACTCCCTTTCTCCAAACACAGCCTGCAGCAACAATTCAAGTAGAAAATATATAAATGGTGCTCATATATGCAATTATGGGTTTAAAATTAAAAAGAAATAAGAACAAATCCTCAAATCTTCAAAGACAACAGATCGGAGATTCTTACTGTATTTAATCTTTAAGAGATTTATTTTGAAGGGGAAACAGGGGGTGCGCCAACCCCGGCTTCGTGCCGACACGGCGCCCCATTCGCTCTCTTATGTCTATGCTTTTAACCGACGTTTTTTACATTATGTTTTTAGATAGGTTTTCTGGTTTGAAAAAATCACATAATCGTCTAAATAGTTTCAACGGAAAAGAAGATTACAAAGATATCCGTTCTGAAAACTGAATTTTTCAATAGAAACATTTTTTTCAATTTATCGCATTGCTTTTATACAAATCGAAAAACTGTTGAAGTAGCTCATAAAATCTCAATTTAACAAATTTTATTGAAATTTTTCGTGATATCTATACCCGAAAAGTTTACTGGGGCGAAATTCCGATATTTTGTGTAGTAACACCCAATTTTCTTGAAGGATTTTGTTGTAGAAACACCTCAGGATGCGTCAGGAACAAAACCATATTTATGCAAGGTCCATCTGAGTCGTGGTTCGAGGCAGCAATTTTTTGGGAGCATCTATTTTTCTCTATCTTTCCTTTTTTTCTTTCTTTGAATACTCTAGGTAAAACGAATGAAATATGCATGGGATATGAAGATGCCATAGGATCCTTAGATTTGCAAATAGCCAAGCAATAAAAACAGTTTGGATAGAAAAAAGTAATAAATATCACCATAATTAATTTTCAATGTATTGTTCTTCTTCCTTTCTTGACTCCATCGACTCCTCTATAAAATATAATTATTTGAAATTCACTGTTTATGAATGTAAAAGTAAAAGGTTCTAATTACAAGAACATGTTTATACAGGAGACTCAAAAAACTACTTAAACGCCGTAATTGATTATGAAAAAAATTGGACAAATTATCAAATATTATTTGTTTGATGTCGTAACTGAAGGTGGTTTAAAAAATAAATAAATTTCATCCAAATTTAATGTGTTTTGATAAAACAGTAGTATGTGCCAAATAATTAAAATATGGAGAATGCTGTTGTAGCACATTTGATTTCCGAAAACGCTCCACGGACCATGGATAATACCCAAAAGAGTGAATAATCTACGTCTGATACACATTTTGCCATGCATTACCATAAACTATTAAAAAAACACATTGAAATTCGATTTTCCTGACTAATATTGCATAATACACAATAAACTATTAACATATGGGTATATGGAATACAACGCTATGAAATAAATGTCTCAAGGAGCATCACTCTTAAAATATTTTTATATTCATTATTATCAAATTTATTTTCAAACATTTTTTATTATCTCAAAACGTTGAAGGTTAATGAAAGAAAAAGTGCAGTTCAGTTGAACTAACACTCATTACCTAACAAAAATATTTGTAAATAAAACAATATTTGCTCCTAGCGACAACAAATACTGCTGCTAACTGGTACTAAACTGCACGAAGAACAACACTCGGCATAAAGTATATTGTCCGTGCTCGGCACTAAGGACGGTATTCTACCCATGCTAGCGACAATGCAGACGCAAGCGCTATCTTTTAACCGTTATAGCACTCAATATAAAGCTCACTCCCTTTACCACCGCAATAACAACCGCATAACATCAAGAAACGTTTTCGCGAAATTTCTTTTTTCTTTTATTTTGAGTCACTTAAAACCTGTTTCATTTACATTCCTTAATTATGCATATACTTTTTAATATATGGATAAATTTATAATTCCATTTCTGGTTGAATATTGATTATTAACTGGAATATCATACTTGTTTTCCTGATTTACCTTTACCATTCACTATTATACTGGGGGTGGAATATCGTGGTCAGATAGATAACAAAGAAGAAGCAAAAGATATTCCATCATCTCTTAATATCAATTCCAAGCTGTATCAATATCACACAGAGTAGATATTCTTTCGATGTGATATTGATACAGCTTGACTTCGAATGAAAACCACTGACCCTATTATCTTCTGCGTGTAAAAGACAGGGAAAGTGATTGTTTTAAAATGACTATTGTTTGGTTCAATTTTTTCTTGAAGTTTTGCGTAGAATCCAAAATAAATCTATTCTTTGGTCTTTTACATGCACGGTAAAAAATAATTTGGGTACGAAATATCAAGTAGGCGAATTATTCTGAACGCGGAGGGTAAGGATGTTAGAGTGGGCGAAAGATGATGTATCAGAGAGCATCTATGGGTCAAAACATTTGGGAACGAAGAAGGGGTGACTGTGAGGGAGGTAGCCAGCCGCCTTCCGATATTTGACAGGCTACAGATTTCTAAAGTTGATACCTCCCTCGGCTTGCTACATCGTCACTACTAAACAGTATTGAACTCTCTTGATATAGTGCAAAATCCATGGGATAAATAATTGAGGTAATAATTCCGCTGAGAGATATTATTTTCCTACTTCCATACCAAATTTAAAGGGAAAAAATTGGAGTCGCTTGTGATAAAAGTTTCAAAATATACTTTAATACATAGGGTACATGATATGAATATCAAAAATTAAAACTTTTCAGAGTCGTGCATCAACAACTACTCAAAATACGAAATATGAATGAAATTGACTCACCTGTTTAGCTAGTATCGGTGCGCACTGATGGAGAGACAGACGGGCGAAGAATTAAAAAAATAACTTTCGGTATCAAGGACACTAAAAATTCCTTCAAAATCTCGCTATTTTTTATCTCGATTACAATACTATCTCTCGACTGCGTAAACGAGAAAGTAAGAATGTTCATCACCTATATCCATTTTATTTCTTGGGACTCGCCAACATCAAGGTTATTAGAGTCCTTACAATTTTATTCATCAATAATAAATTTAAATAAGATTAAAATATAATACATAATTAGGTTTCAAATTATATTTCAGCAGATAAAAATTAGGAACGTAGCAGAATAGTGTCTTAATTTTTTAAATTTCAAAGGACCATGGTCTGATTCCATGTATTTTCAGATTCATATGCGCTAAACTCAGATTTCGAGGTTGCTTACGTTTCATCGGATTATTTCACTGAATAATCACCTTAGATACATGTCCCCCACTTAACATATAAAATATTAAAAGAAAGAGGACGAGGCAATTGAAATACAATTTGTCACTCGATTTTAAGAAACATGCAGATTCCCGAACGGCGAAACATTAAAAAAAGACGAGATACAAAATTCAGCTCCGACCTTGATCACGCAGAGTAAACATATACACTGAAGGAAAAACAATGAATCTTCAGTGCAACGCCGTTTTCTAGATTGGCCGACTGTGGAGTAATCTTACGATTGCAAGATAGAGAGGATGTATCTGTTATCACTTCGTCTTCACGCGAAGGCGATGAGTCTCCCTGTCTTTTGACAGACATGAAATGACCCCCCGACCCGTATCCCACGCTCGCGTCTGCTTATTCAGCGGCTCTGCGCGGCATGACTTTTTACAATTTATTCGTCAGTTTCGAAAATACCTGAAATTTTTTATCATGTTAAAATGTCCGTAAAGTTTAAAAACAAATAAATTGTTTTGAATTTTATTGTAATACGTGGCATTTTTAAATTTTTTTTATTATTTAACCATTAAATATTCCAAACTTCCAAAAATCCACCATTTTTCGAACGAAAAAATGTTGTTAAAAAAGACTGACGTAATAGACTATAGATACATCTTAAAAACTTTGAATTTTATATGATTTGTTGCCGATATATTTTGCTATATTTTTATTTACTTTTTGATACATTTTTTACAGTCCTAGGTATGAGTGACTCTCTCACCTCTATAAAATAAGATGCTCATTCATAAGTAGTATATGCAGGTATACATTGATTCATTTTTTTGTTGGTCTAGTAAATAATAATAAAACTTAGCAGAACAAACTTTTTGAATTCTTTCATATATGGAACTTTTAATGGACTTTATGTATTGTAAAACAGAATATATCAACAGAATTGTGAAAAGAAGAACTGAGTGATAAATTGTTAGTATAAATAGTATAAATTTGGCTTTCCTTAAAGCCAAATTTTTATAATTAGTGGACCAATGATTCCAAAAATTCCATCCAGGCTTCATTTCATTAGTTGCATCTCAAATTCTTCATGCAATAACAATGTACTAATTGTTAAACATAAAATAATTCTGAAAGCAAGTAGAATTGTACACAATTAGAAGTACATGAAATGTGAAACTGAAAAAACAAACAAAAAGAATTATTAATAGATTATCATTTTGATATCAAATACACATAAAAAATAAAATTTCCCACCTAACAGATTAGAAGTTCTTCAGAGCTATATATTGTATAGAGATAATGAACCAATGTAAAATATTACAGTGTGATTTTTCTCTGGTGAAATGATGTTAGCAATTCTGCACATATTGGAGGGAGAGAAATGAAGGCAAGAGACAAGACAGGGATCTAGAACATGACCACCTCACCACTACAGTAGTATACACTCAGTCATTTCACACAGAAAACTCGCACTGTAAGTTGATTTGTTATCAATTGGGACAGTATTTTATATATAAAGTAATTTGTTAAGCTTGATATAATATATGAATGCTCCCTTCGCACTGAGGTAATATTAAGAACAGAAGCCAAGAATAAGAACCAATACTTGAAACAGTTAGTTAGTCTTTCAACAGTTTGATTAAATATCAACTGAATTCAAATAGATAATCACATATTACCTTCAATACAATACAATATCTCAGGATACCTTAACTATGTATTTATTTAAAATAAATGAATATATTCTCTTACATAATAAAATGTGTTGAAGCAGTAGAAAGCATTAACAAGTATTTTTTGCAATTCTTTTTAACTGTCATTAGGAATTTAATGATAAATTTATTTTAAAAATGAATATTAATGCAACCATCTTAACACAAATTAGTAGCACTAATGGTAACTAAGAGAAGCATGATTCTCTTGTTCTTCCTGTTTGCAGTTATATTGTTATTTTTAAGTATTTTTCAGCAATTTATTTATTTTCATTTTGTTTTATGGCTAGGAACTGGGCACGAGACTTCTTCCTCCAAACCATTTAATACTTTACAATTTCATGAATCACATTTCTTTCTTGGCTGCCTGAACTGCTTTCTTTATTATATTTCCTTGTTTCCTATATTCCTTGAAAGTTTCTAATGTCCCTAAATCAAGGTATTTCTTCCTTGTCTTTTTCTTTTACCAACATTCCTATTTCAGGAGTCCACCAATGTGTTGCTTTCTTTTTTCTTGTGGTTTAAATGTGCCACAGACCTCTGCTGCTGCCGATAGTAGGGTGTTCGTCCATTTCATCCAGATCAGTCCTATGTCTTGTTCCTGAGCTAATACATCTTCCTGCTTCTCTATCCTCTCTTTCATCTTCTCCATGAACTTAATCTGATTTTCCTTCTCTCTTTATGGATTAACATAGTATTTAAAATGACAAGATCATTCACTACACAGAATTCCAATAACCTTTTCGCACTGTCATTTACAGTTTCTTCCCTTCTTTTCCAATCACTGCATTCCATTCATCTGCTCTGTTCCCCACTCTTCCATTCATGTCTCCTAAGAGAATAATATCCCGGTGTATATCCTCAGTGGTTCTTTGCAGTTGTTCATAAAACTGTTTTATTTTCCAACATATCACTGTAATTGGGAGCATACACTACCACCAGTATCTAACTTTCTTCCCCATCATCTATCTCTAATTGTGCTTATAATCGTTTTAGTTTCAAGTGTGCTGGGGATTGCCCAACAGTACTCTATCATGGTGGAGGAGCTGCCTCCTGTCTGCTCCATGCAGCAGGTAGCTTAGGTGTTCAGCTCTCTCTCTTATAACCAGAGGTAGTATCTCAACTTTCCACTGTCCTCCTAAACCTGTTTGCTCACCAGTTCAGCTTCCCGCTGGGATTGGTTACCCCACCTTCCACTGAGTTGCTCGGCTTAACAGGGGCACCGCGTGTAGGTAGGGTTAGGAGTATTGAGATGAGAGAGAGAACTCTCTTGTGGAGTTCTTATATTCGCTTCTCATCTCCTTTTTCTTGCCAGAATCTCAAGGTGTAAGCAGAGATTCCCCCAGGTTATTTCCTGAGCCTGCAACTCCCTTAATACAGAATGCAAACCCTGCCTTCGTAACTCATGATGTAATGAGTTCAGGCCACCAGGCCTCCTGTTTCACCAAACCACATAAATTGAGTGAAGGACTCGGAAGGATAGATGTTAGGTTGCCAGAAAATATAAGATACCAACCTAATTTTAGTCTATGAGAGGGAAATCCTAGCTGAAAATCTTGCACAATTCATCTATGTGGTGATCAAATAATGCTGCTATTACCAGATCTTGACTGTCACCTACTGGTGTGATGTCATAGAAATTTGTGACATTTCTAGAAGGACCAAAAACAGACACTACCAAGAATATCAAGTACAAAAATGGATAGTACTAACTTTAAGGCAACCATAGTATATATGAAAAAGTATCAAGAATGGTATCCACAGAACAAGCTTACAATGTATCCCCCAATGTCATGTAGAGCAGTTCTGAATGGTGCAGAAGATCAAAGGCTTGAACAGAAGTAAAAGTTAAAACAAAGGAATAAGTCCAACCAGGAAAAGTTATGCTCCACCAACTGGGATAACAGGGTCCTGTTGATATCCTAAAATAAAACAACATTTATTATAGATTACTTTATTTAAAAAATAGGTATTAAACTTTAAGTGATATAACAATTGTGATTTTGGTATTGCACATTTCAGTTCTGTAAGTTCCCATTATACAAATCTCAAATACCCATTGTCATGAGTCACATGTATTAGAATTATCTACGTTAACATCAGCATTTACAAAAATGTTGTTGATAGCGTAATCATTATTATATGTAGTTTTGACACATCATATGATATGATATTGATCCATTATTACAACTTTCATTACTTGAATGAGAAAACAATTTCTGGAATAGTACCTTTCCAAAGTATCACCCAAAAATTGAGTTTTTTGATTGTAAATGAGAGGAAGGATGGTGCTAGTCAGTCACCTTGTGTACATTTCACAGTAAAACACACTGAAGGAACTACAATTAAAAGAACTACTATACAAATATGGTGTTATGTTCATAGTGCATTTCACATGGAAAAAAATATATGCTTTGTTTAATAATACACTAATGTATGGCACCTCACACCTGATTGCTGCAAGATTTACAATTACAGTAGACAAATGTACATTAAGCCTATAGTTTAGAACAGAATTATCATAACAAACACAGCATGATTTGGTTGTAGCATAACATACAATATACTAAATGAAATTTAATCTCAAGAAAACAAAGTCAGTTCCTTAAAACATCACCATTAAAAAAAAGCTAATAGGAAATAATTTGTAAATTATCTACAACTCTCCCTCTTAGGACAAACAGAATTAAATAAATAAATAGTAATTGTGCTTTATGCTTAAGCTACGACAGCATTAAATTAATAGAAGAGCAATGCAACTTCAGTCACTGGTCATATGGTACGTTTTTAACTTGAGTTTTTCTAAGTAGTATTGAAGTGACTTAGTAGAAAAATTCTGTCACAGACATTCCTGTGAACAAATCATCTGATAATGTTTTTTTATTTCACATGTCTTACAAAACATTTCAGTTCAATTTGACAAACTAATACTGTACCACCTTCAAAAAGTAGCAAATGCAATTTCCTTAGGAATTAAACTGTATATACAATGCATCCACAACAAATGGTTATTCACATGTAAATTATCACAGATGAAGAACAAGGCAAGTTTGCTTACACTTACTAAGCGATGATGAAAAATGTTATACCTACAATTAAATTACAGGACTTTAAGACTAATGCTATGAAAACTATAATTTAGTAACTAAATAACAAAATGCATTAACAATGGGTCACATAGAATTATAAAAATACAAATATTCTAGGCAATGTCACAATTAAAATATATCATACGGCAAAACATAAACATAACACATTTAAAATGGAAGTCGCCATTTCTTCAAAATTATATGATTACTAAATTTATGCAATTTTATTACACAAAATTACGTATTCTTCATTTATTAGTGAGCATTTTCTCTGTTTAAGAATCTAATACCCAAACCCTATGTAAACAAATGTGTCAATTCATGGAACACTTATTTTATCTAATATCACAACTTAGTATTACATCAAATCTAAGTAGATTTTGAAGTACCTCTGAAAGGTACTTTTATATACCAATTACTAGATCATCCATTCCCTCAATGCAAGTTGTTAGAACGTGGTCCTTGTGCCCTTCAGGTACACATTTGGAGGAATTAGTCAAAGAATTAATTAAGCTACTTTGAAGAGATTTGGCTGGCACTTCTTCACCATTGGAAGATGCAGGGAACATAACATGGTATACATTTTTATTTTCTTCATTTCCACTCCTACGATTCATGTGCATAGGCATTACAATTATTTCGATGGTAGGTACACTATCGCTATCTGCTATGTTCTCTGAGCCCAACTTAGGCTCTTGGCAAACTGTACGCTGAATTTCTTCCGTGGTGTTGGCTGGCTTGTCACTGGTGTCAATTGTAGATACTGAGGTTCGTTTACTTCGAATCTTCCTTAATTTTCTTACCCTACCAGCCTTTGAAGGCTCAATTTCCAAAGTGACAATTTTGGACTGAGATTCTGTTGTTGATTCTAGATCTTCAGTATTTCCATTACAAAAGTGGTTCAACAAATGAACCCTCTTCTTGAATCTCTGCACATTTAAAAAAGAAAACAATGATATAAGGGTAGAAGCGTTTTTATAGAAATGAAATTGTTAAACCTAATAGCATTTTCCATTCGCTGCTCTGAGTGTGTACTTGTGCACCCCAAGTGTACTGGGCATTATTGAGGTTAGGTAGGTCTGTGAATAACGCATCCATGATGGATGCTATGAGTTTATTGCAAATAATGTCTTCATCTGAAAGTTCCTCAGATGAAGAGCAAGAGTTGAATGTCAAATCAGTCCTCTCCAAATGAGGAAGAATTATAAAGACTATAGATTTTGTTTCGTTAATCTGATTATGTAATGATGAAAAGACAATATCACATTATACACACAAGAATACAAAAAGGCTATTTGATGATAATCTAATGATTGTTTATATTCAATTATAGTAGTTTTGTTAACTTTTGTGGCTAACAATGGCCTTGCCAGAATCGTGCATCTTTTGTGCAGCTAATATGTTGCATTTCCTTTTCACACTCTCATAGTGGAGTGGGGAAATAGCGCAGGGCAACGACATACATGTCTGGTGCCAGTGGACACTCAGAGCAAGTTACATTGGCAAAATATATTAAAATAAAGCATGACATATTGAAAACACTTCACAAAAATATGTACCTTACAGAACATGATTCAAGAGATCCTTTCCCTCATTAGCTGAGCTTGACTGAACCTCTATGCTCCAAAAAATCTGGTGATAGTTGGACAAATCTTCCGATCAAATTTTGCCATATTGGAATTTCAATTTCATCTATATTAAATGTTTTGAAATATTTTATAATTGTAATTGAGCAAAAGTTTTTGATTGAAAAGTTTTTCGATCTGCCACCATGTTGTTGGAAGATAAGAGATTCAGTCTAGCACAGTTAATGAGGGTCTCCTGAAACTCGTTCTGGTAAAAATATAATATTTTGAGAAAATTGTGTTTCTAATATCACATAATGTATTTGTTTGTTGTGTGGATCCTTAAAAATATAAAAAAACTGAAATTTTAATATATCATAGTTCACTTAAAAGAGAAAAAACTACTTTGAATAAACTCAACTAATGCTGATACATGTTTTGGAGACTCACCAGCAACAATCAACTGACAGACTGAACTATTACTTAAGATTCAGGTCAAAAGACTCGTTTGAAACACACACAATATGGAAGTGCTAAATTGCTTTGAAATTCATTGTCACCTCTAAGATAAATATCTTTTTGAAATATCCACCATTAATCATTGATATTTTACATAAATCAACATTGTTCAGAACATCATTAATATTCTACATAAATAAATGCTTTTGTATCTTCAAGCATCATTCATTGACCTGACTCCAATAATAGTACAGCAGGTAAGAACACTCACTCACAATCAGTTGATCTTAGCTGATGGAGGCCAAAATCTCTAAAGCATACTAATAGAAGGAAATTCTTAAATGAACTTCCGAGTTGGTTATGGAAATAATCTGTGAAACACGTAATGCTTCTCCTCTTTCACAAATATCAATTTTATCACAAGAAATACTTACCAAACCACAGTGGGCACACGAGAAAGGAATGTCTGCAGGGTGATGACTTTTTTCATGGTCCCGAAGAAGATTCTGTTTGTGAAATATTTTATTGCATTTCCAGCAGTGGAAGGGTTTTACAGCACTGTGAGTAAGGATGTGAAGCTTGAGCTTATCTGGGACACAGGGAAAACATAATAATTATTCCTCAAAATATTCCTAATTATTATTTCATGTAATTTCATTCCTCATAGAAACATTAATACTCACCTTGCCTGTTAAATTCCCTAGAACATCCTAAATAGTTATTGAAAGGGCATTTGAACTTTTTTACAGAGTCATGGATTAACAAATGACGTGCTAACTTATCTTTACGATTGAATGCAGCAGGACAATGCTGTAAGAAAATTTGTACATTACAAAAAGAAAATTTGTATTTAATTGAAAAATACATTTTCCAATAATAAATTAAGTCTCACTACTTTTTCAAAAAACACTTCAGTATACTAAAATATGACAGCTAACCCATTAAGTCCTACTCTGTACCACTGTGCATAAACAAACATTCCTCTGATTATAAAAACTTACGATAATTTTCTTTTCATCGGAAGCAATTTCTGTACATTGTTGAAGATATTTCCCAGTAGTTTATGTGGAAAATACTGTACACATTACATTGCATTGCTCAAACATGAAAATATTTGTATAGAAAATCAGTCTCATGAAAAATGGCATCATATCAGAAGAAAATATATTTCTATTCATACTGTTGAGATGCAGTTAATCAATTTTTAGTTATGATTAATATTTGTATTCTATAAGCTTTGATAACTTGAAATATTATTTTTACTTATTTATATTAAGTCATCAGGCATGCTGTAGCTGGTTAATTATTGTACCTGTAGATCCTTACACTGTCAGATTGTTAAAAATTTCTCTCAAACATTTACTAACCATGTTATGTTACATAACCACCTCACGATTGCTCTGTACTTTAAAAAAAAATTATTGTTGAAAAAACAGTACAAACTACGTATGACCACGTGAAAGACAATAAACTAATTTACTCATGAATTATATGTCCCTGAAACTGACATTTCCAGGTTACCACATTGGCCCACATGTTGTTCATTTTCAAATTTGTACAAAGATGTGTTTTACTGTCGGCATATAAAAATGAATTGAAATTTCTCATCTGGAAAGCTGAAATTCAGCCCCAAATGGGGACTCTAGAAATATTGACAGGACATGAGAACTTAAGGTATTACTTGACAAAGATAGGGAAAAATGTGGATGTGTGGCCAAGGGAATGAAACTGGGACATATGTATTAGGACTGTACACTATACAACAAAGAAAGACAAGACAACATTCTACAACAAAAGAGGAAAGGACACTACCACATGATAAGAAAATACGACTCTGATATGCACGAAAGACAACTTTAGCGTGTTGAAACTTATACTTTGAAGATACGTTCATTGAGGGATGAGATGAAGAATGTGATGTGGGAGAGATGGGTGCCTCCAGCAATGTAAGAGACATCTACTAAGAAAAGCGAGATATAAAAGAGGAAATTCCAAATGATGACCTGGTTAAAGGCGTAGAATTAAAATAACAATTCTTGGATTCAATTTGGCCAAGGATTTGGCTGTTGCTTTACTTTATAATTTGTATTATATTGTACGTTAAATTTTAAAACACGTATTACAGGATTTATATTAATATTGTACATTTTATGTTATTCATATGATATATTTTGTATTATATTTCTTTATATTATGTACTATATTTATATTACTTTATTATTTGTACTCTATTTCGTTTTGTCCATTATTGTTTTACATTTCATCTTGTCCGCTCTATTGAACAATGTCATTTATGTAACAATGCAGTAATCTAGTGGTACAGTAATGTACTAGGCATTTCTAGGTAAGTGAACAACAATTTTCATGTCATATCAGTATTAATTATTAAAATACTACAATATAACAAGAATTTATTAAACACATTCCAAATTAAAAAAAAAAAAAAAAACGTGACTTAATGGGTTAAACCATATTTGACACAAATATTCTGGGATAATGTTTTCTCACCATGCAAGTATGAGGTCTCTCTCCGCTGTGAATGATACGATGAATATTCAGGTACTGCTCAGTTCGGAAGCCCTTACCACAAATAGAACAAACAAATGAAGCTGGAGCGCCATGCACAGGTAAATGACGACGTAAGTATCTCTCACAAGCAAACACCTTGCCACAATGGGTACATGGGAAATGATGATTCGTTGTTGACATATGTTGATCTAAAGCTTTTGATGAGGTAAATTTGCTTTTGCACTTCACACACAAGTAATACCTACAACATAAAATTCAATATATTCAATGCAACGATGAATTTTTTGGACCAAAGTTATAAAATACACTATTATCACTCAAGTCGTAGTTTTGATTCTTCATAACTTTCTACATCACAACACAGTGAACCTCTCTAGAATATTGTCATATGTTGTCTCTAAAAAGTTCAATCATTTGGTACACTAAAAGTAATGCTATTTATGTATGTTCTTAGTAGTGCTGATGAAGGCAAAACAAATAGCCAAAACTTTGGCATAGTAAAAATTTTAATTACTGACCCATCTTTTTTTTTTGAGGGGCTACATGGCTCGCCGACATCAAAGTCCCAAAAATTTTATACAGGTAGGGAAAATGCAGTTACACACAAAGGAGAGCCATTATGGCTCTCCCTGCATGTGGGACTCGCCGAATGACTCTACCATACCCACTATAAACCCTCCTAAATTACAATATATCCAAACATAAAAGAGACAAAAGATTCCTAAAACATTATAAAAACTGAAAACAAAGGAAAAAGTAAATTTAGATAAAAAAATGAAAACTCAAGGAAAAGGAAAACAAAAAGATTTATATGCAAATACTCCCAAGAACTTGTGGGAGGAGCCCCGTGTGTGGATTTGAGTAATGACATACAAAGAAAGATCAGATACGGTTCCAGAGGCCACATTCCTGAAGGAATCTAAAAAGATGTATCAAAATTGGTTCATTTTGCCCCAGCATAATGTTCAAACTGTTGGGTAGATTGTGTCGCCATCAACTGGTACTATAGTTGAGACACCCCAGAAAAAAGTTCCACGGTAAATGTTGTTGGTAAATGGGGGCATCGTGGATCGGCAGACTTCGGTTGCTTGGTGAAAGTGGCAGTAGATGTGGAAACACATGTAGAGGGAGAGGTTGACACAGATGTTAATTTTGGCTTAGTAATTTTGTATTTGGTTGGTATAATTATTTTACACCCCAGAAATTCTTCTTTGAAGCCGGAAGGATCATCTAAACATGTCTGGTTTCCAGAGTCGCACTTCGCTGGTTTATGCACTTCTTCGAAATCCACCTGACACTCATAGGAGGCTGTAGGTAGTTTCGAAGAATTTGTCGCTGATGCAAACGTTTTAAGCATGCTGACGGGATGTTTTATCAGGTAGCGATGCCTAGCCCCCTATCCATAACTCGGATCCTTTGGATCTCTTTCTCCATTAGATATTTCGCACATCCGTTTGAATTGGAAGGGTGACTCTCCTTACAATTCACACCACAGCACGAGGGCAACGAACAAGGTGACGACTCGTGTGCTGGCTGATTGCAAGTCACGCAAACATCGCAGGACGACTTGCATTGATTGAAAGAATGACCGAACTTGTGGCACTTAAAGCACTGCAGAGGATTCGGCACTGCAGAGGAACCTGACGAAAATGCAAGGTAATAAAATAACAAGATATAATCTCTGAAAGAGAGGGATGATTGAAAGTGAGGATTAGTGTGGAAGTGGGGACTAACTTTCCCTGAACCTTCCTCTTGATCCTATGGAGATTTACCATGCCTTCGGGATCAAAGAAGGCCTTGAGATCTTCATCAGACTCATGTGCAAAGTCGTCGTGGTTGACGACTCCTTTGCACATGTTCAGGCTGGGGTGGGTGGAAGTTTTCATTTTAAGACCTAAAATTTCATTTAATGTCAAAATGGTCTCTATCTATTTGTCTGTACGGGCTTCCAACAGAATATCTCCATTCTGCTAGCACATGACAGACTGTAGCTAATCAATTCCTTCATCGATCGCCTTAGCAAGGCAACAGGTACATACAGATTTAAACGTTTTGCCTTGTTGCAAACACTGCATTGAAAGGAAGCAAGGCTTTGTGGACCTGTTGCTATCCTTGCAAAAAAAACTGTTGAGATCAACAGTTTCACCAACAAGTCGTTTCTTCCTAGAGGAAGTGGGAAAAAAGGGGGGGCGCGACAAGAGGGGGGTATTAGTTTCCACACATATTTGATTTAAATTTCATCCCCGTGTTCTCCACCCACCACAGAGTCCAACAAGGGGACACCCCACTGGGGTGCCAGGGTTGACATGGGGACATGCAGGGTTCTTTAAGCAGGGTTGCTCCAACGCTGCTGACCAGCGGGAAGGACCTCCTGTGCGCCCCCTCTCACCCTGGAGTTCAGTCAAAGACCTAGTCTGAGACGATTTGTCGAGGGTGGGTTAGCCTCCAATCGCCCATCTAGACGAGGCCGAGGCCAAAGCGACTGTATTGGGGCGCGTCTTAAGAATGCACACAGCAGTTCCTCAACTCACCAGGACTCCCATTCCCTTCAACATGGGTCTACATGCATGGCAAACACATGGGTGAGCATTCAGCACACAGAGAAGGCCAGTACAGTAGATAAAAGCAATAAAAGTGAAAACTAAAAATATAGGATAAAGGAAAGTAAAAGAAAAGAAATACTTGAGAGCCTTCTCTGTATCCCACCATCAGGACGTGGACCGACTCACTTCGACAGCCCATCCATCGACCGACCCATCTTCACAAAGCAATACATTTATGTGAATACAGGAGTCAAGATCATCTGAATTTCTGTCATATGTTTTCCCTGCTATAGCACGTTTCAGCATGTGGCAAGAGTGACTAGTTATAATTAGTTATTTGGGTAAGTGTTATAAGTATCATACAGTGTCTCACGCTATCGTAATTACCCAAGTATAGTCCCCCTGTTAAAAAAATTTGTCCAATAATCTTTTGGGGATGGGGGGACTCATTCTAACAAGTTAAGCGAACAAAAGCACTATACATAATACAACACAAAGCCAATAGAAGTAATTTTTATGAAGAGAAAACTGTTGAAATAATTTGGTGAATTAAAATATTTTTATTTACAAATATAAAATGGTAAACATTGTCGTGATGGAATAACTTCCATCATTGATGACAACAGTGGGATTTTATGCTTATTGAAGATGGAAACCGAACTGGTCCTAGTTGTCTAGGAATGACTGACTGCTGTCACAGAACTAACCATGATACACAATTCTGTCAAGAAAGAGGAATCTTCTTCAAGAGAAGTTAGGCAATTCATGAAGCTTTGATGCTAGCTTCAATTTGCGAGTTCTAAGTTATACGGAGACACACGGTAATAACACAAGAATTCAAGTTGAACTATACCAATTAGCTTTTCATTTTATAATCCTTATGATTATATTCACTGAGACCAACTATTTCACATTGAATTTTGTATGAGCATTTCCCTTAAGAAAGACAAGTGTTATTTTCTAAAATAAGGGGGGAACTACATTCAGTAATATGACAATCCACATTTGATTTTGTTAAACATTTGTAAGATTATATCTATGAAATATGAGTGGGTTTCTCTGCAATAAATTATTATTATTATTACGCAAGAAATAGAAAGGCATAGCATACTTTTGGGATGTCAAATTTTTTATACCCAAAAAAATCTCATGTAAATTTCTGGGGCAAACGAGTATTTTTCACAAATTAGTCTATTTTCCCCAGACAACTACCAAACTAATAAAGTGAACACTACAAGCACTGAGTAGTAAGGATGATGGCAGTCATCTAGCTAGTATAAGTCATTCCACAAGACAGAAAAAAATGTGTAACCTAAAATTTTCCTTATTGAAATTTTCTCACCCATCTCACTACCAAGGACATCTGCGTAAGAAATTTCAAGTCTCTGGAACACCTGTAATAAGGTAAAACATCCAATCTCCAAACCATCCAAAAGGGGACACAATTACGAGAAATTTGCTGGTCCCTTGAATAACATTACAAAGAAGTTTCACTGTACATAATCTGATACTTGACAAAAACTGAAATTTTAAAAATAATATAGGCAGATGATTACCTAGGATTTTTAGCACTGGTTCTATCTTTTCCATCATGAGTGTATTGGTGTATACCCAAATCAGCTAAAGTGCTGAAATTTTTCAAACATACATGACAACAATATTGGACATCATTAGTGTGCTGCTTGGTATGTTTCAAAAAAAGATCTAAATCTTCAAATGTCTTCTGACAATTATGTTGAACACATTTATAAACCTAAAAGTAACAAGATAAATGATGAATAGAATGAAACACATAAAAATAAGAACAATTCATTGAATTCAGCATGAAACTTACTTTCTGATGGGAATGTTTCTTCATATGGGCCTTGAGTTCAAAGTAAGACGGAAATGCTGAATCACAATACTGGCAAACATATGACCTATCTACAACTATGACACTTCTATTTTCATCACAGGTATTTCCATTGTTCTGAAAATAAGGAATTCATAATATAAATGAAGAAAATTTCATTGTCCATATCATGATAATAGGTCGAAACTAAAATATATGTTGAATAATTTTAGATTCTTAAAAAGTATGACAAGTTGGTTCCAGTTTTGTAATTTCAATTCTCTTTCATGCTACATATTCAATTTTTAACACTAATGTTTGTAAAATAAACCTACACCTAATGTTCTTAATAAGTACAAAAAATATTTAAGTTTTTTATTTTATTTTTAATATAGGGAGTCCATTCCTTTAAAATTGAAATACATTATGGTATTTGAATTCTATTTATTTAATTATTGTTGAGTCCACTCCTTCACATCAAAACTCATGAACTGTATGACAATATCATACATATAGATGTAATGCCTAGGCTAGTTTTGATATGTATTTTTAACTTACTGATTTAACTTTATAACAATATTATTTTCACAAACAATAACTTTTTACAAACTGCTCAATTTCAAATACAGACTTACGAACAGTCTGTGGAACATTTTTGTCTCCTTTAATGGAACATTTAAACTTTTCTGGATGCTTACGAACAGGAGGATTTCACGTAGCCTGGTGATGGAAGTAGGTACCAGTGTTAAATTATTTTCATGGCAGTGAACTAAATGGCAAGGAAGAATATAATTATGTAAATGAACTTAACATAAGACTCAAGAGCACGATTTAACTGCCTTTCAGGAGGAAACTGTGTGTAATCTAACCAAAGGCCATGAAATGTTTCAAGTTTTAACAAGAATCAAATATGTGTATGCTCGGTGATAACTGAAAAGTCACCAGTATAGACATCTGTCTCACAACACCTGGAGTGGGTCACACTTGAGGCAGGTCTTCCACAACTCATCATTTGTAGAAAAACAGGAGACGTTACGAAAAGTAAATGAGAGTTTTCAAGTCATCAAAACACAAAGTATATGTAGATTGAGGTTATCAGATTTAAAAGTAGTGTTGTGAGTCAGAATAAATCTTTCTTTCCCCAAGCTCTCAACATGATGGTCAGGAAAGAAAAGATCCTGTCACCAATTTGATTGTTACTATACAAGGACCATAATAAAATCAAACCTGCTGTTCATTGTTGCTTACTGTTTTCTCCACCCGTTGAACAGGTTCTTTTGGTAATGTTCTAGATAGACCAACAGGCCAAACCTGCAATTCAAATACTCATAATATCAATACAGGTTACACAGATGATTTTAAGAAACAAGAAGAACCAGAGCAAATAATCATACATGAAATAACAACAATTAACATTTAAATAATGAATGTCCACTGTTGAGTACTTACTTTATGAGTGGCCATGTGCTTCTTAACATTTGATTTCTGGGAAAACGCTCTTCCACACACTACACACTGAAAAGGTTTCTCTCCAGTGTGGCTCCTCATGTGCTGCTTCAGATCAAAGTTTTTAGCAAACATTTTATCACAGTATCCACATCTCAGCTGTAAGTTCAAAAACACACTATAAAGAGGTTTTTGAAGTTTTGTACAATTTAAATATTACACTTGAAAGTAAAGCGACTAGTAGAGAATGGTTACATATCATCACTGTTTTGACACAAATTTCTTGAAACTGATAAAAGCAAGTTACCTTCCAATTCACACATGCCCTAAAACTATCTTAGGTCCCATGAAACAGATGTGCGTATTGTGTGTCCATGGAACAACAGACAGAAGCAACAACTCAACTAGTAAAGACTTGTCATCTCACAAGTCCTCACAAGAAAAGGGAATGGTTTGGAAATATGAGTTTGAATCCAACTTTTATGTACTAGTAATATACACTTAATACGTCCAAATAACCTTACATGGTACACAAAAATTCACTCCATTTCTAAATTTTTCCCAATTACTTTCAATAAAACTTTCTCATACACTAGCAGGTAGTACAATGGAATAAATTAAAATTCTTAAAATGTTCTTTCTCCATTCTGTTTACCATCTCACACTGGTCTCTCATTTTTCAGTTTGTACTTTCAGCATCTCAAATCTTATATTTTCTTAAAGCAGTTTTTATAATTTAATTCATAATTTAAGAAGCACATACAGACTACTAAATTCTCACAAAATATACCTTGTAAATCAATTCACATGATTACACTCTTGAATCTTTGACCAAAAATTGAATGAACTCTAGCTGTGAATACCACTGGCTACAACGTCTGCAAGTTCCCAAAATCTTTGCAATTTTATGGTATATTGAATGTAACCCTCCATACACCTTCAAAAAACTACAATTTAACATTTTTCTCGGGGTAATTTAGTAGTGAAATTTTAAAATGAAAAATTCTTACATCACCAAAATCCTCTTTTGAAGATCTTTTTTACAATGATAGAAAAACATTATATATGCTCTTAATTATTCTTAATATAAATACCACAAAAAATATTATGTAATAAACTTCCATGTTGTTTCTATATATTATCACTGTGAGATGGGTAGTTTTATTATTGTGAACCATTTTAATGTATACAGATAACACAAACATTTTCTTAAGAGTCCTAATATTGAATAATTCCATGTGTGCTTTAAAGAGTTTATAAACCTTCCCAACATTTTTTCTCTCAATTGGCTATGTAAATCTTTCTATTTAAATTTATGTTCTTCTCCAGAGGACAAACATACCATCACCAATCTAATTCAAAAAAAAAATTTAGCCCAACTTTCACATTTTTTTATTGGGATTTTCCGGCATGCAGACATCAAGGTTATTAGAGCCCCTGATGTTTACTCCTCTAGTATGTTAAGTAATATGAAATAAAGATAAATAAGATGAGGAAAATGTTCATATGTTGATGGAAAATGAGACGTCAAGAGTTGAAAATAAATTTATTCTAATAACCAAGTTGCTATTTTAAAGTTTTCAGTATTCTTGCTGACCTTACTGCACTGTTAAAAATTAGGAATATAAATACAAACAAGAAATGCATGTTTCACTTATTTTCACTTTTTTGGTCATGGTTTAATTCTTTTAATTAGACGTCATTGAATTATATCTGAAAGGCTCATGATTCTGGTTTTTACATTTTGTACGGTAACCCAAAGTAAAAATAATAAGAAAGAACTTACAAGTACCTTTGCACTCTTCATGTTTTGAGATCGATTATTGCTTTCTCCTGTTTTTTCAGAAGAGACATGTTCAATTCCCCTTACAACAGAATTGCTGGTATCTGGGAGACTAATGGGAATATTTTCTTCTCCAATTGTAAGTTGCTCATTATCAACTGCATCATTTATTGCTTTGGAGAGTTCTAAAGCTACAGGAGACTCAATAACATCCAGTAAACTCACAGCCACAACATCATCACTGCCTTCTCGCACACTGTCAGGCATTCCTGAGAATTCACAGATACCATTTGTACCATCTATATATTCAATGCTCGTCTCTGTGTATTCACCATTGGCCAACAAAACCTGAAAATCGAAAGATTTATCAGCTAATATGAGGAATATAGTTATTGTTATATAAATAAGAGATAAATCTAAATAAACCAAATCAACTGAAATATTAAGCTGCTTTGAGTTCTTATCACTAGAATTATATAAATTCTTGTTACTATAGATATCTTTTGAAACTTGTCACTTTTTTAAAACTGAGGTAAACTTTTTTAGAAGGGAATCTAAATAAATAAGACCTTATTTGAGATTCAATAAATAAAAACTTTCTCTTGAACTTAACACTTGAATGTTGTTCAAAATTAATTCTTAAAGAATTTCACAGTGAAGTCCCTATAACATAAATTAAGTTATTACCATAATAAAGGAATGAATCTATTCTTCATATTTTTAAGTAATGAATGTCACTATTCAACCAGAAGATGAAAATAAACTGACAGTATCATTAAGAACATAATTCTATTTTTCTCAAAGTCTCAACTTTTGGGAACTTTTAATTCTTGAAAACATTAAAAAGAGATGAGACAAAAAGCAATAGTAATGATAATTTTTACAAGCTTCTTCAGAAAGTATTTCTTATCTCAGCTGGGAGTAGTCATGCTTGGCCAACTCCAGGATAAGATCCTCCGAAAACATATCTCTGACTGAACGGATGTATTTAGTGAAGTGAACTAAACTAATGTATTTAGTGAAGTAGGATGTAAAAAGTATTTTTAATTTATAAAGAAAATTAATAGTTACTTTTATTAGTTCATTTGTAAGTCTCAATTGAAATTTCAAAAGTGGATTCATAATGTCCAATTTACTCATATTGAAAAACCTTTAGTTAACAAATTATACTTAAAGATATTACTGAATTTCTGCATGGTTTTCTTTGGGTTTTTTTTAAATCCATACACTAATGTTAAAAAAACCATTAACTAAAAAAAGTTCAAAATAATGAAGCAAAAAATTACTAAGACAGCTTTTAAATTTTCATTCACTTCCAGAGAAAAGAAAAACTTTTGTATATGTTGACCTACAAAGAGCTTTTACAAATATAATTTCATTATTTTCCTTTCTAGCACAAATATAAGCTAAGGAACTACTTGAAAAATAGCATGAGAAGTATTGTTGCTCACTAAGAAATTCCCGGATTGAAGGGTTAACACACACTCATAATATTTATATCTCAGAAATATAAATACCTTGCACATCTTTTTTGGATTTCCTTCTGCATAATCAAGTAAAACTGTTCCATCAGCCTCTATTGATCCAGTATACTGGAGGATTTTCTCAGAAACTTTGTCACATTCCAAAAGTAAAGTGCTGATGGGGAAAAATCAGAAAATTTTACTACTTATATTTGAATTTTCTCATAATTTAGAAAACTTTTTAGTTTACTTTCACAGCCTTACCCATTCTCCACACTTCCATCAATGTATTCACTACTCGGTAGCAAAACCTTACAACCTTTTGGGTTACTTTCTGGAAATGTGGCCAGAATATTAATATTCTGAGAAAGGTCCTTACTAGAAGATGCAGTGGAGGTAATACTCTTACCACCAGGGATGGACTGAATATTGTGTAATGCAGATGTGAATGAATTCTGTGATGGCTGGAAACAAAACATTCAATAGAATAAAATCAAAATCAAAACTACCAAGTCTTTGTAATTATAACAAAAGCCATTGTATTCAGTGGCAGATCCACAAGGGGTGGGAATGAACAATAGAGGAAATCATCTTGAAACAATGGAACACTTTTTCAAGAACAAGTGAATTTTTCAAAAGATTTCTTTGGATAAATTCTATTTAGTTAATAAAATTCTTATTAACTGGAAAAATATGTGTGTGCTAATAATCATTGTTAATATATATTTTTAAAATAATATTCAAATATTTTATGTTTAGTTTCTGCAGATTTGTCATTCATATTGGTAGTATCAAAATGACTGCATGTACCAGTTTATTTCATTTGATGCCATGAATGATTTGATGCCAAGTCCCATCCCAATATCTTCCTAGATGTGCCCAACTGAATATGTTTTCACACATCACTTCAGATTTACAGACAAGAAAATAAATAAATTGAATTTGATGAGATTACCTCTTCTGTTAAAATGACAGGTCGAGATGTAAGACTTGAACTAAAAGCACTTGGTATAGCAGATGGATCTTGCATTCCTTTTACAGGTCCATTGTTATTAGATGCCAAAAATGACCTTTCATCTTGGACGTTGGGTAAGGAATCTGAGACCTATGAAAATAAGATAAGTTGTTATGTAATGAGTTTTTTCACCCAGAAAAGTACCTACAATATTTCGTTCAACTTTGAGGAAATCAAATTTCAGAGCTATGAATGGGACAACTCAAGTTCATGTTTTTTTTCAGAAATTAACTTTCATCAAATTCTGGAGTACACCTTGTCCTGACCTGTGTTGAAGAATTGAGACTAAGAGCATTGTCATCATCAATGCTAAATGAAAGGATATCAGCTTCACTAAGAATAATAGGTTGGCATAATTCATTTGTATTGATTGAACTATCCAGATGTTGTACTTGCAGCTGTTGGAAACTGCTCGAGTCAGTAGGCCCTGGGTCTTGACATGC
This sequence comes from Laupala kohalensis, assembly GCA_002313205.1. NCBI lineage: Eukaryota > Metazoa > Arthropoda > Insecta > Orthoptera > Trigonidiidae > Laupala > Laupala kohalensis. The sequence goes on from NNCF01125934.1 coordinate 634,137, forward strand.
ATCAGCACCATCATTAAGTAAATCACCTATAGAGAACAATCAAATCACTTCAATATACAATAGATAAATTTTCTCCATAATCCTTTTAAAATAAAAGAATATAGGACCAGAAAATAGGGGAGATAGGGGTAATAAGAGACAAGCTTTAAAAAAACAGTAACCTCAAACCTTAAAAATAAGTAGTAGTAACTTTATTACTACACACAAACTTAAAAATCTGTTACACTTTTGAATTTTTCACACCATGATACATATATTCACTTTGAACTTTCCATAAAATTTCATGGTTTCTTATCAAATTTTTTTAAACCAAAAACTCATATTAGGTTTTTGGAACTTATTGATATATAACTTTCTGACAAATATTATGACAAATGATGTTCAATTTGGAAACCTTGAAAGCCTTCTTTATTAGAACCATAGACTTTCTCCTATGTTCCATTTTTTATTTTGTAATAAATTTTACTTTCTTTGAGTAGTGTAGTAAAAAAAACAGAATGAATGGACATAATGATATTTAAAATAAAATAATATTTTTTAACCAAAACTGCAAAAATAGCACATTTGGTTAAAGAAATAATAAGTTTGAAGTTAGTACATGAAGTGTCAAAATATTTATTTACCTATCATTTAGGTTTCAAATGAGTTAATTTTAAATTACAAGAATAATTAGTCACAAAACCTGGGTTTGCCAATACCACTTATCTTGAATTTTTAATAGTGATTTTGAAGATGCTTAAAATATTATCAATTTACATATTTATTGTCTTACGGTGAGGTTCAGGCCATGAAGCCTACTCTTCCACTGAACTGTGGGTTGGGTGAGGGAAATGGGAAGAATAATGTTTAATATGGCTATATATATTTTCATGTAGTAAGTCTATCTAAACTATGCAGATTCTGTAGACTAATAGAAAGCTTATAACAACATTCTATAACTTACAAAACTTATTTTTCAATCTACAATCTCAGAATTGTTTCTAGGTGTCTCCTATTGTTCCACTTGCTCACAGTTAGATGCCTGCCGGGTAATAGAAAACAAAGATTTTCCAAATTTCAAGAACTACTTTTGACTCAAAATATTATGGTAAAATAAACAAAAAATAAGGGTTCACTTAATTAATCATATTCAACACATGGTTATTTCAAAATTTTTAGATAAATACTGCAAGATTAATAATTTCTTCGTCTCTTATTATCCCTAGTTCCCCTACTGCAAATAACACATAAAATATACTTGCATTCCACTTCAGAAATGAACTTGCAGACAAAAGTTTAACAAATATGAAGTCAAATAGTAGTAATACAAGTTTTGAAAGACAGTTGTCTATAAAAGAATCCATTGATAGTACATAAATTACTTTACCACATATAACTCAGTGCAATAAGAAACAAACAAGTAGTTTTTATTTCAAGACAAATTGTAATTTGAGTTTGAATACTAAGATGACATCCATATTTTATAATCCTATTGTCAGTGGTCTAACTATCCAAGTTGCGGCCCATGGGCAAAATGTGGCTTCGGGTCCCTTAATGGCTGCAGTTTTAGTGTTTTTTTAATGGTTAAATTTAGAAAAATATTTTATGATTTATTTAGTAAAAAATACATGTCTTAGTACCTATTCAGCAATTTAATTTAATAATATTTACACACCATATATTTTCAGTGGTAATTATACTTAAAAAACTCCACCAATACATTTAAAATTCATATGACGTACTTTTGTTTTGGCAAATGTTTTAACAAACTGATCTAATCTACTTCTTAAATCATTTGTAACCCCATATTTGATGGATATACCACTTAATCTACTCAATTTTTCTTGCTTCAAGGAATTTCTCATGTGCCTTTTGCCGAGCTTCAATTTCAGAAAAGTTCTGCAGTCGCAACTATACCTGGCAGAGTTAAAATCGCATGACAACTGTAGACTTGTCCGGATAGCATAAAATGATCAATTAGTAAAAATTGAGCATATGCAAGAAGTTTGTCAATTAATTATGACTGGATTATGAAAAATAATATTTATGTAATAATCAAAATTCTTTTGTTTTAATAATAAATTTTTTTCTTCACAAACAGTTAAAAACCACTAAGTCCCCTCTTACTCCCAGAGGTTGGGAGTCCCCAGGCAATGTCTGGGTATACAGGGTGCTAGTTACGCCACTGCTTATAGTGAACTAACAAGAAGAGGGTCTGAGGTAGGAAATGAAGGTCTGAGGTAGAAAATCTTCTGAGAGATGGTAATATAGCTTTGTAGAGTCACAATAATAAAATAATAGCACTTTTACAAATTTAAACTCATAAATCCATAAAAGGAGGCAAATGTACAGCTTTCTTTATTTCATAATAGTAAACCAAACTGAATATAAAGTACTAGATTCTCCGAATAGAAATTAAACTGAAACATGGATCTCTCACAAAATAATACATGCCAAGCAATCAAATAAACAAGAAAAAGATATTGTTCATCACGATATACTGTGTATAAACAATTAATTTCGGGAAAACTTCAGTTTACATGACTCAGCCATAAAAATAAGACATTACCAGTATTTGGTTTCAAATAATGTTACTTTTAACTATTGAGGTGTCTTTAGTTGAGCAGTTGCTGGAATATTTAGTTATAATAAAATATATTAGGTGTACTATGTAGAAAAGCGGATACTCGGAACCCGTCATGAAAATAACAAGTATAAATATACTATTAATAAATCCTAAACCAAATATTTAGGGCTAAAGGGAAACTAATAAAATATTCCAAAATCCACCAATAAACAGAAGAAAAAAATGTTTTGACAATATCCTTCCTGACACAACTCATCTCTCAATTTAATTCATATAAATATAATGAGGAACAGTTTCATACCTGTAGAATGTTCTTTTTTGTGACACATAAATAAAGCAAATGATGTGAACTGTTTTTTGCATTTGCCACATTGGAAAACATCCTCCTCATCTAAGGTTATTGTAGCTAGACATAAAAGAAACAAAAAATGGTTTAATTACGATTTCGAAGCCCTAAAATTGAAACAATTCCAATTAACACAACTTACTTGGTGGTCCAGTCAGCAATTTAACACCAGAAGATACATCATGAGATAATGTGGTTGTTTCCAAGATTGTTTGTACTGTATGATTATCTAATTGTACTCCTAAAGATTTACACAAATATATCAAATTAAATGAATATGCGGTAACAGAAAATCTGAAGAACATTTTCTTAGGTCTTACCATTCAATGCATCAAAAAGCATATGAGCCATTTCTGTTCATGAAAACAGAAATCTAAGGAACTAATGGTGTTTTCCGTCAATTGTTTAGTATCATTTTCTTCAGTCTATAAGGACGTATAAAATTTTACATTTTTGCAGTTAATAATAATAATATCACAACACTCAACAACATTGTAGCTCCTCCTCAACCTCTCAACTTCACCAGGTATTAACTTCCTGGAGTAATTATTCTTGGGTCCTATCGATTTACAGTGTTGCCATGTGAACAAAAGTAACATACTACACCTTTCCTACTGCATATCTGCCAATCAAAGCCAAGCTTATATTTGACATCAGAGGGCGGTAGATACAATATGAATAAAAACAGTTTATGTAAAATATTATTGTTGGTTGAATCCTTTCGTTTTCCTTATTGAGGCTTTGTTCTCCTTATAATGGAATACTTTCTCTAGGATAAGGGAAATTCAAGGAGTCGTCATCTGAAACACGAGGAAATAAACTAATTTTCACTCATCAGATGTTCCGTAGATGCTCTGTGTCAGTCAATCTCGTATAACTACAGCACACTCTGGAAGACAGTTGAGAGATTCTGTACGCGTCGCAAAGAGTAAAGAAATGTCTGTATGAAGTAAACATTATTTGTTTGTCAATAGTAGTGTTGCTTAGTATTGCTTAGTTTGGACGTATAAAATTCAGCTGATAGATGTCCAGCCACAAAATACAGAATTCGTAATCTGTGACTGACTCATCGTAATACTTATGTGGCAATAAACTATGATAATTGATCTTTAGTTTCCTACGTTTTATAACTTGTGTTACGCTGTCGTATAATGTCTTCTGGGGGAGTCTTTTTGTTATCTGTTACTGGTCAGATTGAATGTGCCTATTTTCCAGAATTTGACGATATTTATTGCAAATATTGTTTTACCTATGGATCCGATTGGGGAGTTACTTCTGTTAGTTGGGTTTGATGAAATTAGTTTTGATCTAACATGTAATTTTAATTTTTTGCTGTGTGTTTTGTATATTAATTACGCCCATTCTTCTAGGGTTTGGAAGAAGGTATCACACAAATTGGTAAACGTAGTAGAGATGAGAGACAATCATTTGTTTGGAACTTTCCTCTTGATATTACATTTAAAAGCACCAATCCATATGGCTGTAAGTTTCAGTAAAGGTGATGTAAAGGAGGCAAAGACAAACAAATAAAATTACTTTGTTGTAGGGCCTCAAATAATTGTTAGCGTTTATGGATTGGATGCTTTTGGCAATGATGTTGTTCGTGGGTACGGACTGTGCCACATTCCTATTGCAGCTGGACAATACAAGAAGAAGTATGTAATTATTGTATTATATACATTAAATGAATATTCATAATGTATTCTTAATTAATATTTTTAGGCTTCCAATGTTTGTCCCGGATTCAACTTCATTATTACAAAAATTAACTTGTTGGTTAACAGGACAAAGACCCGAATATATAGAACCTCGTATTTTGGGACAGGGTGAAGGAAGAGAAGGTATATTCTAGTCCTCAAGTTTAATTCCATTATAATATACAATGACTTACATTTTCTTCATATTTTAGTGACTCGAGTCCGATCGCAAGGATGGGTGAATATAAGTTTTAATATTATTACACGTGATCTCCAGCAATTGGGATACTCCACTCATAGGAACAATCTTACACCTCAATATGAACAATCCTGTGTTATGTGATGTAACTAGGTGTAATGTTGAAAAAAGTACCTCTGTAATGCTTAAAATATTTATTTTCATGTAACTACAAGTAGACAGAACAATTATACATTCTAACAACATATTAACACAGCCTACAAAAGTTGAACTTAATACAATTAAAATATTTACAATCAACTTACAAGATGTATGTACTAGTAAGATTTCACTTCAATTTCTATTTACATTTTTCAATGTTAATATATAAGTTATGAAATTTAACATAATTTACTTTCCGATTATTTATGTATAAAATTTATTACATATTTAACTTTATTTATTACAAAATTATTTATGCAAATGTGTTTGTAATTTATTTTTAACTGTGATGTATCCTACTAGTTAATACTGGTAAAGAAAGCAAATGTGGTTAAAAGACTAAATAAATTTATAAGCCTTTGATTGTTTTACTCTTTGAACTTATACAATCATATTCATCTTGGCATATCATCTTTACAATATTTAACTAGGGTCATTTAAAATGTGCTTTTTTTTTCCTTAAAAAGTCTGTTTTAAGTTGACTAGTGCAGCTTTCATATTGACATTTTGTTACCTCTAAGCTGATTATACAGCATTTTCAAATAACTTATATTTAAAATGGCAAATACATAACAAAAATTGTTTTTGTATTTTCTAGTAAATTAAGAGAAATATAAATTACACTGGAAAAAAAGTCTGGCTATTGAAAATGGCATGTCAAAAAATATCTGTAAATACATTAATGGTATTATGATATTATTACACTACTCTTTCGTATGTCCATCTATGACTAGGATGCACCAACACTTGCACAGACTGCATTTGGCAAGTACATCTTCGAAAATTAAAAAAAAAAAGATCATTGTTTCTACAAAATATATAAAATACTGACTGGCTCCAACACTTCAATTCCGCTATTTTTGTCCCTGGAGAATTTCGATTAAATTTTTTCTGGGGTGTCTGAAAAAAGAAGCAAATGTTTTAATTGACAACCTTAATAAATTCATTGGGGAAAATAAAAAATTATTGTAAAGGAACCGTTACCTGTTATTCTCAGCTTGAAGTTTCTCTCCATAACGATCGAACAAATCAAAAATTAATCCATTGGTCCATCCAAATCCTGTCTGAGGATCATATTCACCACCACCTCCTGTTGATCCTGGAGTCTCAGCGTCATACTAGAATTGAAATGTTTAAGTTGCAGTATTTTTCCTTCATATCTAATTCCAAAATGGAAATGGGTGAATGTATTACCTTCTCATGCATCTCTCCGTTTTCCACGTATCCTTTATAATTTGAATGTACCCAATTCTCAGCAAACTTGAAGGCCAAGTGTTGAGCCCGGGGATTCCTTGTTTCATCTAAACCTTGGATAACAAGACTCTGAAGAGGGGGCCATGCATTAGGAAGATCCCACTGTTCTCCGGTGTCATTCAGAGATGTGGGAATACCTCCCAAATAATCCTTCAAAATTTGTGTACCTTCAAGATAGTTCACCACCTTCTCAGCAATATGATGAGATTTTTTCTAAAAATTTAAAGAGAGAATTAAGTGAAATGATGTGATAATTAAAATGAAGAAATAAGTCAAATTTTATATTTCATGTTATTATTATTATTATTATTAAAAAAAATTTAATTAAGTGTACTTTTATATCATAATTAAGATGCATTTTTATGTGAACAAAGGGGGGGGGGGAAATTATCAGAAAAGAGGTCTCACCTGGTCATAGCACTTAGTCCAAAGAGGTGCAATGTTGGAAGGATAAAAGTATTTTCGTGGTTTTTTGTTAAGTAAATCAAAATCAAACCATGAACCTTCCTCTTCATTCCATAAAACAGCTGTGACAGCTTCCTTGATTTGATGAGCTATATGAGCATACTCCTCTGCCTTTTCAGTATTACCAAGTAAGCTATGGAACTTAGACAGCAGATTCCCACACCCAAAAACAAATGCGTTTATATCAACTGGAATAATGTGCCTGGTATGGACATCAGACAAGTTACCTGGATATGAAATTGTAAGTTAATTTAAACTTCGACTAGTGCAAGAATGTAATTAAGAGAGAAATGCATGATATATTAAAAGTCATTCTTACCCTTGTTCGACCCATCTTTTATGAACCACCTACTAGAGAAGTCCCAACCAGATTCAGCTGCTGATTTAAGATCAATGTAAAACTCTAGCCGCCTTTCCTCAGTGTCAAAGACTTGACTATTCACATAATCCTCCCTGGAACATAACCAGCATTATGGTATCTTAATTAAAAGATAAGGAGTTATGGCGGAGTACTCAAGGAGTAAGAGGGGGGAGGGGTAAAATCAATTAGATCACTTTAATGATAATTTTAAATAAAGTGGAACCATGTTTTTTAGTGTCTCACTAAATTATGGTATCTTTCTTAAAATATAAGGAGTTATGGCGGAGTACTCAAGGAGGAAGAGGGGGGAGGGGTAAAATCAATTAGATCACTAATGATAATTTTAAATAAAGTGGAACCATGTTTTTTAGTGTCTCACTAAATTATATAAAATTTTGCACTTTTTACCCCTTGTTCAGAAAGTTGTAGTAATACTGGTAATATTTTTAAAAAATTGGGAAGGGACCCCGTTTAAAATTTTGAAGTTCAACAGAGGGTTGTATTACATTTATCGTGACAAGTTTTTCAATATTTTGTCAGCATTCGTTACCAAACGTGACGAGATTTGCTTACCTGTACGACTCGGGCCGTGGACCATCAGACTCAGCGTAATATCGCAAGAGCGTGTAAGTTTTCCCATCCTTCTCAACGCACACCGTGCGGTTCTTCATCCAGAAGTTGAATTCTAGTTCCAAGAGATGGACATTTTCCTTCAGGAAATCTATATCCTTTGTAGCTTCGTAATACAGGTCGACCATTTTCGATAGAAGGGGTGGTTGTGAACGTTCCAGATAGTAGACTCGCGCTCCGTTGGGGATTATTCCGTAATTGCTCAGTAAATACATGAAGTTTCCGAGGATGCCTTTGACTGTCTGGTGCATATCACTTAGAAGAAGGCCGCGCACTATCCAATACGTGTCCCAGTAGTACAGCTCACGGAAGCGTCCACCGGGAACGATGAAGTGGTTTGGCACGTAAATAAGGGAATAATGTTCAGCATTATTCTTCACATCATCAGACACCTGCAAAACAAATTAATCTCCTAAAAACAGGAATGCACCAGCGGTTCAGACATTGTTTCCGCAAAACATACCTTAGATAAATAAACATTCACCATTAGATACACCCTCCCAAAGAAAGGGGGGAACTATCTTCCAACTTTTAAGGGTAGAACTTAACGCACCCAAAAATTATTTCTTTCTGAGCCCATTCTTTTTACCAATTTCGAGAGCGATTAAATATGGACTGAAACGATTCAGAAATAAGTTATGGATTTGTTTTTCAATTAAAAAACTTCCCTTAATCGATATACATCAAACTAATGTTATATCAAGAGAAGAAACAAGCGAGGTATCCTGTGAGAAATTTCGATAAATTCTGTCCGGGTTCTTACGAGCTAATATGAAACCCGAGAGGATGGAGTTCATGGAATATCCATTAATTTCGCCAAACCAAAGGACGAAATCACGATTGAAAGTAACGAGATTTTAAGGTAGAACAGTGGCATCGCGGAATGTTCTCTGACGGCTTGTATAATACTTAAACCCACAAATAAATAAAATGAAGGAAAGGAAAATTTTGTGAGTTTGTCGGGATTTGTGTCACAGATTTGTTTCCTAAAAAGCAGGTTAAACCATGAGCGAGAATTTTGCGATTTGAGATACTTGAATAATTGAAGAAGAAAAATTCGATATTATCAACGGAATCGTAGTATCAAATACAATTCACACAAGTCTGATATAAATCAATATTCATGACGTCCTCGCCAGTTATGTTTTTTTTTCTCTTTCAAGGAGCAATTTTGACAAAAACATTGAGGAAATAGGGATATGCATTTGGAAAATCCAACCGATCATTTCTGCACTGAGAAAAAGCTATGAGTGAGAATACCGTAGGATTGGATGTCTGATCCAAATTAATTTGGATCTCACATCATATCTGTTCTCTCATTGTTTAAAAAAAACTTTTGTAAATGAAATTACCTTTCGGCTAAGATTCTTCCAGATGGTATTTAGGTCGAGAGTCCATTTTTGTAGCCTGGGATCGGCGATCCTCTGGATGATTCGTGGCTTGGCCACCCAGTCTGGGATATCCGCCACTTCAAGTTCGTCACCCGATTGGAAGTAGTCGTTCACGAATTGCTGTATTTGTTCCTTGGTAGGTTGACGAGAAGTCTGCTGCATGAAGGTTTCGAACTTGTCCAACGTTTCGTTCACAGTGTACCTCAGTTTCATGTCGACGAACGTCTTAGAATCAGGATACAGATGCGCAAGTTCGATGGTCTTCAAGAGGTCGCCTTGACAGTATATTGGGCTACAAAAAAATAAAATACAAGTTTGAAGATTTTACTGGATTTAGCGATTACACGTATAGATAATTACTTCCATGAAAGTTGAATGTAGTCCTTATAATGTTTCTTTATCGTTAAGGAATGCAAAGAATGGACATTAATCGATTTTATATTGCTGGTGTTTCTTGAAAATTTACTGTTAATAAATATACACCTCGTAGATCTAGTTTAAATCTTGATCAGTCCAGATATTGAAACAAGAAATCGTGAATTTAGCGTTATTTTAATACTTATGATTTATAAACATTGTACTCAGAATAATCTATAGTTCGTACTTGTAAAATAAATATTTTGTGTTTAATTACAAACTTGTTGATATTCTATTTGTGTTATAACACATAGATAACTTTTTATCTTATCTAGGAATTTTTGCTGAAATTTTTCAATCCGCCTCTGCCTTAGGACCCTTGATCGGAATTAATGGGATGGTCCCTTGCTTGCTTCCGGAGAGTAATTTAGTTTATTGTCCTCCACGTGCTCATAAGCAGTTCGCACTGCTTTTTTGACAGCAAAAAAAATTATTTATAAGCTATTTTCTTCAATATTTGATTAGAGAATGGAAGAAAGACCAACAAACGGAACTAGGAGAAGTATATTCGTTTTTGCGAACCCGATCAAATAGTGAAGGAAATACTGGGGGTATTGTGGTGTCTTATATCACAAGTATCGTTCTAGTGGTATTTAAATAAGCGATGATCAAACAGACACCATATATTTACAAAATATGTTATTTTAGCTTCAGAAAAATCGCTCTTATTCTCCTATAAAATGATCGATGATAACTATGTCGACTGATTAGTATCCTAGTATCATGGAATTGCTCACATGGAAAAATACTTTCCTCTTAGAGTGTCTTAATTTATTTCTCAAATTAAATTAGTTCGATCCCATGGTCCATTTATATTACAGAAACTAAAATTTTGTTATAAATCGATAGGCTGATTGACTAAACATATATGATAATGCATTCAATGGAGAGGGAAACAAACTTTTTACTACAAATTTTTAGTTTTTAGAAAGCACTGATGAGTAAAATGGATTTCAATATTTTACTGGAAGTATCTTTGGTTTCAAAATCTAGTGCTCGGAAGTTATATAATCCATAAAATTAAGGAAATACTGAATCAAATTTTATTTATTTAAAAAATGAAAAGGGACATGTCTGTTGAATATATCTTAACAGTTCGAATAAGTCTTTAAAGTTGAAGCATAGGAATTATTTCTCTTCCTAAGATGAATAGAAATACAAGTATGATCATTGTAAAACTTTCCATAAATGACAACAAGTGTGTTAGGAGAAATATGTATCTAGTAATTTGTATTTTCTAATGACAGTTCATGAAATCGTGACAGAGGTATTACTCGTCAGACTTACATTTATCTCGTGGGATTCCCCGAGACTTCCGTTCACAAACTCAATTATACATCCGGATATATTAATATACAAACTCAACTGATTTTTTGAAACAAAAAAGAAACGTAAATATATTGAAAGAAGCTAAAAAACGTAATTAATTGCATGGTTTTCAAAGGTTTTCGTTCGTTCTTCGTTCCAGATCGCCTCAACGGACGAGAAAAGGTAAAGGAGAAACCACAAGACAGCCACTACATTTCCTCAGCAAAGACTAAGAGCTCTCCAGAGATTTTATAAAAATTATCAAACTCTTCAAAAAATTTCTCTTCTCACGTAAAATGGTTTGAAACATCAAAATATTTAGCATTTTATAACGTGGAATAAAGAAAAGATCGACATTTATTTCAAATTTCATATTATTTAGGAGTATTTTCACGTAAAAGAATTATTTTAATGATACTAAAACTGTAGTACTGTCAATCATTCAAAGATAAAGATCGAATTCAAAGAAGTACGGTCCGAGTCGCAATAAGATTCTGTCAAAGCTGAAGTTCACAAATTAAAAACTGGTCGTATCCACAATGTATAACGAATATATTATTTTAATAAACACGTTCCGAACAACTAAATATTTTTTGACTCGTTAATTGACACGAATGGAAATGAGACATTATTATTAACACCCGAGGAAATAAAGTTCAATTGCAATAAAATTTTGCATCTCAACCACGAGTCACAGGCACCATCCATCAGAGAACAGCTTCAGCATGGCTGCGTCATGTGACAATTCAACACCCACCCCCACCCCTACACCCTTCACTTTCCCCCACCATCCATCTTTCACAGTACGAACACCATCTGTCAGTCTGCCTCACCTGTCACATGAGGGCGGCAAGTCGTTGGTGTCCTCTGAACGCGACAGGTACTCGCAGGTAGCGTGGGTGGGCGCCGACCACACCAATCCGCCCGCCCAACACACAGCCGCGCTCAGCACCACTATCCAAGAAAGCTTGACTGTCGCCATGACTGCTTCCCTACGTTCGCCTCGACGGCACTGCCTTCCTGCAGCCAAGCGCCGCAGACTATATAGTGCCGTCGGGGTCTCTAGTCGCGGCGCGCCATTGGCCGGCGCTCGGCACGCCCCGCCCGCGCGCGAAAGATAAGCGTCGTCGCCCGCCGGTCGCGAACCTGTGCGGCCACCCTCGTGCGTAGAAGCACGCTCGAGGATCCTCACTTCTGTTTTCCCTATTCTTTGAAATGTCTTTGTTTACGCGAATGTACTCGTATGGTTCGGTTTAGCGTCCCGCGCGAGAGCGACATTGAGGATCGGTTTCACTGCCGCGACCTTGGCGATGAGCTATTGTTGCAGGACGACACTCACGTACCCGCGATTCTTTTTTGGCCTTGACGAATTTGAACGAAATTGTTATCTGTGAGAGGTATTGTAAAAATTTTGCGACAGTGCTGTCAAGTGAATGGGAGATGGTAGATGCGTCCTAAAAGAGAACACTAGTTTCGTATAGAGATCACGTTCGTGCGAATCCCGGCGGAAAGTCTTCAGGATAGAACATCAATGGGCATTGATCTCATGAATAGGTCGTTCCTGCCTGTAATTTAGTGATGAGCGCGACTAATTAAAATTGTATAATAGAAACAATAATACAATTCTCACAAATTCCTTTTCAATTTTTTTACATGTATTATCCACTAACAATGTCACAAAAGTGGGGCTGCCTAAAATTTAAACGAAATATTTGAAACAATTTGTCAAATTCAATTTAATTAATATTATTTGATCGTAAAATAAATTAAAGGATCAAGAAATATGCTCATTTATTCAGGATAATATTTATATCCAAATATTTTCTTTACATCCCCATTGAGTTCGAAGTGAATTGTCAAGACCTACTACAACCGTACTCACGTTACGTCACTGGATGGAGAATCTTGCGAAAGCTCGGAGGGCAAACGTGTTCTCTGCAGGAGAGTTGCGACAGGGCTGACATTGACCTTGACGGGTCCAGTGGTCTTGATTTGACTCTGCTGCACAGCTCCCCAAACGAATGATGTATCTCGCTTCATAGACATTTCCCCTTCGGATAAGACAGAATAGATGAAGGAAGAAACCGACTCAAAACTTCTAATCCAGATGGCTGTGATCTACTTCGAAAAAAATATCACGAAAACGAAAATATTTTGCAATTTCTTGGAAATGAAATTATAAAATTATCCATTCGACGAAAATCAATCCAGCAACACAAAACCAAATTTATTATCAACTAATTATTTTAATAAATTCCGTCGATCTTCTAAATACGGCTTAAAGATAATTTATGCATTTTTACTTAAAGAAGGAACTAAAATCGAATACACTAATATACTGCAATCATTTTAAATACACATTTGTCAGGTAAATAAGGTTATACAAAATATGTTACCACAAGAATAGAGAACTATACTTCATAGGAGAATATAAAAGGCTGAGCTCAGTCTATGAATATCGACACCATAAGTTTTGGGTTAGTTGAACGATTCTTTTGTTTAGAAGCTGTGTTTTACGATACCTGCTCTTTCACCTTATTTTAACATTTTTCGAAATTCTGAGCAAAATAGTAAATTTCTATGAGGTTCTAAGCGAATAAATTATACTACTACACTTATGAAAATTTCTTTATTTTAATTTTTTGATCAGTGTAGCTTGGGCATCACCGCGGAGGGGGAAACCCCTATCTAGGTGTGTCAACAAATTATTTTACTCTTATTCGAACAAAGGGTCAAACCGACGGATACTACTTCAATAATGTTTTCTTATAAATACAAATGTTTTTAGTTTAATATATCAGCATCGTTGTCGGGTATCTTCTTCATGAAATTTTAATTTGTCCACCTCCGTTGGCGCTTGAAAGTTAGCGTCGACCCAGTAATTTACTATATGAAATATATTTTTCATTTGTAACATACCTTTCCCAAAACACTAAAAATAGTTCAAATTTGAGACCATCAGTCATTAAAGGTAAAAGAAAAATAATTTTTTAAAGTTTAATTTTACCAATACATAATTAAGGATTCATTTTCCATCTTTGTCTCTAATTTTGGCGAAATTACTACTACTTTCATACATAAAATACTATTATAACATGTAATTATACACACCCCTTTCACATAAAAATGTACAAAATAAAATATATCAGTTTTGATGTTTCATTATATTTTCTCGTGGGATAGTGAGATATAGACAACTAGTTGACATTATAATTGAACTAAAGTAATAATTAACAAATTTGTTTTACTTTTATCTTACTAGGATATGTCATGTATAATATTTTTATGAATGCTGGAAATGACAATAGACGAATACAACGTCCGCGAAATCGTAAAACAGTCGTAAACAAATGAAGATAAAAATTTGACAAATATATTTTTTGTGTACCACTCATGAAGAATGTACAAGGAAATTATCATCTTAAATAAAACGTCCATGTAACTACATCAGCAGCAAATGCAAGCGTATAGGAAGTTCCCAAGAATTTAGAATAAGTTTAGTATTCTGAAATGCCACGAGTTTCCCCCACATATTTCATTAGGTTATGTTCCCCACAAATTTCACATGAATTTATTATCCAGAAAATACATTATAAACTTAAATCATTAGTTTTGTAAAACATGAATATGATACAAAGAATTCCTATATGACCTCAAAATATTTTATTCGTGGATGTTATTGTATTGATTTCCTTCATTCTCACCACATGTGGCGAGGCCCTGCAATATCTGCATGCGATGATCAATTATAAAATATATTCAAGAAAATATCACATATATACTTTTCTACACACAATCTAGACAGTTTCATCCAATTCCTGGTTTTCCTCGAAGCGTTCAGATCGTTGGGATGGTCTCTTGTTTGCTCCCGGTGAGTAAAATAGCACTTTGTCCTGCGATCATATGCTGTTTGTTTAACGAGTTATTTTTAGTAGTATTATTTTGATAGATAACGATTTATTTGCATCGGCATTTCACAAAGGCTCTTTATTGGCATCAAGACGAATTGCTTATTTAGTAAACTAATACAGAAAATAATTTTGTGATAGTATGAATATACTAAAACATGTAGCATATTGGTCCGTAAAAACATTATGAATTTTGGGTTCTAATCAACGTCTAATTGGTTCGCACTTGAAGCCCAAGAGCTTAATCGTATCTCTAATACTTCCCATTTCCCAATCTGTTTAATAGACGAGGGGCGAAGTATTTCTCTGTCATAGAGCGGCGAGGTCCCTCGCCCACACATTTGCGTGATCATTGCGCAATTTCCTTTAGCTGGCCGCAGCCATATGTTTTTCTGTCATCCCCATGGCGATCAAATCGTTTTCTCCTGCTATTTTAAGCATACTAGCCAAACCCGTGCAATTAAATCTAAATAAACTGAATGAAACCAACATTCTGTACGATATCAATGTTTACTTTTATTTAGCAAAACTATTTTATTTACCTTGATAATATGGCAGGTACTACTTTCCCTTATCTGCTAGTAGTAGGAAAGTTGCACCCTGTTTCATATTTAGTATTAGCGATCTAGAAAAGACATCAGCAAAGTGATGAACAGGTTATGACGCCGCACAAATGGAGGAACGCGTAACTCAGGTATAAATTCCGTAAGAAAATTGGTGTATCGTCTAGCATGGTCAGACGCGGCGGAGTTGTCATTTGTCAGGACTAAAGTAGCCAAGTTATACCCTTTTCAAAAAAATGAAGCGACTAACTTTTCTTGACATAATTTTTAAATGCCGTTATCTCTGAGAGGTAGGGTGAAAGATGAAACATTAAAAGATGAGTAGGCGATTTCCTAATGTTCTTAAGTGCGATATTGCATTTGTGTGATTTCCTCTTTCCGGTTACGTAGAAAAGGAACTAAAATGGGACATTTGCGTATTAAGGTATATAAGATGATTATTTTATCAACGAAGTGCGAGGGCACTAATGGAACAAACTTAGATGTTGTACATTTCCTCTCAAATTGTCATTTCATTAACGCAATCATTGAATTTCTCTTAATCACATTTATTTTTCATTCATTTTCATATCTCATTCCTTTAGATGAACAATGCGGTTCAGAAAAGACCGTCATGTACGGATCTTCACTCGTGTAATTTCTCACACTTGAACAATTCACTGAAAGATCACGAGTTAAAAAATGGTGAATAATGAGTTACGAAAAAATGTAGTAAATTTAGTTTCTACCTATTACCTATTATTTCCTATTTGTACAGAAAGTCCAAATAATTTGAACTAATAACCTTTTTTCCATAAAAAATTAGTTATGCCTAAAGTAATAACTTATTGCCAAATACACCGTTTAAACGATCACTTGGAGGAAAATAAACATCTATTTGGTATAGTGCAAGGGATCAAACCATTCATTGCGATCAAAATACTATTTTTTTTTTTGTTTTTTCGATTATAAGATTTTGTAGTTAAGATTAGATTTATAGCTTTGATTTTAAACGTAGCATTCAGATGGGTATTTTGTAGTTTAAAAAATTACCGTAGTCTTTGATCAAATGCAAATAAATAAACAAGTTTCATGTTTACGCGATATAGTTGGAAAAAGTGCTACATGTTTACGGAATGAAATTTGTTTGAAGTATTTCAATTATTTTCATATCACAAATCTCATATCACTAACGACGTATCAGAAATTAATTATAACTTCTAAACGTTTTACACGGATTTTTTATGTATTTATAACGAAAGTAGATACTGTGTATTTTGACATATATCTATTTAAAATGCTTCTGATATGTAAATAACTATATGTAAATATAAGATATGTATATACATAAATATATATTCATATACGAGGCGTGTCCGGAAAGTAAGTACCGTTTCGTTCTACCGCCAACTCAGCGCTAGTGTCGCAGTTCCGCGCATGCGGACTCGTCTCTCTTTTTCCTTGTCCTCATTACAGCCGGATTGTGTTGTGTTTACATTTGTTAGTGATCGTTCAAAACGTTCAAGACAATTTCTGAGCCCGCCGACTGTAAAATGTTCACTGTGCACTGTGTTCTGGGACAGACAGGACATTCTGCTTGTTGAGTTTCTTCCCAGAGGTGAAACCCTCAATGAGGTACGATACTGTGAAACATTGAGAACTCTTCGGCGCGCAATTTAAAACATAAGGTGTGGAATGCTCAGTCAAGGCATTGTGTTGCTTCATGACAACGCACGTCCCCATTATGCTGGTGTCGTTCAAAAACCTTATTCAACAATTCGCTTGGGAGCAGTTCGATCACCCACCGTACAGCCCCGATCTCGCACCTTCTGACTACCACTTGTTCTTGAACTTGAAGCGTGATTTTGGAGGAAGGCGCTTTGACAGCGATGACAAAAAAATACAAACTGCGTTCAGCAGTGGCTGTCTTCACTGTCAGCATCTTTCTATGAAGAGGGCATAGAAAAGTTGGTTTCCCGCTACAACAAATGTCTGAACAATGGTGGCTACTATGTAGAAAAATAGATTAGGAAATGCTATTTCATGTAGAAATAAATTTTGTTAAAATAAAAGTTTCTGATTTTATTTCAAAAACGGTACTTACTATCCGGATACGTTTCTTATATATAATTCTTGACTAGGAAAAAATCATGAGAAAATTAAAATTTTTCTTTATTATGCTCTGACACATTGTAAAATGTAAACCTACATATTTTAATCTCTCGTATAAACGAACTATGTGCTTAAAGGCGTTCACTACTTTAATTATTTCTTAGGCGATACATATTTTACCATGGTACTGAAATTCATTATCATGCAAATGTGTTGAGCTATTATGTAGATTAAACCATTCTTTTTTTATACATTATATTTTTTCCCTACAGATTATACATCTTTTTAATATTTCGTAAAGCTATAATGAGAAAATGATAAATGATTTTTCTCGTAGCACGAGAAAGATTACAATTCTTCAAAGGAAAGTAGCTGTAGATTATTTTCCAGAGAGAAGTTGTTTTTGATAATATTGAAAATGCTTAGTATGATCTGTGAGATTATAGCGTAGGGTTCAAGTAAATCCTAAAGAAAAGATCTCAAAATAAAACATTCTTCTGTGGACAGTATCCATTGTCTGTAGTGTTCGAACATTTAATCAGAAATATTTCCTTTCGCATAATTTCGGACGTTCAAATTTAATATCCTTCAGGAAACATAAGTTCTCGAACCGGGTTACTTAGTTTCAAATAGGAAGACAAGAACGCTGCCAATGGACTGTTAATTGTGTTAAGTCAATGATTCTTATTTTTTATGAAATATGAATGACATATTTTAATCGAGAACTTTTGAACCGTTCTGTTCAATATCTGAAAATTTTTAGTCGTTTGTGCTATGACACACTTGCGATAGCGGAGCCGGGCGGAACAGAGTTTTTTTTTCCCCGCCGACCTGCGTTACGGACAAAGATACACTAGCAGAGGAGCGGAGCGACTTTTCACCCGCTCCTTTCTCCGAACCGCTGGGGAGACAACACGTTATTAAATGGACTAACACACACTTGCGGAGCGGGGCGGAGCGTAGATCGGCTGCTTCCTGCGCAACCTTGAGCCTGCTGGGTTCACAAATGTTAATATATCGGCATATTGATAGATGTGCGGTAGACTGCGGGTGATTTCTTTCACGGTGCTTTCTTTGAATTTTTACGGACTGGTTATTAATTATATGAATTTTCACATCAATTATTGCAACAATGAATTTTAATTATGATATCACCATTTTTATACTGTATCCACACTACTTTATACAAAAAAACTGTCGCGTCCTTTTTAGAGGAGTTCGTTTTTCAAGTTTTTCCTCGTGGGGGGATAATTCACATTTATTGACATTATATATATATATATATATATATATATATATATATATATATATNTATATATATATATATATATATATATATATACTAAATTAAACCGTAAATATATCTAGTGAAAAAAATGCAATAAAACCATTACTTTTCTTGTATTCATTCACAATATTTGCATGTCTGTTTAAATACTCCCATTTTTCTGAAATAGGTTCACGGATTCTAGACGGGTCCACATTTATGCACCAATACACATTATACAATGAATTCATTTTGAATCGCAATGGTGTAAATGTTTATTGTCTGTAAAAATATATTCAAAGTATCACAATATCAGTTGTTCATTATGATAGGTAATTAACGTGAACCGTGAACAACGATACTAAGCGAATGTCGGTTAACTTTATAGTAAAATACATACTATTAGTGACGAAAAAAAAAAAAATTACTGGAAATAATGCAAAAGAGAAAATATTCTTATTCTTTGGTTTGATTAAAGTGGCGATTTCACAAAACTAACTGACTTATCTATAGGAAGATATTGAGCCTATAATATTTTGGATACTATTTTAACTAACTGCAATGTTATGCGTATTAAGAACAAAAAGGGGGGGGACTAAGATAAATTGCAATGCGCATTTCTTCTTAGAATTTTCTAAAGCTTTCTCATTTTTCGTTTTTTTCTATTTTTGATTTCTTTGTGTATTCTTCTGTTTGTATTTTAGTCTTTTGATATGTTCGTTATGTTATTGTCAAAGGTTTTGGGGTAATTTGAGTAAAAACGTATTTTGCATTTTCACATCTATATTTTTAAGATTTACTTTTCAATTATTCGTAATATTTGTTCCTCAATATAAGCTGTCTGTCGGACCTTATTTGTGAAGTCTGTTGTATGCCTGTGATATACTGTGAATTTGTGTTGTTGTGTTTTTGATTGCCTGTGTTTTTGTTATGAACTAGCACGGCTTCCTAAAATCTAATAAAACTCGCCAGAGTAAGGAAGTTATTATGTAATTTCCCTTTTCAAAATTAAGATTAAATGGTATTAACAATTTTTGAATACGAGTGAAATATTGTTCTACAGCTGGCCTGATTTAAAGCGTAAATGAAAAATTAATTGCTTTGGAACAAAAAATATTGTCAGAATCATGTTTTGTATTTTGGAAGGTTGTTCTTGATAAATTACTTGGCAAGAGTACGCTTGAAAAGGTAATTTTATTGGAATTAAATCATGTAACTATTGTACTATTAGGGTTCATTAAATATAAGATAGATAAATAAATAAATTACAACTTACATTTTTTTCGGATGATTACGATGTATATTGTGCTTATTATAATATACAACGTTTGAGTCGTCATTAGGTGATAAAGTGTAACAAGAAACACGTAGCAAGCATATTAATAAGCACAATATATATCGTATTCGTCAGTAAAAATGTCACAAGTTGTAATTTATATATTTATCTATCTTATTTTTAAGGGTCCTAATAGTAGAATACTTGCATGATGATTTAATTCACTGCGTAAGGTATAGATTATTTCTTATGTAAGTATATTTCACTATTATACTGAGAATTGATATCTAGTATAGTAGGTCTGTTTTTATTATTTAAAAATACGAAAATAGTTACCGTGGCGTTTTCAGCACAGTAAACAATAAATATTGCATTTTCATTTCATATAGCGATGTTTTTTACAATGATAGCATTGTGTAGGTAGCGGGCAGTCGCATCAATGCTCTGTACAAGACATGCGCGAAGCATGCCAGATTTCGTCCTGTAGTGACCTTGTTCCTTACACACCTACTCACACGTTTCCCCGTCGCCGCTCAGCTTCACAAGTGTGACGTTTTGCGTGTGAAAATCACTCCGCTTCGCTTCGCTATCGCAAGCAAGTCGAAGCACTGATGTATTACAACGTCAATATTTCAGAATCATACGCATTTTCCTCATGGCGTAATCTTCCCGTGGGTGGACATAAATTTTTTGCCTTTCCTCGAAATCTGCTGCACAAGTTCCTCGTTAAACAGCAAATTACAAGTAAATATAAAATTCTTCTTCCATTTACGGAACTCTTTATTAAATTTTTAGCCCTGGAAACGTGGGCACAGAAGTATCGGAGCCTTTTTCAGTCTTCGTCTGTTTTAAAAGAATAAGGTTTTTAGGTTAAATAAATACATTTTATAGTCAAAATGCAGTTACAAACTGCGTACGACCATGTTGAGGATGATAAACTAAGTTTCTCTCTGGAAACAAGCTTGGACCATCCCATCAATTCCAGTCAATCGTCCAAGAGCAGTGGTGGATTTAATATTCGTTAAGAAAGTTATTTAATAAATACGTTCTGTTAAATGTATAATTGCAAAATGATGCAGTATTATTACAAATGTATGTTTAGTACAATTTCGAGCTTAATAATAAGGAAAGAATAAATGACACTCCCACCTATGTGAAAATCTGCCTCTACCCGAAGGAAAACTGAAGAAGAAACCGGACCAGGATGGGAAATACGTTGAATATGTGTTTAATAATTGTGTAGAGGAGAAATCATAACCTTCTTGATCCCTCTCAACTCGTAGGCGAGATCATGGGAATAATTGGTGCGCGCGCTAATTAGGCATCAACACATGATTAATACAAAGAGGGTCCAACGGTGTCACGTGCGGACTTTCAGTTTGCTTTGCCTGCGCCATGCAGCCAACATGTATTTGACGTGACCCTGCAGACCACTCGACATGCTGTATCATCTGCGTTGATCCGCAACGTCTGATTTCGCAGTGCCAATTACCCTTCGATTTGGCATGGCCTGTTTACATCAGTAACGGGTTTTCCCTTCCGTACCTCGTGTTTATAAATGACTTATTCGTGCGATTTCTTTTCGTAAATTGTTACGAAAAATAATAAACTTTATTGACAAAAAAGCGGTTACAAACTGCGTATGACCACGTGGAAGCTAATAAATTAATTTACTCTCCGAAGGTAAGCAAGGGCCCTAAGGCAGAGGCGGATTTAACATTTCAACATACTACTTACGGTAAAAATAGTTCGACACGTGTTAACAAATACCAACAAATATTGTATTTAATGAAACACAAAAAAGTCATTTCACAAGTACTTATTATTATTTAACTATAAATCATTCGGAAAGTATTGCTGATAATTCGTAACTATTAAATAACACTAAATTCGCGAATAATTATTTCAATAGATGCCGCCCCTAGTCATGAGCCTAGCGGGTCAAACTGATAATGAGATACAAACTGATGTTAATTTGCTCTGGACTGTAATTCTTAAATCTTATTTTCACTTTTTAACTTATTACGAGTAAGGAATATTTCGCTCAGATTTTCTTGCATCTTCTGACAAAAAAAATCTAAGCGACCGAAGCACGGTGAAAAATATACAATTAGTATGCTTGAATACTAATCAATGTTATCAATATTTCCTTATTAGGAGCACGTAATTTCAATATTCACACAAACCTGATATGTGATTCAATTACCGAAATTTTAGTTTGAGAATTGTTTTCAGAATGGTGGAGAGGGATAGGTAATGGATCTCTAATTGAAACAAAGATATTTACCTTTCGGGGAAGCCCTTCTCGGCTTCAGTCATGTGATACTTTGCATCCCCATAAATACAGTCCCATGCATTCTTGTGTATAGTAATGTATTAAAATGTGATGTGTACGCCCTGAACATCCCAAGTTGTCGATAATTTTTCACCCTAATTCCTCGTTCATACCACGTCATATGGCATGTTTTTATTAATATTTTTATTTATGTTGAGAATAATCTGATAAAGTGCAAAAACAGTATGAATGGTTCGCCCCATCCCTTGTGAACCCCAGTATATCCTATGGAATTTGTCGAGGCGGTGTATGTGGGTTTACAGCACGTTTTTTGTTGATGCTTCCGTTTCACCATTCATTCCAAAACTAAAACCAATCATTCATCAACCGACTCGGAAAGGCAATATTCTTCGAGTTAGAAAATAATCGATCGACAAGGCAACTGCAAATCTCACGTATTGTGAATCTAGTCGAGATAATGTAATATATTTTGAAAGTTGTTGATTGTTCAGGAACATTTTGAGTGGAAGTAACTTCTCAACACTGAAAAGTTGATCCACCACGAACTACAAAGCTTGCATGAAAACCAGCTAATCAAATATAGACCTTGATAGATTTTTCAACCAAATGCCCACAAAAGTGGAATATGAGAAAAAATATAGTTTGAGATTTATTACAGTCGAGAAAATATACACATTATAACCTTTCTCAAGTGAATTTATCATAACTTCATTTGCTTCAACTCCCTAATACAGTACCTTCATGTTCAACCAAAACAGTCCAGTTAAATGTATGGTTTGTGAGGGGAGATAAAATAATTCCAAGTCTGCAATTTCGATGAGGGTGCTATCAATATGTCACGTCACGAAATTGCTTCAAACGTCAGTTCCCATAGAATGAGTCCCAAGAAAGATCTTTTGTCTTCACCGTCGCGCCTGGGTGGCGATGCGACACACGTAATGACTTCAATGGACTAGTGTCACCCGTTTCCTGTCTCTCGTCTGTTTCAAGACATCAGAGCAGAATCAACACCAGAAATATGCAAAATCATTATTCACTAACTTGTTACGTGAATCTTCACTTATATAAAATCACAGAATAAAAATGCTGACGAAGATATGGTTTGGAGCCATCCCATGATTCTTGTAACATCTACAAATTCAACATTTAAGACTCTAGGAGATATGAGACAGTAACAGGTGCTCGCACATTTAAACTAATAAAAAACAAGTTCTGAGAAATATTTTAGAATTTTACCGTCTAACGTTATCCCTTCTTATAAATTTTGTCGGCAGCTTTATGACAATTCAACTTCCTCCACAAAAACAGTTTCTAATCGCTGTACACAGGTGAAAAATCGAATAAAGCTGGCATAAACCTATTACTCATATATGCACGGGGCATATGCGAGACAAAACTATATAGGATCAAATTTGAACATACAAAAACAAATTCAAGAAAGAATCATGTTAGGGTGTTCATTTTGTATAAAGCTTTGACTTTATAATCTTTTTAATAGTCTGAGTTAACTGGTTTTGAGCATGGGTGCAAACTTTTAATGCTTATTTGAGAATATACAAATAACAAAGAAATGAAATTAATTCCAGACACTTTTGACATTTCTTGACATTAAAAAAAAATCCTTTCACATAAGTCATTGAGGCAGTCAGCATTTTTTGAGCCACACACACGGTAATAACCCACCCGAGTGATTCAGATACCTCTATCAGCGACCCTAAAAGCAGATTTTTTTTATTGAGTGCACAACGTCATATTCGTTCAAGTTTCGTGTTTAGTTGCATTAGATACTTTTTGATAAAAATTTACTCTTTGTACTAGTTAAAAACAAAGCATAAAATGTGGAGGAATTGTACTCTTCATATTTGAGAAATTTATATTTCTACAAAATTGTCACTACTCTGCTCAAATACATTCTAGAATGTAAACAATGCGAAATACTGTTTAAAATTCATTAATTACCTCCAAGGGTAGTTTCCATCGTTGAAGAACCAGCCCAAAGTTGTACTTTACAGAGTCGAGTCATACTGTGCAAATCAAACTTTGGACTAACATTACGGCGACCATGGGTTACACAGCAATGTTTTCGTGTGTAGGTAACAGTCGTAGTCCTTAGTGAAGTGAATTGAAAATATTATATGTTCTTTCGATTTTTTTAGTTTATACCAGCATTTTTTTTTCAATTTTTCACATGTCCGCCAAGTCAATATGACTACATCACCATATTGATGAATACCAATTTTTCACAAGTCAATATGAATGCATCAAATTCAACGCAGGGGGAAATACAAAGCTGTATCATGACAACGTTGAAAAAATAAAGACGAAAATCTTGAAAATAAGACAACACTACTATCTTCTAGTGAATAAATAGTTTTATAAATAATGAAAAACAAGATAAAAAGTCACTCATTAATTGGAAGATTCTTAATCTGCTTCCGCCTTCGTCAGTATCTAAAATAAAACCCGGGATTAACTTGAAGTATACTACTTTTTTCTTTTTTCTTTGCAAACAGTGAAGATGAAACTTTTCATCCGCGTTGAAAACTGAATAAGTTTACTTAAATAATATTTGTGAGTCTGAACTCTGAAACGAATTAACAAAGGAAGATCGTGATTAACAAATGAATCATTATCAAAAGCGTAGAAATCAAAATTGATAGTGTTGCGCTGGGTTGTATATAAACGTCAGGATCTTCTGTACAGCCTCCTGCTTGCGGAGTTAACGAAGCACATTTGAATCTTTGTGAGGCAACTCGTGAAGGGTGTTTCTCATGACGTTATGTGCTTCGAGACTACTACAATGAGATGACTAATTGAATGATGCTTTACATCGAGGACCTTTTTATTAGTCTAATACGGGCACCTCAAAGCATTTACTTCTACCAGGCGTTTCAAAAACATACTTGATAGGTAGATTGATGACCCTGGTTATAACTCCGGTTCACATCCAGGATGCTATCACGATAATCTTCCCTTCCTAAGTTTAAACAAAGTATATAATTTGCAAGATGTAATAATAGGAAAATATGAGTGATTGTTTCAAATGAGCTCAAAAGGAGTGATATGAAATATAAATCCATTTAGCAAAATTATTTAGTATTTTAAAATATATCCTAGTAACCATATTGTACCATCTTTAATTTACATTCAAACAAAAGATATATTTATGTAACTACATTATAAAGATAAGTACCCATTTTATTTCATCATTTGAGTGGAGGATCCTGAAATTTCTCGGAATTCTCAAGGTGCTGTGATCTAATAGTGGAATCGTCTTATGTCAGTTTCCAGTCTCTACCCACCAAATATTCTTCCTACAATGTTTGATTGACTTCCGCATTAAAATGAATCATATGTGATTCCAGAATGCTAGTCCTCGTTCCACATGAACAAATCGAGTCGCCGTGTGTGGATGAATAATGGAAAAATTGTATCACAAAAAGGCGTCATTCATTTGTGCTATCGGTACACCAAGGGCGAAACTTCACCGCGAAAAATAGGCTTTATCACTCATTTCAGATTACCCCCTTATGATTTATTATATTTCTTTTCATATTATTTATTGAAGTAGAACAGAGTTAAGTGTAACGTAGGAAGGTTTTTTAATTTATTGAGATATTTTCGTTATTATTTTCTATATTTTATTAATGTGTGATACCAAATTCTTTAACGAAGTCTTGTATTCTCTCTTTTGTATGTTTCCATGGTACTTTAAATTTATGTTACGTTGTATACTTATCGAAGAATTATCACGTTGTATTGTAAAGAATAATGTAGATATATTATTGATATTCTCGTGCATGTTTTATTTTAGTCCCTCTGTCGCGTTATGTCCACTCGCAGAAAATTTGTTGTTAGTAATATTTAAAACAAATTTATAAATAAATTCATCAAATCGAGAGGGAAAGACGTTGGAAGAGTAATCATTACCTAATACATATTATGAGAAACCATGCAAATATGGAGGTTTAGTACCTAAATATGGAGGAAGAGTTAATATCTTCTTCTGGTAGGTATTTTACATGCCGGAGAAAGATTCGTCAAGAATCTAGGCTCGACTTCAGGGTTCTAAATGAACGTCCGACCTCACGAAGTTTTATTATTAAATATTTCTCCAAGTCTCATGTTTTAGAATAGATTAGCTCGGTGAGAGGGGGGTTGGTGGGGTGACTGAGAATAGTTACGATCAGTTGTGAGGATTGAATCTAAATCAGTTGTTCCAGGTATGGAAGTACAATTTCAGTTATCCGAGAAGTTTGCCATAGAGGTAAAAAAAAAAATGGACTGAGCATCAACTGACTAGTCGATTACAGTTTTTATGTTATGAAGCGCTTCGCAAGACATGACCAATTTTTTAAAACTTAAATTGAAACATGAAAACAGCGGTCGAGATTTTTTAAAAGATTGAGTTCTTTCCATGCGTTGTTAGTTATTCTCACTTCCATTCGTGGTTCGTATTTCTCGCAGTTTTCGATCGCCGACTTTTAGGGGACCGACCGTACCAGTTATTACTGTACACGAAAAACCAATTTGCTATCGCCGTCCAATAAAAATAATGTTGATATAATTTTAACTTATACCTTGGAAGCATTGGAATGCATTCAACGTCTGTTGGAATTTCTGACACAAGAAAACAATGTTTTCCCAATTACTGGTTCTAGTTATGAAGACCTGATCAGTTTTCATAATATAAAAATATGCCTCTTTTGTTTTGGAATATAAATGTGGATTTAAATCCCCAAACCGTATTGCTTGTAAGGAAATAATATCCTTTCATCATATTTATTCTATAATTTTGCCTCAATTCATTAACATTCGTGGTGAGTAAATTTCTTAGGTTTTTAGGAGGGGGAAGGGAAATTTTTATGGTCCTTCATCTAATATCTCAAGGTTCTGTAACACGTAACTGGTCGTTTTTTGTGAAAGAAGTAATATAATTTAATCTAAACATTTCCACACATTCAAATTGTTCTCCGTGATTTACGGCACGTGAAGTAAAACGTGTAAAGTGCTGCTCATCGCCGCAATTCAACGCAACTCTTGACATATCCAGAACAATACGAAACTGCAGAACATGGGGGGAGGGGATGAATGTGCGTGAAAGCGGTTTTGATGTAACGTATGCAAACGAACGTGACACACAATGTGTCAAGTTCCTCGTGACACCTTTGGAAAATCTTCCTAATCTCTTTCCTATTTCGTAAAAAATAAAAACGATAAATCTCACGTGTATAGGCAGCTAAGTAAGGATGAACCAAATTAATCAAACAAATAATGTTCGTGCAAGAAAGTTAAACGATTAACTTGCTGAACAGTTTCGGAAACAAATTGTTATAAAAGACAATGAAACAAATTGTCTTCAAATTCAAAAGTCAACGAATTTCTCAAACTCCCATAAAGAAGGCACAGAATTTTTTCTTTCTAAAAAACGTCTCTGTAGTCAAAACGGAAATACTTCGGTAATAATAAAACAATTACTCTGTGGCTGTAACTGGGAACGCTTCCCGAATGGGTCTTTTCAGATTTAAGGTACTACCATGCGATGGGCAAAACTCGAAATTTCTTAAACTGTCGTTAAATGCGCAGTGTGGAAGAAGATAGTAACATTGAAACTTCTCAATCACTCAGATTTAAAACGATCATTTTGAACGACCAATAGTTTTAAACAAGGAAACTTGTAATGCTGAGAATTTAAATTATGAAAATTATTTCAGATTAATATACACAGGTTTTACACTTTATTGATATTGAGCGAGCTTGAATTACCTTGAATTTTCTGACATTTGGCAACAAATTAAATAATTGCATACGACAAGGAATAAGAAAGGGGAATATAAGAAGAATCTAGATGAAATTGTTAAAAAAAGGAAAAGATTATTATTACACGTACCCTGAATCTTGCCATGTAAAACGAAATAAATAAGTACACCATTTAACGAGGGTATGTTCATTTTTCCCACGAGTAATTACAATGTATAATATTTAAAACTGAAAAATTCGTCATATCGAATTTATAAGAATATAAACGCAGGTTCAGGACAGTGATTAAGAAGTTTTCAGAATATCATGAATAATATCACGAATGAATAATTATTTTAAAACAATATTTGTATCTTTATTAATTGACTGTCCAACATCTATTCTCAACAGGTGTGACACGATAAATAAGAGAAACGTCGGGAACGGACGCCGTGTAGGCTACAGAGTAAGTGAAATTGAAGCCTGTTTCTCAAGACCTCGTGATTATCCATGCTCGGAATGCCGGACACGTTAACATCCATGTTCGGAATTAAGAACAGAAAATATCTCAAATAAGAAATTTTTGTGAAGCACAAAAGCGACAGCTAACTTCTGCGTACATCCAACAAATATTAATTACCATTTACAGGTCGAAGAAGCGATACTACTTTCAAAACCACTTCTTAAAATATAATCGAAAGATTTTGTAGAAAATTTAATCCTAATGACTTGTTTTCCTATTTAAAAGTATAATGGGGATATTTCGAAGAATATTAGTAGAAATTCCATTAATTTATCTGTTTATACTTCCTTTCTAAGCGTTGGTGCTAATGTATATTTTGTTATTAACGGATGCTGGACTAAAGACTTGTGAATTGGTTGCAAGGCGGTACGTTGGGGTTCGTCCAATTTTCACCTCACATTTATATTTTACCTAACCACATAATTAGAAGAAAGAAATCTCTGATTTTTACAAGAATCTCTTTCTATTAAACTTATAAACAAATAGTTCTAATTGTGCGAAAGATTTGCGTCTAATATTGATTTTACTGTTGGTATGTGTGTGATAATTTGAAAGGACTACATCCATAAAAATATAAACGTAAGAAAGTTACTAACCATGCACATTCGTATATATTAGAATCAATTACCAAATCAAACGGCCCTATTTTTTATAGCAGTCGTATATTTACACTAAAAACACAAATAAATAAATAAAATAACGTTTCAATCCTGTGTGTGTCTATATTAGAATAAATTTTGAGCTCTGGTTAAGAGTTAATAACCGCTTAGTTTCTTTACATAATCTTCGTAGGGGACTAGTAAATTGTTTCTATCACCTGTAATACATCGCCTTATTACAGCATTAGTCACTTGTATGCTAGCCAAATATTTTATCCTCTACTTTTACACAAGGGCATTCGCATAAGCAAATCGAGAGCTAGTAGCTCCGACGAGCAGCGGGGCAAACATCTGGAGAGCAAGGAAGAGCGTCGCTGCTAAAGCCTAGGTCACACACATGGCGATCATTGCCAAGTACCTTCCGAAGTTGATTATTGGCGAGTGGTGTGGCCGCTTCCCCAGTGCAAGGATAGTCAAATATTCGATGCTGGAAGCTATTGTTAGGTTGGTCGAAGAAAACGACAAGGGTCTTCAAGCCCCGAGTCCAAGACAAAGGAATCGCCTTCCTTGTCAGTCTGGCTACACATTCGTCGAAGAACGCCAATAGTGCGTATAAATTATATCATAATTCAATCAAGTGTATGTAAGCAAATATGTGGGGATATAATACGAGCAATAAGTATACAATTACAACAGTTATACGAGCAAAAATAATATTTATTGAAGTTTGTATTATAATTATAACCTTTTTTTAAACTTAGCATACCGCGTGCGTTTAAGCCATTAATGTCGCTATGAAATTTTGTTGTTACATTAGGTCACATAAAATAGATAAGGCATATTGATATTTATTAATACATATTTTAATTGCAATAAAGCTCCGAAATTTGTACCGTTGTTGCTGAACAGGAATTATATGTTAAATACGTATTCCACGAATTTTTCGATTTAACAATAATTGCAAGAAAAAGGTAACAGTCACGCCTTCTTTTTTAAAACCATAAGAATCCCAGTATGAATAAATTTAACGGAGACGATACAAGCAACTGAAAGTTTTCGTTCGAAATATTTTGAAAATTGTGTGTTCTCAAATATTTGCCGATGACTATTTGGCGAGGTTTGGCATGTGTGACCCTAGCTTAAGTCGTCAGTCATAGTGGTCCTCTTGCATATGGTGGAAGAAGGGTTGTTCTCAAATCCTCTTTCGTCTTTTAACTCCGAATGGGAGTATTTGTATAATTTTCTGGATTGCAGGGGAAATTCCAATACTGAACCACGTTAAAAAATTAAATTTACACCGGCAATGCAATAATGATCATTCAGAGTATGAGAAGTACAAAAATGCAGAACGTAAAACAGTGATGCTTGTTACGAAAATTAATTTACAAAAAGAAGTTACTAGTGGCTTACTTCAGTAAGTTAGGGCCTTGTAAGAGAACAAATTTAGAAAAAGCAGCAAAAATGTATAGCACCTTATATTTCAAATAAATTTTATGGATGTGTTACCATATTTGTTTTTTTTCTGTACACTTGCGATCGATAAGGTCGGCACGGGATGGGGTTTGGCAAAATGTTATCCCACAAATAAAACTATAAGTCAATTGAAACAGTCGTAAATTCGTTTGTTTTCAAAGTGTTCATAGGCAATTTGTAACAGCTCTGACAATAAATTATTAATAGCCAGTATAACTACTTATTTATAGCCAGTATAACTGGCTTGTTGTTGGTACAGGGCTCGTACACTGTGTAGCCAACGCTTTCACTTCGCAACCGTTCATAAGTGTACCTCGCGTTATGATGGCATTACATTCGAATATTTTTAAACTTAAATCTATCGCCAACATAGACCATCAATTCAATTCTCTTGCTCTTGTGACGCTATTTTGTACTATTAGCATGGAGTAAGTGTAACGAATATTACCTTGTGCCTCAGTTTGTGCTATGAACTTTTATTTTTTACACCGAATAGTCGCTTTTGTGGCTCCTATTAATATTTATTTGTAGAAGTTGGCTATTCGCGTTAGGTGATCATATTGCATAATTTTCGGTAAAGTTACAGGACTGAGTATACACCAAGCGCATTTAAGGGAAAGAAGAGCGTAACTTCATTTTTGTGAGATTCCATCCGTATAAAGTTAAACTACGCAGAGAACTCTCCGTAGATCGGGGTCTTTTGTCTCTCATCTCCTGACATTTTGCAATCAATCCTGTGACGAATCACGTTATCTTAAACTGTCACGATTATACACTATGCTCCGTGAAATCAACCATTTCCAATTCTTCACAAGAAGAAGAATATCGGGCTCCACTTAAAGTAATCATCAAAGAATTTCCTTCAATGTCCGTATTAATGCATTAAGTGAAAATAAGTTTAAAATTAGAGATCCTCCAATTACCAGTCAAATATTTTCTACATATTAACTGTATACATGATTCATATAATGATAATGGTACATATCTATTTCAATCACAGTTAAAACGAGGAACAATATACTCGGATTAGTTTTAAACAGCTTTTACTGCTGATTCGAAATGTATCTTCTTATTCTGAAAAATTGACCTTGTTACATAAAAATATTTCATAAATTTACGTTCTCGCCATTTTAAACTTTCGATATTCAAATGACGAATAATTGAAATTAAAATATCTGTCATTCATGATACAATACTCTGTCAGCTAATATGAACAACCTACCCTGTAATTTATTTTACTGGTATGATAAAAAATAGAAGTAAACTAATAATCATAACCTCAAAATAAGGAAAAATCATTCATAAAAAACTAGCTATATTCATACAAAACTGTCACGTTATTCTCCGATGAAGCAGACAGCATACCGCGCAAAGTGCTGCACAAAAAGTGATCTACAATAAAACAAAATGGTTTCACCATTATGGGAGTATTATTGCATTTATTTTCCACACATTATGAAAAAAACAAAACAAATTAATTCTTTTTAACACCTGGCTCCTGTGACTGGACATAAAATAAAAATGACATGATAATTCAAGAACACGGAAAACATTTTTCTTCAATGTGCTGAAGAAAGCAGGATTAATGTCAAGTAAAGCTTCATTATACATCCAAGTAATTATTCTTAGAACAGTAGTACAAAACGCGAGGCGAAATAATGCTCTGGTTACGAGAAACATCGTTCAAAAATAGGAACGTTCAACTTTTTCTTCCATTAGCAAATTAGACGGCAATAAGATATATCACATACTATATGATAATATGAACTTTCAACTTATCAAAACGCAACAAACCGAGAGAAGAACACAACAGGCACAAATAGAGATGGAAAAACCGAAGTACGCAACTGTATCGTCATAATGTTCATAAAACGTTTTAAACATTGTGCATAGAAACATACGTGCATAGACACATAGTTGCACATTCAATCACGATGCGATTCAAATAGTCTAATTTCCTTGAAATTTGATACAAAACACTCCGTTCATACAGGTTTAATACGTTTGACTTTGAGAACAAACTCAAATGCCTCATGACTGTAATAAAATGGTAACCATTTGTAGAATGAAACAAATTTATACAATTGGTGCAACAAAATCTACAGAGATTGTGATGTGTACTTTATCCAAGACTTGTATCTAGTTTAAAATCTGATTGAACATAACACCAGAGAATGATTTTTTGTTTTCACTATTTGTTTCTTTTTCCTTTCATATTTATTTCATAGCAAACTAGTTTCCTCCACACACAAAATTGCAAACAATGTCTATATTTTTCTGAGGACACCAAAATTCTCTCTCGGACACCACCGGTTGACGATCACTAGGTAGTGTCTAATTACTTCTCTAAACATATATACCATACGCAACTCGTTGATCCCAGAATGTTACAATCGAATCAGTTAAAATGGAAATTGTAAACATGAAAGTACATAAATCAGAGAGAATCGAGAAAGTAAAGCAAGAACACAGTCTAATCTGGAATTGCCCCGAAAATCGAAAGGTCGCCATCATGAGTCTACTTCACATGTAACGTACAAATGAATAGTTATCAAAATTCTTTTGAATATGCACTGATTTGGAGAAGTGTCTTACTCCGCTTCCTTCTCGACTTTTCATGCGGGACGTGTCCTCTGCTCTTCTTTCGGAAATGAGATGCGGGTCATGTCCTAATTCGCGACCTTCAGACTAATTGTTTTCCTGAGCACCTTCGTGCCCCTTCTTTTCCGGTGTTTCTAGATCAGTTACGTCTCCCATTCATAACGATCATTTCTTCCCAATACTAGAAACAGCACTAGAAACAGCACTAATTCACGTTAAAATACTAATACGAATAAAAGGAAAATTCTCAGAAGTTATTATCTAAAAATTTCCTCCAATTTCCTGTATTAACACATTAAGTGACAAAAAAAAGTTGAACACATGGATTCTGTAATGACATTTCTTCCGCATCTACGAGCAAGATAAAATGGAGACGGGGGAAGAGAATAAAAAAAACTAACACATACAAATTCTTACTATGTGTGCAACAACAACATCCGAAGAATACATGCTCATTTAGATGAGGTATTCCAGTTATGTGACAACTAAAAAGAACAACAAACCAATGGAAATATTCGCGCTAAACTTACTTTTCTTTCGTATCATCGAAACCTGAGAAACACACAAATGGTTTATGAAATTTAAGTAAGTTATATTGAAATACAGCAAAATAATTATTTTTAGACTGAATTATTNCACAAATGGTTTATGAAATTTAAGTAAGTTATATTGAAATACAGCAAAATAATTATTTTTAGACTGAATTATTACTTTCATGATAGTTATCGTGTACTGGAAGAGCAAATAGAGGTCCATTATGGTGTACTGAAAGTAACTAATAAGTAGGAAATTATAATATAAGAATTTATACATTGTCATCAATTATATTGTAATATTTGTATAAATATACCATATAAAACTATGAAATATATTATGTAAATATATATTGTAATATTTTGTTTTTGTATCATTTTAAATATTGTACGAGAGAAATAAGTTACCCCGAGTGACCTGTAAAAGAGTTTCTTCAAACAAAAATTGTATTTGTATCAGGAACAAAAATTTGAAGATGATCTCTGGTCCCGTCTTTTAAATAAAAGAATGTTTTTAAATGGACAGAAACGTTGAATTGTGGTAGATAATACGAATTGCGAACTAAAAATAAACAAGTGAATCAGAATTCACTAGTATCATATTCCATTCCCTCAAAAACATCAACATTATCAAAATGGTGCAGACATCTTTACAACGTCCGTTAATTAAACAACCTTTATACTTTGAGTGGTACGACATAATACACACTGGAGGCAAGAGAAAGATAACATGAACGTTACATTTCCATATAAGGTCTGGGTGGTATTACCGTACCCGACCTTCAGTTGCGCTTCCTAAAAGTACTTTTCGGTTGCTCTTGTCACTCTTCGAATGATATTCATGTCTTTTTCATACAGATACTGAACGAGTCAAAAACTCCATTCTCTGGAAACAGTTAACAAACTAGTAATTTATATATTTCTTCCGTGTACCCTACACGTGAAGAAGATGTGTGACAACTTTCGGTAAGGTGAAAATGGCGGCGAGCCGGGAATCGAACCCGGGACTCCTGTTTTGATCGCAGGGGTATTAACGACTACACCACCTGTTCGCCTTACACAACTGTACACCATTTCCACCCAGACCTAATTTTTCACCTGACCGAAAGTTGTCACATATCTTCTCCACGTGTAGGGTACACGGAAGAAATATGTACATAACGAACCTTAACACGTAGATACGTGTGAAACCGGTAATAAAGTGCCCCCAGCATTGTGTGCCGCCTGGTACACTTATCTCCTGTATGGGGATGTCTCTCAGGTCTTCCGGGGTTTAGGTCTGGGCGGAAATGGTGTACAATTGGTGGAAGGCGAGCGGGTGGTGTAATGGTTAACACTCCTGCGATCAAAGCAGGAGTCCCAGGTTCGATTCCCGGCTCGTCGCCACTTTCACCTGACCGGAAGTTGTCAAACTAGTAATTTAGAAATTTTGGCTATCGTTCGAACAAGTAGTCATGAGGTAGAAAGTTTTGCTCCAAATACTCCGTTTTTTCCCTCTTTATTCGTCAAAAATATTAATAGCTGAAGAAATATAAATTGCATCGCCCTACAATTATTCAGCCCATCACATAACTCCATAACTTCTATACTTGGATCCAGACGTTACCTCCATTTTATTTATACACATAAACGAAGCACTACTCCCACGAACAATAGTTCCATTCTATTTATTCACGCCAAATTTACAGGCGAGCGAAGTTCCACCCTAACTCTGGAATTTGACAACATTCGCGCAAGAGGGAGTACTATACTAAGTTGTATTTTACGACCGATATCGGTTAAGTGAGATACCACAGGCAACTATAATGAGGAGTTAGTGCAGCGTCAGGATTGAGAGTAGCTCACCTCGACCTCATACACACATCGATAAAGACCGACGGAGTAAATGGGTGCAATTTTACGCCGTATCTCAAGAAACACCTTACTTGCTGCTGAGATATTTCGCACGACACGTATTCGCTAATAATTTCGATACATACTGGTACCATGGATCAAGTTTCGAGTCCCTAAGCTCATTGTTGGAGCCACTAGGTGCAAAAAACACGTTTTTTTTTAAATCTATGTCTAAATAATTTATTAATACACTTATTGTAAATTATTTATTAATACAATGCGACCATGCACATGGTCCTCTTCAGGTGTATCAACCTCATAACTTCGAATATTGTTTTAAGAAGCAAATATCTTCAACAATCGGGTACATCGCTCTAAATACACAAACCATATATTACGTTAAAACATAAATAACGGAAGTCAAGTACGAGTAATTCATAGTAGGCTGATATTTTCCTTGAATCAATATTCCATTATCCAAGTTGCGCCTTTGTGAACCATGTAAGGAATTTTTTTTATCAAGTCTTATTTGTAATAATTGAAAACCAAACTGAAAATTTACAGTTGAAAACCCTTAAAGTGAAAAGCTTGGGTCGCTTCATCACAATGGCTTCTCCATAAAGTTACGTCTTCAAGAATCAGGTATCCCTATCACTTATTATTATCGCACCCCTATCAATACATTTTTCAATCCGAAATAAGGTATTTTTGAAAATGTATTATCGCAGTTTTACAAACTTTTACGCAACTAATACCATCATTGCACGGCTGCTAAAACCTATGATATTTAGGAAATTGCTTTTCCTTGTCTCTTCAAAACTATCTTCGACGTGGAAGTTAATTCCCGGAAATCACACAGATAAGTACCATATGATCAATAAGACAGGATAGATTTAAAAAATAAATTGTTGTCAGAAAAGTTAAAAACTTCTCATGGAGGACAAGCTAAGAGCTTTCCATCCCATCAATTTCCTACCCAAGTATCCAACTGACACGGGCCGGAATGGAGCAACGTACACAATCTTGTTTAAATATTGACATTCTAATAAATAAGAAACAATAACACAATTTCATCGATTAAAATTCAAATATAAATCAAATTTTAACAAATGTAATATTCAAAGAATAAAAGGGTTTTACATTACTATGCATAACATTAACTTCAATTTAAGAAATATTTCAGGAAACACTTGAATTCCTTCTTTTTTTTAAATAAATTAACAATAAAGAAGCAAATGTGCAGGAAGAAGCTTTTAACCTAGGATTTGATGAGACTTAATCAAGTAATTTTTATATCATTTTATATCATTCAGAACGATTTCTGAATAAGGTGTCACTTTTTGCAAAGAGTTATTGAAACTATACGATAATATTATTTCAAGGTTGTTTTCCTTCATTGTTCTTTCAGTAGAACGTGTAGCCAGAGGATATCATTCTCAAGTATAATTTATACTATTTTTCGGCATTTTAATTCAAAGATGTTACGTAACGCGATTAAAGAGCTTGCAAATAAGATGAAAATAAGATGGATTTAATCTCAAAATTGACGGGAAATATATAAATATAATTCAGATGTGCGCTAGATAGAAGAATAAAAATATGTATTTAATGGAGTTCATGAGTGGACATGTTAAGATTCTAAGACATAATGTTTTATGTATTTGTGTACAAGGAAGAAGAGACACCCATGCATATCATACGGGATGTACGACAGAGGTGGTGAATACATTAAATATATGAAGACGATAGGGAAGTCAAGTCAAAATATGGCGAAACTTATACAGGAGAAAACAGTTATTGATAATTTGGATATTACGTTATGTGGATGATTCGAGGCGAGATAACTTAATGTGATGAAAGTAATTGACAATATAGATTAAGGACTAATAAGATTATGAAACACTTAAGAATATTGAGACGACATACAACGTGTGGAAACAGGGCTGACTTCAAGTGAATATGAAGTGACGAGGAACGACAATAAACGACAAAGAATAAACGAAAGACCAAAAGAAGACGATATTAGATAGTAGATGAGCAACTGCCTCCCGGAGACTGACGAGAACGCTGGAGGGACCTCAGGTGGTAAATAACCCACGGAGAAGAAAATAAAAGAAATAAGCAATTATGTAATTCATAATTGTAAGCAAGCCTTTAATATTAATATATCACGCAAGGCGGTCAATTGCTTTTGACCAATTAAATAAAAATAAATACGTAAATAAGAGTGAAAACTGCCTTATATGAACATTTATTGGTTTAAACGCGGCTAGGTTGAAATAACTGTGGAACCTCTCTCAGAAAATCTTACATTATTTTCGCCAACATTCAATAATTTTATAATTTAAACACGTTGGAATTGGCTACTAACTTAAAAAGTTTGGTGATTTGAATTTTACTCACTGACATTTTTAATCACTGCTTTATTTGAATCAACAATACCTCAACAAAAACATTTTAGTTAAGAAGTATGACGTGCTAGTAAAATTTTCAGATACACAGAAATTATGTTTGGAACGTTAAGGATTTGTTGATTAAGACCTTAAAATTAATTAAGTCGATAAAATTAGTAGTTTAAAATTTAGAAATGTTTGTTTCAAAATTTTAAGCGCAACCGCGTAAATCGAGTAGTTTTTTTCGCCTTTTCCTGGAAGGTTACATTATAACAGTAAATCTATTCATTTTAAGAGTACTTAGAAGAATATAAACGAGAGCAATCAACTGAATGTTTTGTCCATGTCCATGTTATGCGAAGATTGAAAAGTTTTCTTCATCTGTGTTCCACCCATTACAAGATCTCTTAATAATGAGCCGTAAAATTCTTCAAATGTGTTTCCAGCACAGATAACTCAAAGATTGCAGTCGCTTCATAATTTCGTTGATAGCTATTTTGTCATAACTATGTCTCCGATGTAACTGTTGTGGTTACTTTTCTACATCAAAATTATGTTTCCTCGGTGACACTTATCCTTATTTGTTTAGATCACGGAGTTTTCTAGAAACTCTCCCTTCGTAGCTTATTCCCTTTTTATTAACGTAGGATATTAATGAAATCACGAAACTAGAAACATAAATAAAACAATTTAATATCCATTCCTGAAAAGAAGAACAAAGAAACTACACTTGTGGC
This sequence comes from Laupala kohalensis, assembly GCA_002313205.1. Lineage (NCBI taxonomy): Eukaryota > Metazoa > Arthropoda > Insecta > Orthoptera > Trigonidiidae > Laupala > Laupala kohalensis. Next base: position 672,804 of record NNCF01125934.1, read on the forward strand.
GAGCATACAAACCTTTTGTTTCATACCTTTATGTTAAAAAACCGACCCTGCCAGACTTCGTACGGGAGTCTGTTGTTGTGTTGAGATTTAACTACATCATAATATACAAGTTAATATCCATAATTGTGTTGCAATTTTATATTGCAAGATTTTTATGGTTAAGAATGATTTATATTGCATTTATATCCATAACACCTTGATGATATCCTCAATAGTTCGTGATAATATTAATAAATAATAAAATACGTTGTCACAAAATACAGTAAAAATTAAGAAAAAGAAAACATGTCCTTCTTGATACCTCGAACAACGAAATATTATAAAAAGCTTTCTTGTTTCAAGTTTGTTTTAATGATATGTAAACAACATCCAGCCTATATTTCTATTTCCAATCTTTCATTTTTTTTCTCACTGCTTTGATGAATGAACGAACGAACCAACCATTTTCACACCTTTTCACCCACAAAAGAGTAAAATATCTAAAATTTCAGAAATGGATTTTACATATTTCACTGGGCAACATTCATTTGCAAAAAGGGAGTTGATAACCCTATTAGTTCCTGGTGTATAGAGAAATTAATATATCATACCGTTGGCGCGAATGATAAAAACATGACAATTTCTGATCCTTTGCACCCATTCAACAATAGGTTTTTCGATATTTTAAAGGCCTGCTTCGAAATACTTAAATTAAAAATTTTCCCCATTTGTTTGTAAAATATACTAAAAATAGCAAAAATTCACAGTTCACTCCTTTTCTTGACCCTCTTGAAATTAAAATTTGAAAAATCCTTTCTTAGAGGGTGGTTACGTCACAAAAGGCATCTACTGTACAGATTTCATGTTCCAAGCTTTCGTTGTTTAAGCTCTGTAATGACGAATGTGTCAATCAATCAGTCAAGCGTTGCCGCTTATATATCCAGATAATAAAACACTAAGTGTTGGCGTTTTTGATATTTTTGTTTCTTGCTTCAAATTTTGATCTCTATTTTGAAGTAAACTTAAAAATTAAAACTATTCCTTACTCTAGATAATACGACCGTGAAAGTTACGTTTTAATCCACTCTCTAGATTTTGCGTCATGTGAGTTTATGCAACATTTCCAAAGTAAAGATGTGCCATACTGCAAGGCCAAAAGCAATGACAAAGAAATAACATGGAATATTATCAATGTGTCATTAATGTTTAAAAAACAAGTAACCGTAAATAAGGTTATATCAACCCTAAACCCAGACATTGTAGTAGCCGACGAGAAGTCACTGACATAATATGTTATGTCTATCTTTATCTATCTAAATTTTCTTACGGAGTCGTGAGAGATAAATACGTCTTCATTATTACATTGCAGATATTCTGCACTTAAGAGTTGATAGTTTTCGTGGGTCCCACTAAATTTAAATTCAACTAAAATAAGCAGACAAAAATTCTTTACAAAATATGAATTAAATTAACGAATTCTGAACACAAAAACAAAAATTACTATTTTATACACAACGTTTCGATATCATCAGGTGTACAAATGCATTACAAAGACGTTTAAGCGCAGTTCACATTATATACCTGGCTCTTAAGTTACAATCTATATTGGACGGAATACACGTTTCGTCATGAATCTCTCATAGTTGCTTCTTCGCCGTACTCTTTATAAGGGAACTAATTAAACATTAACACCACAAAACCATCAAAATCAATTTAAAAAATCACGCGAGTAAAGATGGGTTTACGCAGCTAAATTGTATATACAATTCTCAGTTTCTGGAAGGGTAACCTTACGTCTTCCGATGTATTTATTATTATTTCTCAAATAACAATATACAAATATACACATATTATAATTAGATATATCAATGAAAAGTTGTGTTCGCCGTATTTCGAACGGGGTCATTAAGCGGCTCGCTTGTCTTTTAATTTCTTCTCTCTTTGTTTGTTTTTGCTCTTGTGTTTTCTTCTCTCCGTCAACAATTCTCCCCTTCATGATATCTCGTGTTGCACAAATCTTTTCCATCAACTCACCAAAGTTTTCGTATCTTTCTTTTGTTTCTATTAGTTGCGGTCCTTCTTTGATGCACGTTTCTCCGGTCGTAATTAAGTACTTTACATTTGCACCTTTCCTAAGATTTATCCGCTTCAAAGTCCTCTTTGAAATAACTGAAAATTTGTATCATAACCGAGAGGTTTTCCTCTTTTCGTCACGAAACGTTCTTAGCCACTATGGGGAACCCCTACAACCATACCGGTAACATACGTAGAAACGATACGGAAAACCGCTCATGTGCAACCTCCATTGAGCGGTTTTCCTCCAACGGAAGCGTTCCAATCCATCTTGAGAACTCTAGACCAGTTTCCTCATAGGCGCGACATCCGCGAACGACAATTCAAATAATTCATGTGACGGAAGGGAAAATCGTCATTTCTCACATACACACGCAGAAAAATAAATGTTAAGTAAACAGGATTTTTTTTTCATTTTCTCAAGGTATACTAATTCGGTTTTCTTGGAATGATCCTTCATTTTTCCAACATTGTGTAGTGTTCGGAGCAATTTTCGTATTTCTGTTGTAACTGTAGTTTCGGATCTACTCCACATAAAGTTCAAGTTTTTTTTCGCTAAATAACTTTATGGCACGTAGTTTTAACATTCACATTAAACGATTATTGTAATTTTTATGACGATTAATACATATATAAACACTAAATTCCCCTCTCCCCACCAAAAAAAGCAATCAGCTATAAAACAATTTTCGAAACTATCAACTATATTTGCGAAGAAAAATATTCCAATTTTCTCTGAAAAGTTGAGAGAATACTATGCCATCCGGAACAGGAATCCGGAGTGGAACATCAATTTTAGTTACAATTTTCAAAAATGTTTATTCTATGAAATGTTAATTATTACAATACGAACTAATTTTATTTCCTATCCCCAAAGCATCCGATCACATTTTTGAAACTTCCTAAGCAACTAAAAGTTGCATGTGGATTAACCAGAATAGGCGATTGCATAACGTCCCACCCACCTGGATCCGGAGAGCTGAATAATACAACCCCGCTCCGTTTAAGCTGAGGTGACAGTGCTCATATCCACGAGCTCAGAGTCCTGTCTTTATCTCGAATCTTTACAAACAGTTTATATAATGTTTTGTAAATTGAATTAATACAGCAAATGAAATGCTGGAAAAACATTAAGGTCGTTTATACGCTTCTTCAAAGAATTCTTCAATTTATTGCCAAAACAATAAAATCTAACATAGGGAAACAATTTTTACTTGAGTTAATATGGGGACATTGTCGAACCCATTTTCAGTTTAGGTAGCGCTGACGAGAATAGAGTTCACCCGTTTATATGCCTAATCATCCAATCGTGACTTCTGGGAATATTCACATATGTCCACACGAGTCTGTCATACTCTGTCTCCAAGGTCTTCAATCAGACGTACTTATCTTTCACAGCTCGACAATGATAATTAAAACCATGCAGTCCTCGGTCCATGCACTACGTATTTCTAACTGTCTCTGGCGAATAGTAATGGAAGAACTTCACACTTGTTTCCTTTTTTAACTATACTGCCACTGAATTTTTCTGGTAATTCAAAAAATTGGTTCTATGTTTCAAAAGTAACTTTCTATGAGGTTCCAAGTGCTTAATGAATAGACAATATGGAGATTTCCCAGTAATTTGTTAAATTTTGTGGTCCCGTTTGTTTGAAGATAAAAAGAGGACAAAATTTACTCTCAGACATTACGTCGCAATACATATGCTGTTTTTTTCTCTAATCAGACTAGTCAATATATAAATGCGTAATGTGAAAGTGTGTCTGTCTGTTTGCTACCCGATGAATAAACCACAGAACTAATCGTGATTAAATTAGGCAAGGAGATAGTTTAGTTGTGCAAGATGAACAAAGGCTTACTTTCATTTTTAGAACGTGTGATAAGAAAGATAGAAATGGTTTTGAAAATAAATATCGATAAAATCAGGAAAAAAGAGAATTATATTCGTTTACTCTGTCTAAACGGTTAGAGGTAGGTGACAACTATGAATAGCAACTTTGTTAACCTTAAAGAGTTCTACAAAGAAGTCCCCGACAGCATATGCATGTCTATAAAAATTAACCCAAATTGTTGATAAACTATCATTTAAAATAGAATGTTAAAATACTTCAATTTAAGAGAGTAATTTAAGAAGGAAAAATAAATAATCACCAAATTCAATAGATTATTTATTTTATGCATTTAACAAAGATAAAAATAATCTTTAAATTATACAATTTTGACGAATAATTTAGATTTTACAAGAACTGTAATGAAATGGTGCAGCTGCGGTATGCTTAGGGAGCGAAAATTCGACCGGCGCACAGTGGAGTATTTCGAGACGAAACCTGACCAAAAATATTTTATAACGTTTTTTGATCAATTAAGGCAAATGATCATTTTTATGTGTATAAACAAACATCTTTATTATGTTTGTTAAGAAATATAAAGCTTTTTTTCTAGTTTTTACCACTATCTTGTGTTTTTTACATTGAGATAATCATGGGACCTACGGCATATGATTTACTTGGATAATGTGCTTGAAGAAAATATTTATTAAAAATTTTAATTCATATCACTTTTTATTGTTTATTTATAAATTAATATTTGTTTCTTTATAACGATAATAATAATTATTATTAAGTTCGATCTTATTATTAACTTAAGTTCGATCGCACCAAAGTAAAAAAATGGCTAAAGGATAAAATGTCTTATGTGTTGGACATCAAATAATTTATTATTGAAACAGATGTTTAATAAACATAATTTAATAGTAAAAATAGACAAATAGTTTATGCATATGTAAAATAAATTATTTGTAATAGTCAATATACAAAATAGTTTGAATACAGTACATATAAGATCATGGTCATTCTAAGATTTAAGAATTTTGTAGTTGCTATTTTGTAATAAACTGGGGAAATATTTTATTTTTACTGCGTATTTGTATAAAGGTGTGGTTAATAAGACTTTGGTACATTTGATATAGTTACCTGTATGCATTTTACCAGATTTCACTAAATTCACTTGATTATTAACAACTTGCAAAAGATACTTCATCATCAAGATTGTCAATCGAAAAAGCATTAAAAATCGTAAAAAGCATACTGTGTTGCATGAAAAACGATATTTGAGAAGCACATATATGAACTTAGCGGAGAATATGAATAGATCCCACGAAAAAGGCAACTGATTCCAGAATGCTACATCCTGCTGGAAATGATTGAACGATGCACTAGGAAACCCCCACGCTGGATGCGGATGTCGTATAGCGATGTTTTTGGTCAGCTAACTCACAAAAAGAGAGATGGCCATCTGAGGAACATGGCCATGTCAAAACCTTAGGTGAAATATACATGATATCCTCAAAAGTAGATGTGAGCTCTTCCGTGTGAACGGGGATGTAAATATAACTTCTCACATTTTTGCAACCTTTAACGTGTATTGTTATTGTTGTAGAGAATAAACTAAATTAAAAGTTGTTTTCAAGTTCTCTATCTTCATTGTAGTCGTCGCCTCACTATCACTTCTTGTGTAAGTCCCAGTCCCGGGAAGCAGAAGCTCCATTGTTTCTTTCGAAAACGGGTAACTATTTTTTCTATGCGTCTTTCGGGAACAGTTTATGAATAGATTCCAGTTCAGGAAAAGCCTATTTAGGACAACTCGATTGCACACTTTTATTTTCTATCTTTTATTTTTATTAAATCTTGGTTGAATATACATCGCTCAGCTGTACGATCTATCAGATGGATGGTTACAATATTACAACTATTAAAACATAAGGCAAATAAGTAAGATTGGGAAAACTTATTGAGCACCACCCAAGAATTTCCTAATTTGGTGAATTAAATCTCAGTGATCTATTATATATAAATGAAGAGGGTAACGGTTGCGTATTCTGGGAGGGGACCTACTTTGCCGATGTGGAAGTGGACAGCGCCTGGGATTCTTGGAAGAGAAAAAAGAAATCATGTGATATTGCGTGAATGTCATCGTAAATGAAAGGAATCTTCAAATCTTTATGAAGAGAGGAATTTTAGATAAAGAATGGTCGAATAATAATTTTGAAGAGGACGAGTGAGAATTTGCAGCTTATGGAGGAGCATCGGTTGATAGGACGAAGTTGACCATGTTTTTTGTTGGCCTGTTTGATTTTTGTTTCGATGTGATCTTTCCACGTGAGCCGGGTGTCGAGGTGTAAACCAAGGTATCTGATCAAGGATTGCGGAGGTGACCAGGATATACTGGTGTTATTTGTAGATAATAAAAGAGTGTGTTGGGAAACGTAGGGGAAAATGTTTTGCAGATGATTTGGAGGGGTTTAGGAGTATTTTCCACATTTTTGTCCATTTTTCCAAGGAATTTAAGTGATCCTGAAGGGAAGATTTCAAGTTGTTAATGGACGGGCCGGATATGAATAGAACTATATCGTCGGCTAATAAAGCAATATTATTGTGGTAATGAAATGGCAGGTCTGCAGTGAAAATATTAAAAAGTGTTTGAGATAGGGGAGAACCTTGAGGGACACCTGATTTGATGGCACACTGAACGGTTGAATTTTCGTGCATTAGACGATAAAGTCTAAAATGTTTATCGAGTGTTTCAGATGCTTCCTCTAAACTGGCGTATGCGGAGAAGGGCGTGTTTGATAACAGTAACTCAATGAAATCAAATTTTGCACCAGAGCCATGTCGGTGATACCATCCGTATAAATAAACAGAGTTTGGATGAAAAGAGTTCATTCATAGAAAACCTAAGATGTTATTTTATGTGCCTTGTACATATGGATAGATAACGAAGAAACATTAAGATCGTTTCCCAAGATTTTGAGACCCTACCAAACGTATTGACCATATTGTAAAATCTTCTCAGTTATTTTGTCATTTTGCGTTATTATATTTTTTTAAATTTTACTTCTTGTTTATTCTTACTTCTTGTCTATCTAATTGTTTATTCTTTTTCAACTCCATCGATTAAATGTTTTATATTTTAGAAGTAAATCCAAATTTTGGGATTTCGCTATAATAAAAATTATAGATATTAGTATATACTTGGGATCCTTACCACAGGAACATGCATTCCAAAAAAATAAATCTGACTTAGTTATTTATTAACGCAATATATTTTAATTATAGCTAACATGCATACACACCAAAAATCACACATTATCCCTATATAACACTGAACATTACTTCTCTCTTTATATACTCTCCTGGTAGTTAGTAGTACCAGCTATTTACAGTAAATGTGAGTTGAGTTAAGAGAGAAACCATTATCGTTGCTTTTCTTCTTAAAGCCCTGGTTAACAAAAATGACAATTGCCCCTGAGCAAGGGCAAGAATTAGTTTTGGTCGACGCACTAAGTCTTCTCGCGGCCACTTACGCTCCTAATACTGGTCGCAGCCAGATCCAGATTACCTAGGTTGCAGATGAACACAGTTTAGTAGTTGGAGATCGGAATGCCATTTGTAGCGTCGACACGTGCGGTGAAGCCCTTCTTCGTCCCAGCTACCGGCTCATTCATCACTTGAGACCAGGCCCCTCAGCAGTTGTCGCGTCTGCAGGAGTTCCCGTTCCTTCCAAAAGTACAGCGCCTCACCATAGTACTAAAAGTTCTTTCGCCGAAAAAGTTCATTGAAGCTTGTCGAGAAAAAAATCGACTTGTCCCCACTCTGTCCACCAGAGGCTTGCTCACGTGCTTCGTTTCCAAAAATCATGTGACTTTTTTTAGCCCAATAATATTCACATCGTACTCCACGTGGAGTCATTATTATTTGTCACTTTCAGAGTGACGTGTGCATGTCCCTGACCTATCGTCAGGTTCCTTCTTAGGAAATTTCCAGACTTCCACATCATCTTTTTCAACCATCCCTCAGTTATTCTAACCAGACACTTTTTAATAACAACATAATACTATATTTATACAACTTTCAAAAATTGAGATGTCACACTCATCTCTTCAACACTTTCTTTATATACGATTCTACGACGCTCGCCAAGCCGTCGTATGCCCTCTGCTTGTCGTCACCTACTCACTGACAGTTCTAAGAGCTAGGGGTCTCGCTTTCCCACTCCCTTGTTCTCCGAGTCTGCTACCCTTTGTTATCCTTTAACTCATAAAAAACCTTTACCTCCCTTCTCGCACACAATCTGAGTCTTCCTTGCAGCTGCGTGATAGTATCCAGATCTGTCACCAACGTCGACCTCGTCTCTTTCATAATACTTCCCGTGATTTTCCGTTCCTTCTTAGTTTCAATTCTAACGATGTCATTTATTATATGGTAGCAATTTTCTACCTCCCTTCAGCTTCTGGCCAAAAATAACGCAGACACTCTTCACTCCATCGTGTTTTATTGCCCGTCCTTTGTACAAGGAAACAAGACTCTGCGCCCTCTACAGCGGACATGAACCCTCCTCCTTCCACTGCAGCACCGCAGCTGAGGTCGCGGTACGTTTCCGCTTGCTTAAGAAACATTCCTGCCTTTCAAAACTTTCATTATTTTAATTAATATTNATACATGTTTATAATGTATAATGTATATTTAGTTTCTTAGTTGCAGGAATATTATTTCTTTGATTCGTGTAAAATTACTAACATTTTCTAAGTACGACAGAAGAATACAAAAATTGTTTTTATTTTAAAGATTGGATAAAGTCGGCAGAAATTTTTTCAGGAATACAAAAAGGAATAGTCATAGGATAGTGTAGTATTAGTGAAGTTGCGCGATAAGGTGCGAGAATGTTCAAAAATGTAATTTTCTGAAAAAATGGCAAAATTACAACCGAATTTGTTGAAAGAAAAATTCCTGAAAATAATGTAATTGGAAAAAGACAACAAATATGAAAAATCAAAAGTCATGACCCTATATATACACTGTAAAAAATTGAGATTAATCCGTCGATAAATAGTACATGAAATGTGTGCACAGGTTACTGAAGAGTAAACTAGAAACATTTCCTAGAAGAGTAAACTATCACTTGACTTTCGACTGACCCTAACGCGACAGAAGTGACGGACAAAAAAATAAATCGAGTCCTAAAAGTGCCAGTTATCTAACTTTGTCAGTACCAAGTTTTTCACCATTTTATAAATTTCATTTTTCGGCTTTTGGTCAGGTTTTGAGGGCAAATACTCCTCTCTGCGGCGCGCCTCCCGCAGGATGAAATAGTGTACATAATCAAGTTTTGTATTACATTTGTATTATTATGAATTTGAAAATTTAGGATGCAGTGCATGTTTTAAAAAACTGGTCAGTAAAAGTTTTTGAATCTTACAGTATTGATAGATTTCATTTTTTGTTGAGTAAAAGATCAGAATAAGAAAAATCCCGGGCAACTCTGGGTAATCAGCTAGTTAATAATATGTAAGTTTCCCACTAGATCCGTCGATTCCCCCCTACATCGCTTCTACTTATCAAAATACGTCAGTTACTATTAAAGTTCACATCTACCAAGATTATGAACACTTTATGAATATACTTTGTTGAACACCTTTCAGAGCGTCCCACGCATAGGAAGTCAAATCCCTTGATTTAACCTAAACTGATTCACATATTGTAAATTACAGTTCCTTCACCCATCGTATACCAAATGCGAGTAGTTAAAATACATTCGAGTAAAAGCGTGTTCATTGAACATATCTCTTGGAGAATTGTGAATGGTATATAATGTTACATAATACATGTAATTTGATAGAATAAGACTTGTGAAGTGTTCAAAATTTTCAAGCCGATGATAATATTTAAACGATGAGTATATTATATATTATTATGCTTAAAAATTTTACGTGATATTCTAAGACGATGCTTTCGGTGTTGAATGCTCAACATACCTTCATCTGCTCCCTGTTGACTCCAATCACTGGGAAGTGGGTCACACATCGTTGACGCAGATACCAAGAGGTTCTGAATAAGAGCATCAGAAGACATTGAAAGATAAGGTAAGGAGACAAAAGGTAAGAGACAGTGATGGATCAAGCTATCTTCGATCACTAGTGCAAGGCAATGATAAAATATCCCCAATGATTACTAAGGATAAATTTTTCAACGAAACCAATGCAGGTTCATCTTTATCGGATAAGTCTAAGATAATTTGATAAGCACATTAACTGCAGTTATTGAAGTTTTTTTATTTTTCATTTATTCCAACATTGACCGTAATAGTCTTTGGTTGTGAAAAGACCTTTACATTTGAGATTTGGTGTACAATATTACAACTGATTGTTAATACAATTAGTGTTGTATAATAATGTTAATATTGGTGCGCGTGCGACCTCCAGCGTGGTTATGGGGAATCAAAAAATTGCCTGGGAAGTTATCGTTTTATTCTGCTTCTGGGCAGCTCATTTTTGCCAAGATTGAGCAAGGGATATTCTACCAATTTTGCTGTAAAAGCGTGTTGCGAGTTGCACAAAATGTATGTTTATTGGTGTAGCTTTTGAAGTGACAATGATATATATGTATATATGAAAGGAGTTCGCTTCACTGTTAAAGATTATGAGAACCCCCCTCAAACAAATAATGATTCACGAAGTCTGAACATTAGAGTCGTCATTTGACCCACTTCAGAGAGAGATATGAGTCTGGTTGAATAAAGCGAGAGGTCAACCGTAATCATTTTGTGACTCTGACATTGATATACCATATCGTATTTCATGTTTGCATGTATAATCATGAATCCATTGACTGCAGTTGAAATGAAGTTGACTGCATTTAGTTCTCCATAAATGGAATTTTTTGGTCATTGACATGATTTCTTACACTAATTTCTTTTAGGAAATATTCATTATTATTTTTACAGCATACATACGTTATTCCTTAGTTTACTAAGGTAGTATTACTATAGCTTCCTTGTCAGAATACCGGATAATCTTAACAGTATAAGAGACATTTTTTTCGATTTGTCCTACAAAAATGTGTTTATTTCTTCACTAATATCAGAAACGGATTCCATTTCTCGATAAGACTAGGGAAAGTAACATTTCTATAATATCGATGCAACATTTTCACAACGTAGTTAGGAAATCCTGGTTTCTTTTCTTTTATTTATTTTATTTTGTCTTCTCTTAGTACAACATTCAAGGGAAATGGACAATTGGTTGCCTACCACAGCTTTCCCATCAACAGCAATTCCTAAGGAAAGCACTTGGTTATAAAATTAGGTATTATCACAGGTATTATATAAGGTATTAGTTATATTAGTTATTAGGTATTATTACACGAACAAGATGAAAAAAAAGTCCTGTGGTAAAGGATATCACAAAGTGGCATTCAATATTATCAATTCTAAATATCTGCGACACTAAGCAAGTCATTCCATCCATATAATGAGAATTCTGAAGCCCCAATTCACAATTATTCTATTAAGAAGTTATTAAGAAGAATTCTATTGTTCATGAGGACCTGGGAGAAAAAAATAGTGAGAGGAAAGACTTCAGCATAGTTTGCTCAATTCATTCAGTTTATTGCTCGAAGTGCAGTAACTGAGGAATATATGAACAAATAAAGCATCTTATACAAATTATTATGTCTAACATGTACATGTAACAAATACAACGATGAAGTTAAAAACATAGTAGTGTCATCAGTACAATGACTATCAAACTATATGGTTAACGGTTCACAGTTACTCCTTAGGATTCATGGTAGAGTTATTCTACTGGTATCTTTTTTTGTTTTTTCTTTTGATTAAATGTGAGTTAAAAATCACACTGCAGTTGCGAATCTTAAACTATTCAAGAGTCAAAAGTGCTAATACTATCTTCCGTCAAACAATCCCTGAGCAGGTCCCGAAGGTGCCCAAGGAGTTCGCGAAGGGTAGAGCTCTACAATCACTTGACCTCGACACAAGGAGGACGAGATGTAGTCAGAATTCGCTCCGACCGGTTTGAACCCAGGATAGACCCTGGTACTTAATTTATAGCAGGTTGAGTAGACCTGGGAGTCAGTCTGGATGTTGAGGTGTGATGAAAAATCCCCACCTCACCGGGGATAGTATCCCGGTCATCCAGCTAGCAACTCAGCGCCCTACCCACTGAACCACGCTGACTCTTCCGTGCATTACAGTTTTTGAAATTTACTGCTATACCTACTTTCTTGTCAGGAACAAATACACAAAGAGAATTCTTCGATTTTTCTCCGAAATCTAGAGCAAAATTGAGATGAAATAAAATTTGCTTATATACGTCGATCTGCTGACCACAGATCACTCTATGTCTTACATCGCATTCATTGAAATTACTAGTACATCATTAATTTAAAAATCATGAATGGTTACAAATCTCCGCCTTCTGTTATTCTCTCGCCACAAGCGGACTGATACTAATTCTAGTAATATTGCTAATTTATAATCATAGCTTTACGATATCCAACTCTATACAATGTCATTGCTTTATGAAGTTGGCAAACAAAAACACTTTACTCAGTCATGTTCAAAAAATATATGGGTAAATAGTCACCAACATTAACAAAAAATGAGTCTTGGCGAAAAATAAGTGTAGGATGTGGCTCAAGTCTGGCTAGAATCAGGGGAAAATATCGACTTCACTCGGGGATAAGACGCATTGTCATTTCCAAGTTGAAACTAAAATTATGTTTTTCTCAGTGTATCTATGCAAGAATTTGGGAAAAGAAAAAAAGGAAAGAACAGTTAGCAGATATGCGCTCGCCACCACCGGGCAGGGAAGTGAATGCAGATAGAAGCAAAGTTTTGAGTGTATGAAAATTTGTGTTTGAGTTCCTTTATTTGTGATATATGGTATTTGTTAGTGTAAAATGAATATTTGAACAAGAGCCTTGTAGTGCATTCGTTAGTAGACAAGGTGGTCTAAGTTACCATGGCCAAAATAAATGAAATTATATATACAGATTTGATACTGCAACGAATTAAATAAGGTTTGGTATGATCTTAAACAATAAAACTTGATACAGCGTGGTTAATAAAAGCTAAAATGGGCTTTTAGTTCCGAAACGGACTTTTTGATTTAAGTAATCAGATACCCAGTGTAGGGAATGCTACATACGATAGAGACTGCGAGTTTATTTCAGAACACTCCGTATTTGTGATGTCAAATCAGTGTTAATCTCGCTACAGACCTCACGTCTAAACCGCGATTCAGTAATAACAGAGTGACATTCTATTATCAAGACATTAGAACTTATTAACATTTTGTGCGGATTATTAAGTATGCACATCCATGTTTTACGCTTATGTACAAGAACGTGAATTAACAGTCATAACTATCATTCAAGTGAAACAGTTAACATTGTACTATTTTCTATATTCAGTTATACGCGAAAATAATACTCACTTCAGTGTACAAAGTAATACTCAGTAAATTCAGTGAACTAGCATCATCTATTTATTATGCGTGTGAATTATTCAACCACAGAGAAGCTGTGACTTGTAATTGCAATTGTGGCTATGTCATCAATTTGTGAGTAAGAAACTAATTCAGTACAATGTCAGGAATTGTTCAAGAAACTTACACAATTTGATGCAATTTGTAACACAAGACATACTGACAATTTGACTATTTAATTTTATGTGCTATGAGTAATTTATTCTATTTCCAATCTTCTCAATATTTGTAATAAAGTCAGTGCCTTGTTTGATATTGAACTAGTCTGCTATTATTTCTCGTAATTTGGTTAGATAACTTATTTGCTTTATCATTTTATTATTTATTTATTTTGGAGGGAATCAACCGTAAACGAACACGCAACATTTCTTGTTATATAATTTATTGTTAGGCACTTTAAATATTTCAAAATCTAAACATCCCGACACCACTAGTAACCTCAATACTTCAATGGTATATCATATATCATATTATATATATATATATATATATATATATATATATATATATACCCCAGGGGACTTACATCTAGTAAGTACGTGTTTGGCGAACACGGGGCCCCGAGCTGAGNATAGTAAAATAAATTGTAAACCAAAATAGGAAATTTGTCTCTCTACTACTTTCTTTCCACCCAGGTTAAGTGATCCGTAATTTGTGTGTAGTGAATATTCTTTCTGGAAAATATTTTTAATACAAAACTAAAGTTAATTAATCTGAGAAGGCATCCATCTGCTCTTTCTGGTCTCGTGGTCTGTAGAATATTCTGCCCAATGCAAGGGATTCCCCACTCGAACAACGATCGAGGAACTCTGCGCAGATTCAATGAAAGGAAAATCAACTAATGTATCGCTTAGTCCTCAGCAATTTGAAGCAAGAGCCGCTGCCGATGTATTCTGTAAGAGGTGCACGAAGGTCCTCGAGTGAGCGCGACCATTGTGTCGGTATCTTAATCTTCGTATTAAGCATTCTGATCACTTGTCCGGCCATTCGCACCACGAATAGAAACCCATTGCCTCTTCCTATCAACTTCCGGCACTTCTACCTTCACGCGGAAGGTTTTCCGCAAACTCTACTTCTTAGAACATTTTACGACAGTTTTCTTTTTGAATACTACGAGTGATTAATAGTATTCTGAATTTTTTTAATTTGATTTTTTAGATAGTTTTGAATAGTGATATGCGTGTTGTTGAAGACAAAGGAATCTTTAGTTTTCTTCCTACCAACCAGTTACGTTATCTGTCCCTCCGGTGACTCAGTGACTAGCATGCCTGCTAGTCACCTAGACAATCCGGGTTTTATTCCCGGCGGGGATAGAAAAAATATAGCTTCTCACTGCAATGCCCCATTCATATATAAGAGGCGATAGAAAAGTGAACCCTTCTCCTTCTATCCACTACTACTCCTAATATGTATCACTCACTCTTTACTACTAAAAATCCCTCCATGAGGGCCAAGTTGTTGGTAAATCTAGCATTAGTCCTACCACCCATCTCCTTTCACCTCTCACTCTGCAGATAGACTTCAATAGCACGCTACATTTCCCATTTACAAATACTACAACAACAAAAAGTTAAGTTCTGCGGTGTGCGCAGAGTTGTGGAGGGGCGAGGTGGGGAGTTATTCAAGTCCCTTCGCCAAATCTCAATCACGAAAAATACAGGTTTATTAAGGAAAAATAATAGGTATACAAATTAACTAGAAGAGGTGAAATGTCTTTCACTACACGTTTCAGATGAGGTCTGTAAATGGACTGCTAAGATCCCCAGCGAAAAATAATCTCTATTTATATCTCAAAATACTTCTCAAAAACAAAAATGAGTCTGAAGCTTGAGAGAAGGAGAAGAATCGCGTGATGTTGAAAACCACTGCATGATTTAAAAACTGATTTTTTTTACATCATACACCCCCTGCACCCAACAAAGTCATTTTGGACGCTTTTCATCATTTTCTTCATCTTTGTTTCAACAAAAAAATAACTTAATAATAAAATGGAGTTAATTCCATAGAAACGAAGATGCCATGGACTGCATCGGGATGTTGCGCCATAGTAGTTCCTTCCTAATGTTATCCCACTAAGACGAGGTGTTCGTTTCTGGTTGGAAAATATTAGTACAAAAATTCTATATAAGACAAAATATCATAAAACACAGCAAAAATTTATTATTAAATAAATGAACGTTCATGGGCCACTAAAAATCTCTTTACACAGGTGAGGTTTTTATTTTTTTATTGGTGAAAGTGGTAAATTAACTATTTCGCAAGATGCCAGTAATACAACTATAAAGAAAAAAATGAGTGTGCAAAAATACAAGTACATTATCCTTTAAGAACATTTTCATATGAAAAAAAATTGCGAAATTCTTAAAATGAGATAAAGACTTAATTCTACGTCTCATTTTATCGTAATCAATATAAAAAAGAAAATAAGAAAAAGAAAGAAAAATGCAATGAAGATATTTAATTTAAGAAGTTATTACTCGACACCATATAAAGGAATTAAATCAAGTTGTATATACGTCACGATTTGTATTGTATGTTTGTATTAACGTCACGATTTTCCTGGAATAGTCGAGTAAATTCAGTTTGAAGGCAAAACAATTGGGAGGATAACGTACAAAATCTATGGGAAATAGCTAGCTCACTACGTCAGTATGAGAAATGTGAGTCACATAATTAAGTATGTTAAATAATAGTTGGAAGAGCAAACATTAACACTTATTAGCAGAGATGTACAGACTCATTCAGCGATCAAAATCCTTTGGAGATAAAAGACACGATTTTTTGAGATTCATAGAGACCAATGAATTTATAGATTTCTATTTAGACCAAAATTGAGAGATTCATAAACCCAATGCATGGGCGTACTAAGAAAATTGTTTTCGAAAATTTAATTTTAAAGGAATAAAACATTGTATTGTATTATTTTTAGTGTATCTTTTTACTCGAACAATACACATTTTTGCTTCTTTGTTTTCTTCGTTTTAATACCCAGAAACATTACTGCATTTTTTTTTAGAAATTTGAAGCAGAGAGTGAACAATACAAAATTGTCTCAAGTTCATGTAANTTTGTTTTCTTCGTTTTAATACCCAGAAACATTACTGCATTTTTTTTTAGAAATTTGAAGCAGAGAGTGAACAATACAAAATTGTCTCAAGTTCATGTAAAGTCATTTTCCGCCAGATTCGACGTGCGGAGGTAGGAGCTAGCTAGCCGCTGTGTTGTGACCACTCGCTTTCTACCGCTGGTGAAAAGGGTTCAAAAGAAGAGTTTGCAGAGGTATTCTAACTTTTTTGATACTTTGTCACAATATTAGGAATAATAAGAGATATAATCAAAGAGGAGGAATGCAACACAGTAAAAAAACGTGCATAGAAATGAGAAGTTTAAACACTCCCACCTAAATGGAGTATGGAAGGAACCTTTTTTTAGAAAATGCAGAAAGGGGTCTGACATGACTTCGTTGAAGACAGAGCAGCTATTAGAACTGCGACCCAACAAAATAGAGAAAATAAAGGTGGATAGAGCGAGTGTGCGGTTTTTCTCTCTCGAGGACCTCCCGTTTCCTCGGTCTTTCATTCTACCACAACAATCTCATCGCTCTCACGTCATTCATATATCACCCACCTTATGAAGGTGCGTCAGGAAAGTATTTCTGCACCTTAGTTTCCCAGTCAAAACCACAGACGCATCATTTCATCCTCCTCCTTCAATCCTTTGATTTATACGTAAGAGACAGGGCCAACATTCTAAGCGTGAATATGATCGAGGCTCTAAATCTTAAAGTTAGAATGTAAATTTTTTCCAATATGTTAACTTTAACTCTGCTTAGACTCTATACTTATACCGCGCAGCTTGCTATCTGAGAGTTTTTACCTTTTCCACCATACCATGTACAGACGTAAACAAGATTTTTTTGGGTGGGAGGTCATAAGAATACACATGGGAAACAGATCTTTAAGACTAGTTAAAATTAGAGCTAATGACTAAGTTTCAGTACAAATATAGTACAATGAAATTAGACGATAAACATACCCGGTCACCTATTCACACTGAAACCAGAGTTTTTCGATGGAAAATCATATTGAAGCATGTTTCATTGTGCATATCACTACATGTTGATACATAGGTCCTCCGAGGTCATAATATGTCAAAAGCATCATTTCTTTATTTAAAAAAAAAAAAAACCAAGAAATTGTGATTTTAAAAACTGCCCCCTGATTGGAGAGTTTATTCTCGCAAACCACTGGATTTAACTCAAAAATGGTTATAACCTTTTTTGTAGCAAATTTAATAAGAATTATTTTTTCATATAGATAACTTTCTCGAAAACCTGACAGTTTGGCGTCAAAACAGTAAAAACCGCGAATGTGCACATTAGAGGTGACTTTTAGCGATCCGTGACACCGAAAAATTTGGGGGAGAGTTAATAATAGTAAACAATACTACATTTTCCACTTATTACCAAGTTTCAAAACTTTACGAATTATTTCTCCTATTTTTGCTAATTTCAGTGTAATAATAGTTGTATTTGAGTTACAGTGAAATATTTATTAGGAAAAAATCATTATTTCCTCATTTGTATTTACAAACACGTCAGTGTATTAATCCTTTCTTTAATTCCTCAAAAACATGAACATCGAAGATCTAATCCATTTTGGAAGTTTCGTTCCGATGGTTGATGATGAGTGTTCCAATCATGTTTAGTTAGTACTTGTACATTTATGGACACAGAAATTGTGTAATTTTGGACACATTTATTAATTGGAATTTCAAGAGAGAACCTATCATTTAAAATTTAATGAGGATAAGAAAAACAATTTTGGTCACTATTAGTACTTCCAAACTGTTTCACTTAAATTGTGTATGAAAATAATTATATTTTGATAAATTTACTGATTCGTCATGTCCTAGATTCTCTGGTTCTAAGAACACAGTAAAAAACTTCGCGCCGAACTAACACAATCTTCTTTTAAAAGTTCTGACCTACTTTACGTACTTCGACAACATGAACAGCACTTTTGCTGAATTCCTCAGAAAAGTCGACAATAGAGCGAGAACATCGACGTAGGTTATTGCGGCCGTTTCAAACCCCATCATCTGGAGTGTGCCATAAATGCAGCCACGAAGTGTCATTTTTGTGATTCTGTGCGGTTACTCTAAATTAGTAGTGACCGCTGTCGGTGCTTGTCGCAGAGGGTGGCAAGAAACTAGCAGGGACGAGGTGCGTGACGTCAGTTATCAAAAGACAAGAGCGACGCAGAACGCGTAACGATTGTGGCTCCGTCGCCGAGCGGTGCTGTACTATCGAAAACGATTATTACGAGAACTATTGTTTCCGGAGCGTGACGTTAGAAAAAAATCTAGAGCTCAGATTTAATTCCTATTCATCGGATCAAAATAATATGAAGTTGAATGCGCTTTAAAAACATCGAGAACATCATAAATTTTCAACAAAAAAATTAAATACGTGGAGTATTATAGGTGGAGCGAAGATAATTATCAAAATAATTTTTCAAACATTAAATACTTTCATACACTTTATAATTTTATATTTTTGAAGAGGTGATGGGGATCCTACTTTGGTTGCAATTACGATAATTCAAATAATACTATCCAAAATTGCGGGCATAGTGTACGAGTTAAAGGTAAAAAGATACTGGATGGAATAAGTTGTAGTTTATCATTAAAATGACGTATGAGATGGAGGTATGTTTATTTACGTTTTGTATTCCCAGATTATTCGCTATTGAGAATATGAAGTGGCAATTGTGAAACCATCTACTTTATACTAAGCAGTCGCTTCTGGTTGATGAGATTTTTAATTTTAATATATGATCTTCTGATATTAGAGCTCCTATTCATTTTTCTCTCCAAGCACATTTTCCCTGAATATTTAAAAAATTAAAAAACAGTGAGAAAGGGATTAGTTAAGGTAACCCCCCTCCCCCACATGCACATACCCCGTATCCACACACTAGAAACGAGTACTGTTTAGTAATAATCGCCAAGATAAACTCGAAAAAGTTTCGAAAAAGTAGAATAGAATCAGAAGCATTCCAACGATGAATATCCCAAGTAAATATAGCCTTCTTTGTGTCTAGATAAAAATGAATGGGAAAGTGGTGAAGCATGAACGTATGTGTTTTCAACGGGTGCGATAAGATTTTTGTTTTCACAAATTGGGAACGGACTGATTTGAAACTAGTGACTTTTCTGTTGGTGTTCTGTTAAACATGCATACGAGTCATAAAAATAGCAATGAGAATAGCAATAAATATAAGTATTAATTTTGGGGAAGAGATGTGGTCTGCAACTATTAGGATCCTAGTAGGGTTAAATTGATTGTTGTATTAGAATTATTGTAGAGGAATTCTATTCATTTAAAACTAGACTAGATTCATTACTTTTATAAATGACACCCCGTTGTTTATTTTCAAGCTTTTTTTTTTGTAATGAGGTATATTGAAGGGTTTTTAATTCATATTTGACGGAGTAATATTGTTCACTGATTTTGATGAACTATAATATAAGTTAAAATTTATTTATGAAATGGTTAATTACGAAGTCATCAACTGAGGTGGAGTCCAGTTTTTAAAATGAGCGACGGATGTTAGATGAAATGTTAATTTTATTTCAGAAACGGGTGAAGGTCACATTCGTCAAGATCTTTTGGTTTCGGGTTCAGGTTCAGCTTTGGAAGATTTCGAAAGTATGCAAGCTGTTTTCGAATTTTTGTGGCAATTTTTGTGTCATTTCGAGAGAGGTCAATGGCATAAGATAAAAAACCGACAAACATTATCAAATGTCATGAGGAAAACTTAATATTTCTTGTAAAATATAACAAAAATTTGATATACACACGTGTCAAGCATTCCAACAGAAAAGACCAAAACCTAATAGCAAACAAGTTATCGTACAAAGCAGCGACATTTAGAAGTAGAGTCATGGTGAAAATTAATTAACAATCGGAGTAACAAGATTAATGTTTCTGAAGAAACTAAATATCACGTCTACTTATATGTGGGGCATGATAATGTTAAGTCATTCTGTATTTTCTATAGAATGTTTCTTCTAGAAAATTGACTACTTTGGATTAACTTTACGTTGGAACTCAAAGCAATTTTCTCTTAGCGATTTCAAGAAGAAAATTCTTTTAGAAATGTGTAATAAGTATATGTAATGTTCATTTTGTTTAGAAACTCTGAATAGTGTCTTAGTTCGATTTTACTAGTCATTTCTTTTTATTGCCAATTTGTTTGTTTTCAGACTTGGTCATTTTTCAGGAATGCTTTTGGTGGAACTAATTTACCGTTTATAAAAATATATAATACTAGATATCAAAAATAACTATTTCGGATTGAAAGTAAACTAGGATGAAGAAAAAGACAAGTTATTTTATAATATGAAAAAGAAGGAACCTTTCTGAATTTTATTATCAACAACAAAATATTTTTTGAGAATCAATAATGTAGAATAATTTCGTCCTAATATGTTCATGGTGGTTCCATAACAATTCCACGTACACGAAAGTGCCTTCAAATAAAAATCACATTTTAGCTATCATGAGTGATCGGCTGAAGTACATAATATTAGACAATTATTTTATTCAAATAAAAAATAACACGAACAATTACGACTCCCACGGTAATCTGCCAAGAAAACAATTTTTGAAATATTTGAAGGAAAAAGAAACAAATTTGGATATGATGGGGAAATTTTTAGAAAATGAAGGGATGTATAGTAAATATCAGGAATACGGGACAATGATTGGGATGATTCGGGATGCGTATAAAAAGGAACACAAGGAAAGGGAAACTATATAGATGGAACATAGGAGAACACGAGAAGACAACTTCATACATGGGACACAGGATGGATTTCGAACTGATAGTGGAAGGTGGAGATTGTTACGTTAGACGCAAAGGAATGTTAACGGTAATGTGGTGAGTGAAAAGAAAAAGGACTTTCGTAAATTAAAAAAATCTTGTAATAATTATGTACGAAGACTAGGCAGGTATGAACGTTTTAGAAGTGAATTATTGCACTGAGTTACCCTTTACAAGAAATTTAATATGATTTTTTTTAAATAGATAAGTAAATAAAGTAAATAAATGTGACAAAGAAAAGTTCGTCCTCAACCGATGAAGGGAAAAATAAAACCTACTATCATACAACACATGAATATTACAATAACTGATTCAGAATATAGTTGATATCTTGAAGAAATAGAAATCTAATTTAGTTCAATAGTAAATGTCACTGAAATTTTACCACTCCAGCAAATTCTGGGCTACTTGCTAAGAGTGACCTCGAATAACTCTAAGGGAGATCTCATGATGCGACGAAACAATTAATATTGCTTTAAAAGAGAATTTTCTTACATCTATATACCGCTTTGTGCTTCAGATAAATGCAAGACTTCAATCCGTTTTAGGTGTTAAAATCGCAATCGCGTTGAATGGAGGAAAATTATACAAAAACTTCACTCGTGATTACATGGAACATGCTAAGTCTGATAATATTGTTCACCGCGTTTTTCTCTGTCTAGATAGTTTTATCTTTGGTGAACGACTCTTCCGTGAAAGTTATCAGTCATCACTTACGTGAAGATTCTCAAGAAACTTACTTGATAACCCAATTTGATATTAGTTCTTGTAATTCACAATGGGCTTCTGTATTGTTTATTTCTATAGGACATAATTTATTATTTTGTCATTTCCACATTTCATAGCACTCCATTGTTTCAAGCAATCCCTATCTTCAACTCACAGTATTCGATAAATACATGCTCTTTTTAATATGTATGTGATGTTCTCTATGTCCGCTGACTTACTTTTCCCTTTTCATTATAAATGGTCTAAACATTTGAATTTCAACTTCACGTTCAAATTGTCATACAGTAATAAAAATGAGAACTTCTAAGTATATATTTCAGAATTATTATTGTAAAAGAGTAACTACTTATCTATTTCCATCACTTGGCATGGCACATTAGAAATACCGTGTAACCCATATTCATTATCATCAATATATTGATTGTCACTTCCAGAGTGAAGTAGGTTATCTTCAGCAAAGTAATCGTAAATCCGTTTACACTTCCTGTTCAAAAAGGGGTGCCACTGTAACACATGTATAGTAATAGTATACAATTTTTATCTTTTTTTTGTTTTTACTACATGAGAAAAAATATTTCATTGGTAAAATTAAGAGGATTGCTATATTCAAATCTTTTGAAAGAAAATACATGACTATATTTCGGAAATGACATGGTATTGCTTTCAAGATGTATTTACGGTGCAAACAAGGAAATATTTGCACATAACGTACTATTTACCCATCACACAGAACTTCCAACTTTCATTAGTTTGACTTGTAGCTGATAGTGCTTGTAACTGGTAATTGAGATTTAAAACAGGCTATTTGCAGGCAATAGGGTGAAAAGTTTCTGCTGTCATAGAGATGCCTAATGTAAGTGGTGGTTGATAATATCTTAATATCTTCCTTTGGAGGAATGGCTGAAGAACACTATAGCACCAAAAAATTATATTTCTTAAAAAAATCAAAGCGCTCAGTTTGGAATGGACCAACCAGATTGTCAAAGCGAATAAAATTATGAAGAACCCTTAGACTGTTCAGTCTGAGCCTTGTCGAGACATAACACTTGACTCAAGAAAAAGATACACACTTAAAGGAAAGACACCAATAACGCGACTTACAATTCAAATTTATTTTCTATTTTTATTTTTTCCCTGAAATCCATCGACGAGTATGCCAGGTGTCGTGTGTGGAGGTCCCATACATGCGTGTTGTTCAGCCAATTTTCGATTCAAAGATAACTTGCGATCTAAATCTACACGCTAATATAGGAAGCTTGAGAGTTGTAACTATATTCAAATGCGACATAATTAATCGTGATATTTTATTTATTTAAATTATTACAACTTCATTTTTTAACCCACTAACAGGTAGAACTGATGCGCAGGCGATTTCAAAAAGCGTAGCTTGTCGTAAACTTTTGATTGGGTTTATTGAATTGACACACCTGTGGAAAGGTTACAGATTTCGTCACAATGGAAGATCAGTTTTGTTCAAATTTCAAAATAAATAAAGCATTGAGTAGTGGAATTTGTTTAACAAAAATTAAAATTTGTTTAACAAAACAACTCCGACAAGTGGATGTATTTATTTGCTCCGACAAGTGGATGTATAGTTTGGGATGTGTGTGTCGATATGTAAAATAGTCTTTATGTACCATGTCGATCATTCCTGGAAACAACAGAAGGACATCAAATATGAGAAACACACTCCTGTCAAACTTGACCCCACTACGGGATTATCTACTATATGCCAGGCAAAATACGATTATGCCTGCCATTAATTCGCGGAACGATGAAAATAGGTTTTAATCTCGTCTTTAAATGTAAAATAAGCAAAGTCAACAGACAAGATTTTCTCATTCTTCATTATTATTAATTTGTGAATATGAGTTAAAAAATTATTTCACTTTGAATTAAGTTCTAAATTTTTTGTGTGTAAAGAAATTCTCAGATGGATACTGTATTTAAACAATACTGGAACCTACTTCATTTCCAGTGTGAAGGTAACCTGGTAAGCATAATAATATGAATTAAATATTCAAGAATCCATCGATTCAAGAAAAGATTTGATAGCGCACCACATAAAAATTATGTTATTCTTCTATGTTGTGTAATTTTAATGAATTGAATTTTACGTATAAAACCTGTTTTTCAAAGTAAGGAACAGGCTTCTTTTGACTAAAATGCAAAATATTAAGTTTTGAATTTCTATAGTTACCACTTTACAGAATATTAAGAGAAATATGCTCATTCGATACACAAGATAGAGTACTTATTACCGTAATCTTATGAGAAATGAATCGTATGAGAGTTATTCGCGAGAAAATGACAAAATAACATTTTAGCTTAAAACGCTTCAATGTTACTTTTGACACGATATTAGAAGACATTAAATATAAAACTCTATATTATTGTTCCTTCAATGCATTTAAAACCACAAAAATGAGGACAAAAAGATGTACTATTTTTGTGAGAAATGAAAAGAGGAATGTTTTTGACTTAGCCGAGAACTTAGAAACCGTTGATGGAATTTCGCATATAATATACCCATTTAATGCACAATTTAAACTTTAATTTATGTGAGAGCTAATTCTTCTGTAAAATGCGTTATTTACGAATGATTGCGAAATAACGAAAAAAGTTCGAAATTTTCGAAGGTTTTGAACCCCCCTTCCTCAAGCACAAGGTGAAAGTTGCTTCAAACTTAAATGTAAAAAGAGTTTTTTGAAAATAATTGATTAAAACCATTTCCAGATTCGAATTAAACCGAGACATAGCCTTTTTTTTTGGCCTCTGTTTCTTGGCCTACCATTGCCCAATCGGAAAAGTGAAATCATGTGTGTACTAATACGCAAATGTCACAGATAACTGCGTTCCATTTCTGCTAACCAGATGAAGTTTTACAACTGAAATATTTAACATTTGAGCATTACATATCGAATAGGTGGTTTCCAATTTTTCATCTATTCTATTTCGAGATAACACTTGAAATTTAAGGGGTTTTGAACGCCCGCCTTATCCGCCATGGCGAATATACTGTCGGTTCCTGAAAGACTCCTTTGAAAAAGCCTGCCTCAGGTGAAGCTCAAATAAAACAAAAAAAGCACTGGAATCTCGAATGTAGGGGGCTCTGCTAGTCGTCTAAAATATATAATTCCGAATNATCTCGAATGTAGGGGGCTCTGCTAGTCGTCTAAAATATATAATTCCGAATTTCAGAAGCAGTCACAAGAAGGAATACTATACCCATGCATAGCACACTATTTTTTTCAAAATTCATTATGAGAATGAAGGAGAAATCAATTCTTTAGATTCATCATATAATCCCTTTATTCGAATATTTTTCTGATAATTGTTAAAGAAATCAGATTACGTAGCAGAACGTAGCCAAAAGATGACTAAATAACAAACATGAAAATACAAACTTTACATTGATATTCTCAGGTTTTTCCGAGACCTATGAATAGAGTACAACAATTCTGCAATACTCAAAATATCAGACAGTTAATGTAGAATATTCCTCCAGATTAAAGGAAATGTCAAAATAATGTAACAGAAGGTGGAGAATCTCATTCCAATTCATTACTTTAAAGTAATACTATCATAGGTAAAAGTAAATCACCAAAATACCCGAAATCAGCGAAAAATAACAGAGTAACATGTATTTATTGTGATTTCGACTTGAAAAACATACCTCACAGCCCATTTAAGTGAAATAATTTCATTTGTAATTGGTGTTTTACACAGTGTATTATAAAGAAAAAATTGAACACTTATATCACGAACGTGATGGAAATTTATTTGATTTGTAATAAATTGTCCGTATTATTTTTTTACACCGCTTGTCTATATGTCATCGGACGTTACAAAACATATTTAACTTAAAAAAACAATTACAAAAAACTACAAAGATAACAATTGCAAATAAACACGAAGATAACAATTGCAAATAAACACGAAGATAACAATTGCAAATAAACACGAAGATAACAATTGCAAATAAACACGAAGATAACAATTGCAAAAAAACGAAGATAATTGCAAAGAACACAATGAAAATAATTACACTTTTCAGTGATTGGACTAACTTGGAGCGCTAAGAACTACTGAAGTGCGGGAAACGTGTCTTGTAAATCGAGTGATAATTGATAGAAAGCAAATAAATAAGACTCTTTTCCCTCTTTCATTCAGCTACTTGAACAGAAATATACTTTCATTCGAAGAATAATAATTTGAAATTCAACATGCTGCTGAAGCTTCGAGCCGTGTATGATTAGTGATTACCATCTGTATCATCGCACTTGAGGAAACAGTGCATCAAGCAAGTCGCTATTTCCCTTCAAAGAAGCAGTTATTAGAGAGAAGTAGAGGTGGAGTTTCGGTGCAACAGCAAACCACCTGGTTATCTTATTTCGCACCTACATAGTTTTACTCATAAAAAAGCTATTGTGGCGTTTGGAAGAGGTACTCATTCTATGAGTCATTACACACCTTTACTTAGAAGAGAAATTTAAGAAGAAGAATGCGACATCTCTTTGTGTGAATACGTGACACTTTCCTCATGAATTCCTCAGTCATATTTTTACAATTTTACGTTTTCGTACAAAATTGTAAATGTTTACATTTCTACATACAACAATATAAATTGATAGGAAATGAAAAAAACAAGTAGAAGATTTAACCTGTTTAATGTGGAAACTATTACATTGCATGAACAATGGTCCTATAGATTTCATGAACGCTTTTTGTGGCAAAATCCACAAATATTTCACTAATAATATAATATTCATGTTGCATTAAAACTGAAACGAGGCCTGAATTCGTGATTTGAATTTTATTAGCCATCATATGTTTTCTGGCAAACTTACCGTGAAACAAGCGCATATGGAATTAAATCTCTTTAAAAATCTAAAATTCATATAAAGGAACAAAATTACACGTTTTATTTAGATATCAGATTAAAATACATACTAACGGGTTTCTAAAAGAAATAATTCAATAGATATTGAAAGAATACATAAGAGCGACATCTCATGGATAAAACTTATTATCAAAAATGAACTGATTTTTAAATCACGAATGCGTCGGACGTTTACTTCACTTCGTTGTAATATTTTCGTCAATTTTCATATGACATTTTTATATACCAAGTGAATTCATAATATAGTTAATATTGTAACTATTAACTGATAATCCGGCGATATTTCTGAAAATTGAACACGTCAACAGAGGAACGTATTGATATTAATTATGTGGATTTAAGTACTATTTATTTTAAAACTCTGTTGCTACGCCATAACATTGAATAGGCTATTGTTCGAAAAACCCTCCTGGATGCAACCAACGTTACATATCGGGCTCGCTATAAGACATTCGTTCAGAAAAGACCAGCGAAATGAAGCCCCTCTTCCTTTGGACCGCTCTCGTCCAGGAGTAGACCTGGGGGAGAATCTGACATAGGTCGTATCCCACCACAGGTTCCTATATTTCATTTTCGTTTCAATCAAACCTCTCAGCTTGGAATAAGGCATAAATACACGGAACCGGAAAACTGAAAATATTTTTTTTAGTTTTCAGACCGTTTCAGATACTTTCTGGTATAACATCGAGCTACAGTAACAAGTTTTCTCAAAATGCATTCCAACCTCTCAAGGAAGTGTATTGAACCCAATTCTCTATCTTTTATCATTTGCTGATAACCCGTCATGCTGGATATAACCATTGCTTCTTTTGCAAATATAAGAGCTGTTCTTGCCTCCCAATCATTGCCAAATGGAGCATCGCATTTATTACAAATCAGCCTCAATTATGTTCAGAATTGGTTGTAAAAATGGCGAATCAATTTTTTTTTCTCCTCTTCATGTGATTCACTACCCGAAGAGATCCTTGTGTCCCGCTCTCACTGTGCAGTTTAAAAATCCTTCTGTAAAAGTAAAATACCTTGGAATGCATCATTGAATCTGAAAAGAACTATCAAATTATCAGAAAACGGAAACAGCTATTTTTACAGCTTTAATGTACGTAATTATAGGTCATAAATTACAGCCGTCAACTGGGAATGAAATTTCGCTTCACCAAGTCATACTTTAAACTTTGTAAAAGTGTTACCAGACTTATAATTATTAGTTATAATTGTTATTGTTATTAATATAATTGTTATTAATAACATAATTGTAATCGTTATTAATAATACCGTGTTATAAACTTAATACCATATTAATAACTTTAATAAATAGTTATTGTTATTAATAACATCACATTGTTATTTGTTAATTATCTGTTTGATGCATTATATTTAGAGGTAATAATTTTAAAATTTGCGTTCTAAAACCATAATTTTTAAACAAAAATGCACTCCAGTTAGGCCCCCCTCCACTTACGGTCTAGATCCGCGACTGTTCTAGATACATTTCAAATGAATCTCTCTACTAAGACTTGGTGACCCTGCTTATTTCTGCATCATAACATGAGAATCATATTTGCATGTTATGAAATATGAAAAAAATCGAATATATCGTCATTAAAACATAGTTGTTGCGAAACTTAGTTTCCTGTTCCTTGATTTTGCTGGACTATAAAAATCTACCTCTCAGAAGAAGTGAAAATGATGCAAGATATACGGTGAGAATTAAGTATTTTTTTACAAAATAAATCTCCTTCATTCAAGATACACCACGTCAACAAAAAAACGCCATATTATTTAGATAAAGTGAACAGGACTTCATGATCCACGGTATTCAAACCAATATCGCAACATTAATACACTACCAAGGAAGTTGCTCAATGAAAATGCTTAGAAACTTGAACTTTTCGATACATTGATGTTGTATGCAAATTCAGCATTCTTTCTCATACATGAAGACCAACAATTGAAATGCAGGGTACTTGTTCATCTTTTCCAGATCAAGTTCCCCATTCATAAAAACGTCTGAGAAAGACTGCTTTCATTTTTTAAAATAACCATAATTACAAAGCGAGATAATCTCTAGTGCTTGTGTTAACACTTGAGACCTCCTCTAGAAATATGAAGGAAAAAGCTGGCAATTTCTGATTGCGTAACATCTATTCACATTATCTCTTCGAATCTTCTTTGTACCTTCGGTAACATATTCGCGTTAATACGTGTTTACCAACACGTGACAAGCAAAGCAAAAACGCAGCTTTATTTTTTAGATGATCGATTTCCGAATAGTATGAGTAATTTAACAATAAGAAATATAGGGCACTTGGCTCAGGATTCATTGCATTCTTTTAATGGTTGAGTTGACATAGAGAAACCTTGGTTAAATTACTTGACTAGGTTACTGTCACATTAATTCCCGGAATAATATTATTTCTGTATACACTCGTTAACACCTCTTCAATGGACCTTGGCACATATTTTTTGTACTGTCGTGTTGAGAATTGCTGGGTAGAAACTATTGTGATGCGGAATTCTGTTCTTCGAGTGGTTTTCTATTGTTTGTTTCCTTTCTCATTTACCTTACTTAGAATGGAAGGTCACTCGCCACACCTTTAATCAACTAATGGATACATTTTAGTACGAAGACAGTCCTAAAGAATGACAAAAGAAGTTAGGTTCTGTATGCAAAGTTTCAACCAGGTATTTGTGAAGAGCTCCCAACTCTGGATCGTAATTCATTAAAGAAAATATTCTTTATTTCCATAAATGTCACATAATTTATTAAATTCATAGTGTTTCATTGTTTTCAAACGTTCAAATGTTTGTGTTTATTGTTTTGAACTTAATAAATGTTTACAAAGATATGTAATATTCTTCGTAGCGACGAAAACAATTTTTTTAATTTTTATGTTCCGAGCTACTTAAATCTAGTTCATACTAACGAGTGTGTGAACAGTCTTAATTCGAGGAAAAAATTCATGTCAACTTTTACTATAAGACGTTCCAGGTGGTTTACGTGTTGGAGAAGTTCACGATTTAATCGTGTCAATGAAGAATTGTACAATGACGGGCCATCTTTAACAATTAACTTTCATACTAATAAATGAGTTATCTTTCCAGTTTTATTTTGCTACTTCGGTTCTGTTTACAAAACATTGCCTAGTTGTAAGAGTATAGGATGTTCTTAAGAAAAGGAAATTTCGTACCAGAAATAATTCAGTTGTTTATTGCACGGCACACATAATATATATGCGTCAAAATTTATATAAATATATTTTTGCATACTGAATACGAATATTATATCATATTTACACGATCGGTTCAAGAAATTGGTTAAAATACCAGAGTTCGAATGTTTGGGCATCAACTCGCTTGAATTCCCAGTCGTTATTTATTTGTTCAGAGTTATTGAAAGATAATTTGGTAAAAAATTAATCTATTACAATAAGAACTTTTCCCAAATCACGAGTTATTTTTCAGCACTTAATACCTCTAAGAGATTCGCAGAGAAGATTCTTGTGTGAGGAAGAACCAACTGAAGAAATTGTAACGAAGTGTACGTATATTCTTTAATGGTATATACGTTTATTATTCGTATATACTTTAAGTATTCATATATCATTTTATTACCAGAAAAACTCATTTCCTGCTGCGATAAGACACTTGATAAAAAATAATTAAAAGAAGACACTTAATTCTAAAATTACTGAAACGTATTTCGTATGAACATAAAGCAAAGATAAAAAATAAGGAAACACGTTGCAATGAGTTATGTTTCAAATATTTGCTGTAGTGATGGCAAGCATATCTTTATCACAATGTTCGTGAAAAATAGACAAATTTATTGTTTCGTTTAGAAGATTATCTGGGTACTTTAAATTCACTTCACATCATACTATCTCTCCCACGAGACAAAAGGAATTGCAAGAAAATAGGAACGCCGAAGGTAAGATGACTCAGGTAACACAGTGGTAAGGGAACATAATAAGGGAAGAGGTTTGATAAGAGTTATTTGGTTCGAACAAACTGGAAAATGTGTAATTCACTATCACAAAAAATAAATTCTCCGTTGTTCTAATTTTTCTTTAGAGGCATTGCACCGGCTCAAGTGATGAAGGAATTTGGGACCATTCCTTCTTCAAATCTAAACCTTGAAGTTCACATTATTTTTGTATGTTAATTAAATATAAAGCATTTAAATGTCTAATCTGGTGTGAGTTTTCCAAGTTTTACGGAAGACACCATATTTAGCCCTTCCCCTGTTGCGTGTCATATGTCGGTGGACTGGTGTGAAATATCCAATCACTCTCGGAGCACAAAGAGTGGGTCTTTGAGGCCCACTGACCAGTAAATTGATAATTCCGCGGACCCCTAAGTGAATTTTTTGCGAAGAATACGTTTGTAAAATAATAACCACAAAAATTAAATTAAAAAATAAAAT
Organism: Laupala kohalensis; assembly: GCA_002313205.1. Taxonomy (NCBI): domain Eukaryota; kingdom Metazoa; phylum Arthropoda; class Insecta; order Orthoptera; family Trigonidiidae; genus Laupala; species Laupala kohalensis. The sequence continues at coordinate 704,138 of NNCF01125934.1, forward strand.
GCTCCTATTAAAAAACAAGATTTTTTCTGATGATCGCTTAATTAAATTGGTAGATATTTCAGGAACATGATTTTCATAATCACAACGTCTAGACCGGAGTCTCTTAAATTGCGGTGAACCTCACCGCCGGGTAAGGTAATTACGCCAGATAAGGTGAACCTCAACGCCTTGTAATGTAACATAATTAATCTAGATCGGAGTGTTATAGCGATGTCAATTGTATTTGTAGCCCATGTCTATCCTGGAGTTAAGCTACGTAGTTTGGTTACCTGATTAGTTGGGTCTGATTCAACGCATTCAAACGATCAAGTTATCCGAGAATTATTGGGCTAAAGCTCGACCTTAACGTGAATGCAATATCCTTCGAGACCGCAGAAAAGATGCACGACCATCTTATGAAGAAATATTATCAATGTGCCTTGTATTGCTAAGACCTGTTGAAACTGATTGAGTTCACAATACCATCTCGCAGGAAATCACGAGCTTTCGCAGGTTCTTCCAACTATCATCGCAGCGTCCTGCCGTGGTTTCATAACTTGGTCTCTTTCAAATAAGACTTCTACCTCTGTAGCGTACGCTCTCTCAACTGGTATTCTTATAACTTATTAATGATTTGTTCGATTATTTGATACGTTTATACGATTTTTCAATAATCTATTACCATTCTATTATTTTCTTATTAATTTTGCTGTTTGACTTCTCACCTCTGCCAACTACGAGCTACGAGAAACGTTAACGAGCGCTTCTGAGGCTCTGCTCGATATGAATGTTGTTACCACGCACTCGTGATAGACATCAGGGGAGCTAGATTTACTCGTAAAATCCAGATTGCCGTATCCATGTTTACAACTACGACTTAAGCAGCAGAGGAATTAGCGCTTACACCAGTCATTGAGACAGAAAATGAGGAGAAAATTCTTTCTGTCCCAACTTGTTTTATTAGTATACTTTTGAAAAACATTTTATTTTGTTATTAAAACAGTTCAGAAGCAGCGACATCGTCTTCAGATGTACCCTAATGAGCACAAAGATGAAATATATAAACAGAGACATGAGATGAGCGCCAATAGTGAATTTACAACTATTAGAATTTCGCTAAATTTTCAAACAAATTATATAAAAAACAGTTAAAAAGAGGAATACAATTCCTTTTCTGTACATAAAATAATATTTGTAATGATACCTCATTTTCGGCACTTCGTTTAATATGGCGGTGAAAAAGGTATATTTACTTAAGTTAACTAATAGAAGTCAGACATAGCGATATTTATGACACTTCTAAATTCCATCCAAATGTAATTGTCCATTAATCGGTCATGTGTCATACAGAAGCTAATATGATGGTTTTAAGAAAATTTGTAAAATGTTCTAGAAAATACTCTGTAATTGGACATTAACAGAATGTGTGATATCCTTGTGAGTGGTATCCTTATTTACAATATGCTTCATGAAGTCCAGGAAGAAAGTATACCAAACAACTCGGTATCAAGTAACATAAAAATTCATGTCTACTCAGGATAAAGGAGGGTCTAACATCCCTCAATTCTTCAAGAGCGTGGAGTATTGAGGGGGTATAGATTTTCAGTCAAGTTTGTTCCACCAATCAATAGAACTGACCCAACTACAAAGAAGAACGAAATACTCAACATCAAACGCCCCTTACAAGTGAAGAATACCGAAGTAATTTACTCGCGTACCTTACATATTATGTACGTATATTCAGCATTCTAAATCCTTTTTACGACTTTTTAAAAAGTAATTGAGAATTTTTTTTGCGTCGTTTGTTCTTAGTATAGCTATACTTTCAAGTGTCTGCATTACTGAACATAAAATAAAAAGCCACTTATTCTTTCCGCTCTTGAATAAATTGATAATATTCGATTAGATACAATTAATAACACTTGAACATCTAGTGATACGAGGATTCCGAAAAAGAAGTTAGTTTACACTGTTGGTCAACAGATGAAAGTTACCTTGAGTGATAATGAAATTGCGATTGTTTCCGCTTTCGTTGCATGAAACATTACGAGATAAAATTAAACTTACACAATTTCACAACAGCGAAATAATAAACGTCATTAGTACACTAAGAGTTAAGTACGCTGAGATGAAATAGAAGGTTCATAAAAATTACAATCTTCTATGAAGTATCCTCGACTTCGCTCGTATTAAGGAGATTTGTACAGTTGTCATTGATAACTTGCAGCTACTCGGGGCGTAAGGGTATTAATAAATCATATCGAAAATTATTTGCTAACGTGTGTGGTATATTAATTTTTATGATTTACATGTTCCCAATACTATTTCGATATTTCCTAACATAACGTTAATTTAAAGTGTAATTTTAAGTATATCCGTAAGAAGACTAAGAACCGTTCAGGAGATATCGAAAAGCTACTGAAAGTTTATTATATGTAGTGATTAAGACCGCTGAGAAGTATTGATAATTTATTGTCTTAAAGAATTTAATTTTTACACGAATTTTAATGATACTTAAATTGAACGAGAAATTCTGCCTTTTTATTCATCAGTGAACTTTTGTACCATTTTGGGGTACCCCCCCCCAAAAAAAAATTCGTTCTGATCTTTGACTCACACTGACATCCTCGGGCCGATATTTGATAACATCCAATTCGTAGATTTTCCCAACACGAAATAATTTCAAGATATTTCCTCTACTTCATGCTATGTATTACAGAATCTTGGAGGAAAAATCACTCAAATTTCGATACACACTCGATTAACGGCGATAACCTCCTGTCATACGACTGAACAGGATCTACAAGAAGATAAAAAGTGTATTCGAATTCCTATAGTGGAGGAATGAAAGTACTTGAATTCTTGGGAGAAGCAGATAAGCTGTCCGAGTGAAGTCCACGATATGACGTAAAGCAGCGTAACTTCCGTTAATCGCGCCTTTCGTTCGAGGAAACATTTGTACGTCATCTCGATTGGTAAATGCAGGTGTGGTAGGTTTGTTGTGGCGTCACTGATGCTGGAGGTCAAGGACGAATCAGATACTGATCGAGAAAGACACCGGTTATTAACTCTCGTAGAGGAAAAATATCGGAACACGGGTTACTATACTTCTCTTTGAGGTGAAATTACAGAGGTTATATCTGAAAAATCCCGGAAAATTTAGGAATCCGGAAATTCAATTACTTTACGAATAAATAATTAATGTAGTGTTGTGCAAAAGTTTCCGTTGCATAAATAAATTACCTCACAGTAATCTAGAGTGATCATTGTCATTATGTAGTGTACACGACCTAGAATCACTATAAAATTAGGAGAACAGTAGAATTTGCTTGTCCGCAATTTTCCTCAGCTTGCATCCAGCCATTTCAAGTGGAAAACAATTCTCTACCATATTGTGAGGTCATATGGCAAAACATTTGAACGCGCTTTTACTTTAACGTAATAGGCTGGATTAGAAAGGTTAAGACTTAACAGTTTAGTTTTAAGAGGATTAATGATCTTTTTTGTGATTGATGTACCCCCAATAACAATACTATGTTATATTTCGAAGTATTATTTGAATTTTAGTAAAAAAATGTAAATAGGTGTTTCAGTAAGGAACATTTACTGCATGAATTCGACTTGATCCCCGATATCCTTCCTAGAAATTGATAGGTTTCCTGAAATTTGAGAATGAAAGGTGCTCGCCCAACAGTTCAATATTATTCTTGTTTTTAACAAGATTCAGTATCGTTAATTTGTTACAATTAATTTTAAGTTTAAAAAGGAAAACAAAATTTCATAAATTCATCTTTAAAACGTGAAAAAGCGACTTGTCAGTAACCTAGGAGGTGGTCAAAAGATTTCTATCTTATAATCCACGGAATACCAACATACTTTTGTTGGAAGATTTCAGTTATTAAGGGGAGGCACCTGTGAAAATAAATGAAATTTGTTGAAAAATTCAATTTTTGCATTTCATCACTATAAATACAATTACACATTGTAGATTTATGTCCCGGACTCTGATTCATGTGTGATGCATTTAAATGCCCAAACCGATGATTTCAATGTCCATGCGCGTTGTGTGCCACACCCTTTTTTCACACTGTTTGTTCTTTCCTGTATAAAAGTGGAATAATATTTAAATTTCACGGCGTTTTTGAAGGAATTTTGTGAGTCTCTCTGAAGAACGTTTCAGCGCTTGAAATTAGTGTGGGAAACCTAATTTATTGCCACAACGAGCTCGTTCCTGTGAGCAGACATTTTGTGTTAATTTAAATATAATAGTGTTCTTGTAAGCGTTTCTTTAACGTATTCCCAGTTATATTTCGCTATTTTCAGTTTTCCTTCAGTTTTTATTCAGTTTCTTTATGTGTAAATTATTAGTAAGTAAAGACGTTTTAGGATAGGTCATAGTTTTCTAAGTTGTTTTGTTGTTATATTTATTTTATACTATTCAAAGCAATTTAAATATGAATATAATAAAGCCTATTAAACCTGGAATAAAAAGGTCCAGCAAAAAATCTTAAGGGGTCAAGAAAAATGTTGAAAATAAATTTACTGCTACTGGACAAAAACAACCACAAAGTGCTGTGACTTGCACCACGTCTGAAGAAGGACATTTATCCGAAATCAGTTTTTGCGTCAACTTAAGTGTATTTAAAACGTCCCTTGTGTCATAATTTTTTAAATATGATCTTGAAACTTTTACTGTAGTTTAATTTACATATAAGGAATAAAACGTACTTAAAAATAGTGCCCAGATTAATTTAGTTTTCCTTGTGCGATTAAGTAAACTTTTTAGTAGTAAAAAAAATCTTCATTATTGATAGTCAAAGAGTTAAATAATTTTTATAAAAAACCCACACTAGTATCAAAATTAATATAAGTACTTTTGTCTATAAATCTAAAGAAGATATGGTTACAAGATGATAGTGATCTGCAATTTTATGTGGCAAAAGAATATTTTTAAGACATTGCAAAATAACAAAAAATATTTAAAAAATTTATGAAACATAGTGCAAAACAAATTTGAGGAAATCGTTACCTTCAATTGATTTTTTATGCGGTGAAATTTTGATATTTAAAAAAATTGTAGAAAATTCAATTCTCACAGGTGCCTCCCCTTGAAGAGTTTAGTATAGGTCGTTTAAATATTTCAGTCAAGAAAAATGTTGTAATTCTATGTAATTTCATGACTCGGCAGTATTCGCGATCAATTAGCATTTTCGTACGTTGAGTCCTAAGCCTCTTCACGTGACGCATGAAATTTTGTCGTTCATCAAGAGTGGGTAAGTCCAAGTTATAGTGTTGAACTTCGAACCCGCAATTGCTTCGTCCAAACGGGAATTGATACGAGTAAAATAAAATGCTGCCTCCTCGAACCCACCTCATTATTTTGGATAATAAAAGATTCACGTTAGTTTTGAATGAATAATATTAGTATGAATTTTTATTTCTCTTTTTCGCATTGAGTATTTGATAAGAAAAGCCACTAGAGTAGAATAAAATTTTCAAAAACTCACTTTTTCCGGGGTTTTCATAACCATCAGAACCTATAAAACAAGTAGCACAGCATGCGATTTCTTAAATATCCATGTAATTTTTATAAAATTCGGTTAATATACGGTAAGATTGAATCAGTTTAATGCAAATTTTGTTGATTTTAAGAAAAAATGACCAGAAATATAGTCGTGGTCGTTACTTCTTTTGTACGTACAAAGGAAAATTTTAATATGTTCTTTGAGTTACTTTATCCCTCAGACTTCGACGAATGTTCTCCATTCATACACAAAATAATAGCAGAATTTTTATAGGAGATACAAATTGATGAAGGGGCACTTAAGTCTAATAAGAACGTGTGGGCGAAACTACACTTAAATAAACCTAAATAATAGTCATCTGATCTATCTCCATATCTCAATATTCTACTAGTTTATCTCCACCTTTCCCCGAGTTACTTAAAGTAAAAAGTGATTTGATGTCAGTGTGACGATATTTCCCCTAAGAAATTTCGAACGTTCATTATTTGTCTGCATTGATAGTTGTCATAAACCATTCATATCATTAATTACCATGGTCGCCACAACAGAAATCATGTATGAATCACTAACGTCCAAAAACTGAACATTTATTACACTCTCGAGACGTATGAGCTTAGGAACATTAATCTATTACCAAAAATTCAACACAAGTAATAATGCAAATTTTATTTAACTTAGACGATAGAAAGAAGTGTTGCGTTAAGTTCTTTATTTATGTTGCTTCTATGTAGTTTATATCCTATGACAAGACCTTGATATTTTTGCAGGGTCTCAAATTATATAAACTTTTCGCACTACAGATGTCTAAGCTTTCTTTAGAAAAGTTACGAAATTTTCTATTCAAGGTAATAAATTATGTAACTTCAACGAATTGTTCCAAACGGTAATTAAATATTCATTTGCCACAGGCACGACACAAAACCGATAAACACGACTATGAAATAATCACTCCAAAAACTATTAAGAAAATACATTGTACATCGATAATAACTTGTACATGTAAATTTACAAACATATTTGCGTTAAATTAGAAACATATTGACATAATATATGTATTATAACGCGCAGCTAACTTTTTATTTTATCTAGGAACTTTTTTCTGAAATTTTTGAATCCACCTCTGCCTTAGGGCCCTTGATCGGAATTGATGGGATGGTCCCTTGCTTGCTACCGGAGTGTAAATTAGTTTATTGTCCTCCACGTGGTCATACGCAGTTTGTACTGTTTTTTGACAATAAATTTATTATTATTATCATTTTAAAGTTCAGTCACGACAGAAATCGCCGGGTTCAAGGACAAGGTTCAAGGACACCTATTCAGGAAACTGTTGTTTGATGTACAGAAAAGTAATTTTCTTAGCTTTCAGCGATTTTGTTCCATTACTACTTCTACTTCCTCGCGTTTCTCTCAAACCAATATCATCGAACTTTTGAGACATTACTTAATGGGAAGAAAAATACCTGAAAACCTTAAAAACTGGTTTTGTAAAAAATGAATTTATGGTTGTCAATTTATGACATGCTATACTCATTCTGACCTGAAACAAGTGGGTACATACGGGATAATCCACCATCCTTCTGTATTCTAGATCTGGGGAAATCTTGACGTAAGGAGAATGGCATTCACACAACGTTAAAAAGAAGTCTTAAAATCTATAATGAATATAGCGTTAACAGAAGCATTATGGTATCGTGTAATTCTAATGATAAAATTCCGGCTTCAGTACATGAAAGGCAAAGTATAAAAAAATGTGAACACAATCTCCAAACAAAATTTGAGAGTGGGGTAATTTTTGTAGGTGTAGTTCCCAAGTGTTGCTTTTAATTTTTGTCCACATATTATAACGCCAGAACTACCGCAATGACCTACACATCACGCTGACACCAAGAATTTTTTCGTGAATTTTAACATCGGAGATTGAATAGGCTGTCTTCATTTAAGTTTTGAGAGAAATTGCGCCATTTCGTCGTATATTACCCTAAATACTAGTCCAAACTTCTCTGTCCTGACATGCAATTATGTCTCAACACTAATGGTAATATTATGACGATTTACTTAAATTTCGTTTTGGAAAATCACTACATTTTATTTATAAAAAGAATTTACTTTGGTACTTTTGTCAGTTTTATTTATTACATGGAAAATTACATACGTTTACCTTCATAGAGACTTCGAAAGACATCGAATTATATTTTTGCAGTATCTATAATTGAAATGAAACTTAAAACTTAAAGAAATTTTTAGAAGAAAATTATCTCATGGTTTGAGTTAATGACAATGGCTTTAAGTACTTATACTGTTATTGTTTTCTTAAATAACACAAAAGTATTGAAGAGTACGTTTTTTAATTCAACGTAAGAAACAATGATGGGAAATTTCAAATTTGTTTCCACCGAGGCTAGCAGGCATCGTGATCGTGGTATACATTTATTAATACATTAAAAAACTCTGTAGTAAGAGTAAATGAAATGACAGACTTCTCACGAAGTGTGTGTTTACGACCGATTCGAGTGAGTGGTTCGCTTTGCTTTTTCGCCCTGAAACGTCTCCTCCGCCAAGAAGCTGCACTCGTGGTAGTGAATGACGCAACGAAGCCAGCCAAGTGCAGTGCGCAAGGAAAATCCCGATGCTGCCGCTGCGAAGGCGGCGACGATGGTGGAGGGAGCGACAACCGCTCGTTCTTCTATTCCGCCCACCCTCTGCGGCGATCTATCCATCGCTCGGGTCACGCTGTCTCCGACCGTGCTTCCCGCAATGCGGCGATATCACTCAGCCAAGTCCCTACCTTGCAATACCTGTTGCGTTGGTAACATTGTGGGAAAATTCCCTCACCTGCATGTGCGGATGATACCGGCTTCCGAAACAACTCCGTCTAAGGTGGAGGAAAATATTTCTTTACGTTTATGAAGATAGTTCAGACCGGAATTATTTTATCCGAGTATTTTTAGCGGCAAGTGAATGACTTCTATTACAACAAATTAATCATCCATATACGTAAGATCAAACTGCATAGATCTGATGATTGAATTTAATAATAATAAATAATAAACTTTTATTTAATTAAAATTTAATTAATCACTCTAAATTCTTGATCACATGTATCAAATAATGTTGTGTGATAAAGTGGTTGTTGGTGATAGGAGGATCAATTTTGTGACAGAGCCTTGAGGATGATTCAATAAAAGTCGAAACGTTGGCAATCTGAGAAGGATGTATTTATTGACCTACACTCAAGTAATTAATTCAATTCAATCAATAAATCTATGCAGTTTGATCTTACACACATGGAAGAATAAAAGATATTCTATAATTATACCAGTGCATCTTAACACATTATCCGACAAGGGTAACTCGCATATTTCACTTGTCCCTCTTTTCAAAAGGTTATTCTGGCAAACGAGGAATTAATCTACCTTTCAATATATTGTGCAATTTCAATACTACGTTATCTTTTTTATTCGTACGAATTTAACGAAGAACTGCTTATGTAGAAGCAACATTAAATATATCACAAAACCATTTTTAGAGTAATTCCTACCTCGTTGTCTGATACTGCTAGCAAAAAAGAAGCGTGTACAACAATAGAAAAGGGCAGTAAAAAACAAGGCCGGAAATTCGTTAAATCTTCTAAAAATTTGGTTTTAAACGTTTCGGAATGTAGCATGGATGAAAGTGCACAAAGCGTAACATTATACTCAAAGAAAAAATATTTTACTTCACAATTTTGTATTGTATATTTTGATGAATTCCTTCGTACAGTTCCACATTCTACCTTAATTATTTTTCACGAGTAATTCTCTTTCTGTTAAATGTAATTTCTCTTTATTTTTTACTTGTAAAACACACATGGGCGCACAGCGCCACTTCTTATCCCAAGTTATAGACTATGACCATATTTTTGTGAAATAAAACAATCGATTTAATTAAGGGTAAAATTATACATCCTTCAAAACACTAAAATTAAAATATTTTAGGATATTTCTCTTTATCTGCCCCCACCACAGGTCTTGGAAGAGAGAATATTTCGGCAAGTCATCCCTAAGTGTCAAGGTTCATAAGCTCCACTTCACTACCTTACGATATAATACAGTATACAGCAAGGTCTGCTAAATTTAAAGTAATAAATCCAACCTGATTAATATTAAGTAAATTACACTGTATGATAGATTTCAGTGAGATTACTAAGTGCCTTCAGAAAGTAAAGGAATATAATCACAGATAATTAAGGACTCATATAAACGTTCTTCTCAAATAGACTTATAATGGTATGACAAGTATTCAAAACTGACGAAACATTTCTGCATCATAATTTTTAATTCATTGTCCATAAATGGTATGTAATTACAGTCTTAAATATTTTCCATTAGTGTAGAGACAACTTGTAATGTGATACCTCAAGCAATTACCATAACACTGCTAGATTAGTGTGAAGAAAAGGACAAGCTGAATAAGACGTTTACAGGAACTGCAATGCAACTATTTCTCAATGTGCTCAAATAAATAATGCACTTAAGTACTTCCCCTCTTTTCCGAGGCGTCATTTGAAGAGGGAAGGAAGGGCAGTTGCATCCGTCTCAATAATTTTGGAATTGAAAAAAAATCGATTTATGTTCCTACTACACGAATAATCTTCCAAAATAAAATAAATTTATTTAATACTGAGCTCCACTACTTATTTTACCAGTTGGATTGAAAGCAATTCACTCTCTGTCACTCAAGATCACAAAAACACACCAAAGTACAAGTCCATCTGAATAGCAGTCATTGTTATTTTAACGACCACCACCTTTAGAGAATGGTATGGAAAAGACAAATTAAAGTAAATTTGTGAACGTACAATTTTTATATAGTATTACTGATATCAGAGACATAACACTAAAAACGAGACATGCATATCGTCCTTTGGACGGATGGATGTCAGCTACGTGCTGTATGTCTTAGCTACGGGAGGCACCTAATGAAATAGACGTTACAAACTGTGTATGACCAGTAAATTAGTTTGTTATCCTCCACGTGGTCATATGTAGTTTGCAACTGTTTTTTTTGACAAAGTTTAAGTTTAAATAAATATTGAGCCTAAATTATAAAAAATGCTGATTAAATAATTTGTGTACCTAGAAAATTCTATTGGGCTTCATTCTCGACCGCCCTCCCCAAGAAAATTCAAATAACGCTCTGGTCTCTTTTACAATATGAATCAATGTCCCTCAATCAAGAGAATCGGGTTACAGTGGGTCTTGGGCTAAAAAGCGCAATTTTCTGATTTCTACTTAACGTATTACTAATGAATTGACTTCTGCTTTCATTTTAGGCACCGACACAAATAAGAATTACTATGTGGCATTACGTTCCTTCCTATGTGACACTGTACCCCAGGCAAAGCTGAGGCAGCCGAGTCTGCCAACTTGCGGCCAAAGCTTAGAGATCGCGGAGACAGCGTAATTCAGCTGGCGTCATTTCCGTAATTTTCAGCCTTCGGCCACAAGCGACTCGGCTGCCTCAACTTACCTTTGCCTGGGATATAATTCTGTCTAGTTTCCAGCTTAAAATATACTGTGGAGTCCGGTCAGCGCTGCCGCACCGTCACCCTCTATCGCCGCGCTCTACCAGCGGATCTCCCAGCAACGAGCGTCACGCACAAGTGCGTCAGCGCTCGTTTCGCACCCGCCGCGCCGCCTCACGCTTTCTCCGTAGGTCTGGACGGCGCTGTTGCAGCTTCAGCGACGACGTCGAAGGCCGGGAAGCTGCGCTCCCGGTGGCCGTCAGCGAAAACCCCAGCGCCCGCGGGCGAATCGTGCGCATCGAGAGAGATCTCCCGTCGCGAGACGTCACCATCGTTCGTATACGTACCTCCTGGGGATGACGCGTTTGGGAACGTCACTTCGGTTGCTTGTGACGTCACTGGCGATGACAGCTCCCTCCACGCCCGTCGATCCGGACGTTCCAGCGCCGGCGGCCAAAGTCTCCTCGGCGGTGGCGGCGTGTGGGATCCTCGTCGAGGCTGCATCGGAGCGGAGAGTGGGTGTACTGGACGCATAGCGGACGGAGGCGAGGGCGGGGTTGCTTTCGAGTACTGAGGATGAGACGCCAGACGGCAAGCAGGCGGCAAGAGACGGGGTTGGAACCGGGAGGTGGCGCGTCAGCTCCTCGCGAAGAAGCTGACTCACGTAGCTATGGATAAAACAAACATTGATTGGTATTTAATAGTTCGTTTTCAGCTATTAACATCAATCATATAATGACAAAGATATTTTATCTTTCACTGTCTCTGTGTTTATATTCTATGATACAATGCGTGCAACTTCCTCTCACACTTCCCCAGTGACGGATTTAGGGAGAGGGGTGCTTCCAAGATCAAGCCTCTTCCCCTAAAAATTGCGAGACCCACAAATCTCGGTCCCATCTCCCATTTTCATCCAACCTAACATAATTCATCTGTTACCTGGTGGTGTAGTTTACAGCAATTTAAGAGATTTCTGTATGTTTGTGAACTCCAGAATTGGAAAATACCAATCCACAATCAAGTACTTCCTAAGGGAGTCGCCTCATATGTGGATGCGAATCTCTATGAGATCACCTCAGAGGTCTGTTGGTCTCTTAAGTTGAATGTCAATGCTGGACAGGGTCTACAGGTGAAGGGAGAGGCGCAGTTGGTAAGCGCATCAGCGCGTTATGCTGAAGACCCCGAGTTCAAATCTCGATTCCGTCTCCCATTTTCATTCAACAAGTAATCTGTTACCAGGCTGTGTGATTTACTGCAATTTAAGAGATTTCTGTATACCTGTGATTTGTTTAATCTTTTCATGTAAATATAAATTTTGGTTATTGTATGTATCATGTGTATTTTATGTATCTGTTTATATTATGCATCGGAAAGAGACTGGGGCGCATCTGTCAATGCCCTTTTTGTCTAATTAGGGGTACACTCCGAGTATCTTCGACAACCATCAATTGAATAAATATATTTGATTTATAATTTGTAATAAAACACAGATTTGTAATAAAAGGCAGTTTTAGTTCTAAAAATTATGTTGCCACTATTTGACAAACATATTCATCTTTACCAAAAAATCATTTAATGGTCAACTGAATTTAAACCTCTCAATTTCGTGGCTCATGATACCGCTGCTTTAAACTTTATTGCGGGTGCACATCCCTGCACAAAATGTGGATTCGAATTCCCAAAAAGGTGTGGTAATTTTTGAACGTACTTTTCTCCGTAATTAGTAATTAATAAGCTCAGTAATTAATGTGATGAGGTCATGTGATCTGCACCCTTCTCCCCTTGTTATTATCGAATCCCAGACAGAAGTCAGTGCTGAAGTTTCCGAATACCTTCAAGGTATTTTCTAGGAATTAATCTGGACGAATAGAACTACTTGCACAGATGCAAAAAAAATTAGGAGCTCTATCCCGCGGGTACCCGCTCGGAATATCTTAGGTCATGTAGAGGGACCAATGGATCCACGAGAAATAGAAGAATCTCCTCCACCCTTCTAGTAAGTTCGAAGAGACTAACTTTAACACAGACAGCTGTGGTCTTGTCGTAGCGTCTTCACCTCCACCACATCGCTGAGAGGTAGACGCGGATTTAAACTCTGCTAGGTTAAATTAGATGATGTTTTCAGCTGGGGGTTCCCTCCCCTACTCCAGACAAATGTCTTTTCGGTAACATTTCTTGGCAACCGAACATCCCTCCTTCCCAATTCCCTCTCCCAGATCATGGTGAAGAAGTCTCACGACCTAGACCTAGTCATAAGACAGGAAATAAATAAATAAGCAAGTACTTCAAGCAAGTAGAGATCTCTTTTACTCTCGTCTTGAGAGGAAAAATACTTATTGTCCGAATATTCAAGTGCGAGGAAACAGAATGCAGATGATGAATTTCATTGAAATTTTGGGTGAGAAGTAGGGACTTATCATTTAAATCATTTGAGATTCCAATAAAGTCTTCTAAAGTGATGATTTAAAATGTTTAAATCTCTTCAAAATGTTGTCAAATCGGATCTTCTTCCATATGAATTTCTTTTGAAACGTTGACACACATACAACCCACGGAATATATAACAAGTTCTACATTGGGAAGTTTTATTATACTTTTGGAAGCTTCATCCCAGGTCTATAAAAATATATTACCAAAGGTAGTATCAGCAAAATAAATGTCAGTACGAGCAAAATAATTGAGCATCATAAATTCCCGGAACAAATTTAGACATGAATATCATAACAAAAATAAAAAAATAATAATATAAAATTTTTTGATGAAACAAAAATTAAGTAATACTAAATCTAACATTTTCAAGTTTCATTCTTGAATTATGTAGGTAAATGTTGTAACAACATTTTGTAATATGAAATTATATTTCCGCTGTATATTTTAATAATTTTTTTTTCAGAACCTAGTAAGTACAAGAACTAATGTAAAAGAAATTATTTTGACTCTAATAATACCATTTTTATCACCGCAAATTGAAGTAAAAGATATTTTTAAGAACCATTTGCATTCTGTTTGTTAAAGAGAACTATCAGGTCAGGTGAGATAAATGAATCGGAGGTAGAATATCTCAGTAGGAAACTAGGAAAATGAATGCAAATGAAACAGATTCGTCATATAGGTACGCAGGGTTTCCGAAGAGAAATTGTTCGAGTGAGTTTTTCTCTCAAATATTGAAGAAATTAAAGAGTTACGGTACCAGCTCGTGTAACTTCCGCTTTCGATTCTTAATTTATCTGAGAGATAAAAACTACTCATTAATTTTGTTTGGCCACAGGCTGTCAGAGGGAGACCAGCAATTTTCAACGCTGATCTCCCTAGTTAGAATTGTAATATCTGAGCCGTAATTTTGAGGAAAAACTTCGGAACACAAATGTATTGAAATGAGTTTCTCCCTCAGTACGTGTTCAATCTATGTGAAAATGAGCAAGCCTTTGTGAACGGGTCATTGGCCTCAGCTACTTTCACGGTAAACTCGGAAGAGTAGCGATACGAAGAATCAATAAGCTCAAGAATATTTTGCTTTATCACACATTCACCCTAATTTAGGTCGACTTAAGCTTATGTTTATTGTTCTTAAAAAGACATGATTAGATGGAAAGGTCTTGAATTTTCAAATAGCCTCGTTCTGAAAACCTCACAATTAAGTAGGTAACATAGGACGCCTTGAAATTTTCATTAAATTTATTTTAACTCAGAATCTATACTAATAATATAATAAAATTAATTATTTGAAATACCTTATGTATGGAAGTCGAAAAAAGAAATCGATGAAATTATCTGAAATATCCAAGGACTCTTCATAAGGATTATTGCAACTAAAATGCGAAGTATGGTTAATATTGATGACTTACAAGAGCAAAAAGCAATTAAAATTGGCTGCTTATCAGTAGATCTTCACTCGCATGACTAACTATGAAGCTCACTAATGTGTCCGCCAGGTTTCAATTGCGTTACGTGAAGTGGACAATCCACAGTCTTTATAATCTATGTGACCGAATTACGGAAGCAAAATTACATGAAGGCTGTGAAGAATATTGTTGAAGATACATAACGTAAAAGAGAAATGAAAACATAAGAATTCACAGGTCTTAACTATGGGCTCCGTTTATTAAGCTTTCTGTGTAAATTGTATTTTCTTCAGTCTGGATCTTAAAATAATTCGTAATTACGTACATATTAGCATACAATACTGAAAACTGTGTTGTACTGTATTTTTGTAGCTTTTATTCCCGGTATTTAATTTTTAAAATTAACAAAAATGAAAATTTAATATCACAGAAGTTGAGAAATACGGAAACTAACTGCCATACGAATTTAGAATATCATAAGAACTCCGAGCAAAATACGATTTAAAAAATCCAGGGCTGTTGATAGGTGTTTAATACCAGAAAGTCCAATAATAACTGTTTTAAGTTTCTTTTCAAGTCCCGCGCAACGCCGGTTAGTTCTAATAAAAGCTGATTTTCCTCTTTCGTCATGAATTTCGTTATGGCGATAAAAAAACATTCTATTTCTATATAAATTTTATAAATTTATTGTCAAAAAACAGTAGAAATTGCGTATGACCACGTGGAGGACAATAAACTAATTTACTCTCCGGAAGAAAGCAAGGGACCTTCTCATCAATTCCGATCAAGGGCCCTATGGCAGAGGCGGATTCAAAAATTTCAGAAAAAGTTCCTAGATAAGATAAAAAGTTAGCTGCGAGTTATAATACATATATAATGTCAACATGTTTGTAATTTAACGCAAAAAATTTACATGTACAAGTTATTATCGAACTATAGATTATTCTGAGTATAGTGTTTAAAAATTATAAGAGTTGAAAAAACACTAAATTCACGATGTATTGTTACAATAAACACGCCCCTAGACAAAGCCTAGAGAACCTGTATAAGAAATCCGCCTCAACCCGAAGGAAAAACGGAGAAAAACACGGGCCAGGATGGGGCTACAGAATTTATGTACACAACCGTCCCAAAGTTGAGTACACATAAAACTAAATTAGTATAAATCATACGATAAAACAATCATGCAAGAAAATAGTTTTTGAAATTGTTATAAGTTATTTAAAAAGTGCTACAGCAATGGCGTGATAAAGTACAAGACGGATTTAACTTTTATTAAAATCAACAAATTCTTTTACAGTGTAGAAGCACTCTAAATTTCGGAATAAAATTAAAACCTGAAACTCATAGTTCTAGGAGTCACAAAAGTGTGAAAGTAATAGACTTGTTAGCCTTCATTTAGCATCCATGCAAGGAGCAACTGGAACACTGGAAAGTAAAGGTACTTTTTTTAAATTTTCTTGAATAAACACCCAGATAACCTAAAATGTAATTTATCGAGATTTATTCTACGACACATGAGATTATAATAATCAATTAAATTATGAAAATATCAGGAGATACAGTATTATTGCAATACATTTGTTTTAGATTAAAAGCAATCTGAAAATTTAAAAACAAAGCAACTTATTACATGTGGTTTTCTAAACATACCGATAGTCAACATTTTTTCCTGTGTGTTTCCTTAGTATCTTAAACAGTTTTTATCTTAGACATTAGAAATTGAATTTCAATTGGTAACATCAGTCAATCTTCAGCAGGCGGTGTAGTTTAAAGATAAAGAATTTACTTAATAAAAGACAATAAAGCTAAAAATAGGCATATAAGATATTTATAGAAACAAAATATTACTTTTTTCTCCTTATCAATATCTGTTTACATGTCATATCGTGTATTCGTTGAATAAGTCCTTGAACATTAAAATATTTACGTAACTTTTTTAACATTCTACAACACATCTCGACTCTACAGAGAATCAGACTATTTTTAAACTTCTCATAGCTCATAATTTGATGTGAAATATCAATGAAATGCAAATCAAATGAAATGAAAATCAGTAGAATTGATTAAAAATATGAATTCCCGTTAAATCCTTTTTTCCTGTAAGGAAATCTAAAGCGATTATTTGGGAACTTACGTTTTTCCTCGTCAAGGAGAAAACATTAGTTACATAACTAGTTTAGGATGTGAATGAACCTAAGTTATACACGTCAATTTTCCTGTTATATTTACTCACACTTATCAACACCGGTCCATAACTGGAACGTGACGCAAACATTATTTTTCTTTCGGGGAAAAACTACTATGCGAATTGATGACTCCTGATTTCCTCTGAGGAACCGGTTAGACACTTCTGCGAGACAAAGGAAGAAAGGATCGCCTTTCCTGAGAAGACCTTCTTTGAAAAGAAAAAAAATCTTCATTTCTTTTATAATAATCGGTTTATAAGTATATCTGCATGTTTTACAAAAATGAAAAAAAAACACCAAGAGAAACAATAGGAAGTATTGTAGCTTTTCACAATATCCATGAAGTTCAAGAAACACCCTTTCTCTTAATATCAAGCCTCTAATGAACGAATATTTTCTCTGTACACATTATGTCGGAACGATCGAAACGCTAAAGGGCTTTTTTGCGAGTAAGTAAAAACGATCCATAAAGGTAATGCAGCGCAGGACTATCATTCGACTTACCAGAAGAAACATGTTCTCCTAATTAAGAACAATTCGCACGGTATCTATAGGCCATTGAGGGGAAAACCGATACAGTAGTGAACTCTTCCATTAACATGTTATGAAATTGGGAAGTATCAGATCGGTTGAAAATTATATAGTATTTTGAATGGCACAAAACGAGAATTATATACAAAAATTTAAAAAAAACAACGGTATAAGTAGAAACATATGGAATAAAAGTTAAACCCGTATTACTAAGTGTTACAGAATAGGATTACCTAACAATTAATCGGTAGGATAATTTTTGAAATTAAATAAAGAAAAAAATAAACGTAAACAAATAAAGCGAAAGAATTTGATTTTGAAAAACAGAATATTATAGCAAAAGAATATAACTTTTCTGTAAACAGCGGGCAAGAGAATGATTTTAATACTTTGATAAATTCCTTCTTTAATTTTACTGTTCTCTCAAGGAAACAAAATTTGCAAGACAAATTAGGACATAAATATATCTCCAATACTACTAGTTTATACGTAATAGCTGCGTCGAAACAATAATCTACGAAGCTATCAAATAGTTGCCTTCGATTGATACGACATTCTCAAAACACTGAATTGCTTACATTCTTTAGTTTCATGATCGTGTCAGCGTGCAACTATTTCTAATGAACCACGCATCAATAAAATCTTTATGAAACTTATTCATGTCTGAACTCTTTAATCAAGTATAACTAGCGAGATGCGACATGAATGTGTATATATTATTCTAACAAGAAATTTCTAATCTCTAAAGCGTATATTTCAGCTTCTTGTTCTTTCAAAATCCAAGCTCACTTCGTTCATAGATTCCTTTCAGCACGTAAAGAGAAGATAATATATTATTAATCACGATGACTCTTAATAGATCTTAAGATTATATAGTAAGAAAATTCGCACTCTGTTTGCATATGTCATTAATATAACGCATTATGTGTAAATTCACGATAAATTTTATGAAGTACTTTATTTTTTTCAATGAAAATATCAGTAGTGTACCTACAAGAGGTGGTTGCAGAATTAAATTCTCTTATTTTTGTAAAAAGAACAACAAAAGAAAATACTTCCTTAGTAGTAATAATTTAATACTAGATGCAGGGAGCTTTTGTATTGAATTAAAGTCACTTGGAAAACAATTTGGATGAGACCTGAATAAATCTTTCCGATATATATTTTCCTCAAAAAATAATTATTCGTAATGTTTGGAACATTTCAGTGAGGCTATTATATTCAAGAAAAAAACAACAAAATTGTGACGTAATAACAGTTTTCCCCATTATTCACCGCGTAACCGTTATGAATACCTTTTCATCTTTTTACTCGTGTAACATTAAGTAATGCAGTAAAGTGTATCACTAACATTACCTTGTTGGAATTTCACATAAATTGTATCCCACTATCATTAGGAAATATATTAAGTTTGTATTTACATAATACTCCGAAGAATGTGGAGCTCGTACTTTTTTCACTTAGATGTTTGCTAATAGTATTTCTTTTTTAGCGCGTAAATATTATTGCGATTATTTAATTGGACTATGAGGTTATTTATGTTTAAATCTTACTCTTTCTAATGACTAGTATAACTTGGTAAGATTACGCTCAAGTATTTATTACAATTTGATAGTAGATAGTTCATAAGAATGCACAGTAAATGATTTACAACAATATACGAATTCGCCTTAGCCAACCTCAATATGTAATGCTTTTTAACCTCTTCGGAAAATTGAAATATTTTGGAAGTTAAGAAAGTACACTAAATTCACTCTTTTGTTGCGGCTGGATACTTAACCCTTAACTATTATACTTATACTTAATAAGGACAACATAATATTGAATAAATCAGAAATCAGCTTCGAACAAATTTGATTTTTGCTTAATTGTAAGTTTTATAATCATAAATAACCGGAAATAGTATAGTTTGAAACAGGAAATTAAATTAATTAGTCCAAATTTGAATGTTTTATTTAGTTTTATAAAATGTAAATAAATATTAAATAAAATTTAAATAGTGTAAGTATGGAGCATGTAATCTATGTAATTCAAATCAAAATTGATTTCAATATTTAATGTAGACGCTTGAATTTGCTTTAACTAAAAGACGGTGAACAAATAAATTCAAAAATCAAAGTCAAGAAATTAAAAAATTCAATAAACATTTATGAACTGTGTATACACTTGGACCAAATGCTCTATCACCAAACAAGTGTGCTCTTCAAAAGTAATAAAAATCGATAACAAATAAATAATGTAATATAATAATTAAAGTTTAAATGATTAAAATAAAAATGTTTTCAATGAACACCTACATTAAGGTCAAAATCTCCTCCTGCTTCTGCTATTAGTTATTTATTCAGACAATACGTAGGTCAACGAAATCTGCGTTGCATATACAGTACTTGCCCGTTCTATCGATATGCAGCTCAGAAGGAACAGTTAATACTGGGATTGCTAGTATGTATCCAGCAACCATAGATAAACTAGTATATTTCGTACTATCTAGTATCCTTCAACTATCGCAAGATCTCAGAATTAAGGTCACAATTAAGGTGTGTGAATATAATCTTATGTGTATTAANGCAAGATCTCAGAATTAAGGTCACAATTAAGGTGTGTGAATATAATCTTATGTGTATTAATTTACTTACTTTCCTTTTCTTGTAAGATTCCCTTCGTGTAAGACTGTATCTTTGATAACAAAAATGATTGATTACTTATTGAGTCACACATATCACTTGATGAATCAATGTGGTATTTCAGAAAATAATTAAAACAAATTTAACTCAACTTACACATATTTCTTCAGGAAAAGGCACAAACATATACTACATATAAAAAGAAGTTGAAAGAAGAAGTTAAACTGAGACAAAACGAATGTACTAGCCATAAAACCCCGCAACACACGAAAATTGTACACTTTCAAAAATAGCTTATTGCTCCTGCTTTAAAGCAATTCAAGTAAAGTAGAACACTGCGATGTGTACAGTGAGTTAACTTGTTGATTCTCAGAAAGAACTCTACGGTCTATAAAAATCTGAAATCTTCAACTTTACTCCCTGACAAAGCACAATTTAAAGTATTATAATGCTGTGTGCAAAACACCATTGAGAAATAGCAGATCTAACCATAGAGTAGATAAGCTACTCGAACTCATCCCTCCATTACTGTACTAATATAACTTTGAGAAATAATGAACCTCCAGAATAACTTTCCAGGGTAACAATTCAATAAAAAGGGAAGGATGCAACGGCAATTAAAATTCCTTCTTTAGAAATAATAAATAATTCCCTTGATTGAACTTCTACCGTAGTCCTTGACTTCGATTGGCAACGACTTCCTGCGGACAGCCTCAAACAAAAAAGGAAACGTTAGACCATTGTATTTCTCGTGAAAAATAAACGTCAGTTCGAGATTTAAAAGAAAACGCATCTGAATTATGTTTTTGCTCACATACGTCATTTAAGAATGGTTTCGGCATCTTGAGACCGTACAAAGTGACCTAGTATTATGACCAATAAATTTGGGATGACATTGCTGAATTTTGGATTCACTTAATGGGGAAAAGGAAAAGAATCATTGTTTATGGCAAATCATTCACAACAACTAGCCCAAACCCATACAATGATAATAAAATGTATGCAATTTTTCTCAGGTTTTCTCAGTGCAGAGAAAGGATATGCTCGGCCTTGAGAATCGTCCAGGCTAGATTCATGTAAAAGTCTTGACTCAATTTTCGGAGGTGTAGATAAATAAATAAAGACTTAAGACCTTTTGATGGAAGATTGCCATTAATTTTCTGCTTTTTCAGAACACATTTCGACTCGTCCATCAAAAGGACGTAATCCTTAATTTATTAATTTATTTATCCTGATAATATAACATACGTCAATAGTAGGATGATTTTTGGATGTTACTCATATTTCAAATATTTTAAATTTTATGTTGAAGTCGCCCAGATAAATCCATGATTATGTTCTTGTCAGTCGCTCCTGTTCAAATGGTTTCTCTGCGGAAAAATGACAATGGATAATTTTTTAATGCATTCCATGGGGATAACACGATTAAAACATCTCATTAGGAATTGGACTACTGACGTCACTATCCAATGTGCCACCAAATTCGCCTAAAGTGGATAAAATGAAACAGAATAAGTATCATGGTTCGAAATTATCATAGTTTACTAATTATGTAATTTCGAGGACTGATTTCAGTTTCATACAACTTTAAACATTTAATTCAACATTTCTAAATGATTCATCGTTAGATCCATAAACATGTACCTTTATAGAAACATATTCACATATGTTCCAAACCAACAAAATACCGACTACTCATGCTATTCACGTTGTTTTTACACATATATGAGGATATTTGATTACAATCAGTGGGAAGTATATATTAAACCTTCTGAGATTGATTATGATTCTAGTAGATCAATATTATTCCATAGTAGTAGTTGTTCTGAACCAAGTTGGATAATAAGTACTGATTTTCCTCAATTGAAATTACATGGTTGGAAAATGTATAAATTGAATAGACGTTTGAAAATTTATAAAAAAGTTTTATTCAAAGCCCGTAAAGTAATGAATATAACAACATTTAAAGGTAAAGATTTGTCTCAGATATTATCAGCTATGGAATGTAATGATTCTACTACAAACTGGAAGATATGAATGGCTCCTAATTTGGGTAATATTTTACCATCTCCTGTAGGTAATAAATTAGAATTTTTAATTTCGACTCTGGTTTGTGAGTTTGAAATAAAAGTTAATTTTGTATTGCCAGGTAAAACAGCTGGAGTAATTTGAAAATGTATTTGTTATAGTTTATGGAACGAATACAGAATATATGCGTAAAATATATTCAATTTAGGACATGGCATTAAATTAATTTTCATTTTATAATAAATATGTTCAGCATCAGTTATGCGAGAATGGAGTTTACTTAACTTACACAAATAAGGAAAAAGTCTAAACATCAACAAACTTAAAATAAATAGGGAAACATCACTGTGGTTATAAGTAAATATCTGTCAGTTTTTACCTCATAATTGGTAGTTTCTCTCTAAGCGAAATTTATCTAGTCATTCTAGCCAAATAACTAGTTAATCACCGACTGTTAAAGAGAAATGTAAATGGTCTGAATAGAACGAAATTTATTTAGTCAATTTGGCTTTCGTAAATTGTAACTCAAATACATTCCCTCGAAAAAAGAATTATAATGAAAATTTACGGCCTACTTACATTTTCACAAGGACAATGACAAGGAGTTGAAAGTGTAGATCATATTATACACGACTGTGAAGTGACAGACGAGGAAATAGGAAAATGGTACGGGGCAGTATGGCGGAGCGGGATATTTGAAAGAAATGACTGGGAATTATTCATTAAGACGAAGAAATTGTATATTGAGATCATGGAATATGTAAATAAGATATTATCAACAAGAGCTGCCGCGAAAATGGATAGTAGAAGCTTCAATACCCACTCGTGGAAGAGACGGACATATAAGAGAAACAAGACAATAGATTAGAGAAGTGTATAAAGTAATAGATTAGAGAAGTAAAAGATGGCAAGGAAACCCAGGTAATTGTCAGATGGCCGAGAAACTGGATGTGTGTGTGTATATATAAACAGTACCCGTCGTGACCACGGTGTCAACGTGGTTGCTCGTCACCAAGTCATCCCGGGTTTGTTACCTGGGCGGGGCAAGATAAAATTTGTAGCTCTTTGTATCCATGTCCCAGTTTAATTAGCTAGGATTTACAAAGAGTCCGGCCTCTGCGACTAACAACCGCAGTTGTAATGCTCGAATACAGTGGTCTGGATCATATCTAGACGCTGTTCCACCGATCTCGGTAAAATCACGACGAGTCTAGTGAGTAAACTCAAATCAATTGAGCCTTACTGGTACTCGTCTTTCGTGGTCCTTAGCTGGTCTGATCGATATACATACATACATATGTATATAAATAAATGAAAAAAGGACGATGAAATGACTGAATATTAAACTTGTGTGCTTATATTTATGAGAGCTGATATTGAAGACATTTACTTTCTTTTGCGTGCTGATTCATTCTTGTATTAAATATCAGCAGTATAATATACGCATACGGAAATGAAGAATTCAATCCTAGTAAAATCTTTCACAACACCGGCCAATATAGGACAAATATTTCAGAGAATTTATAGCAATACAATAAATTATAGCAATAATCCATGAATCTGCTTATTTAGGCAACAAAAATAATTTAATCTGAAAATTCCCTAGAAGTGAGAGCAATACTAATTTTTACACATCTCATTTCTTATACTTGTCAATATACATATTACATCAAAACGCCAATATCTACTCGGTGCTACGCAATTTCTGATTGTAGGATTTCGAAGATTTTTTTGTGGGGCCTTAAGGTCTCGTCAACAGCAAGGTCATTAGAGCCTATGATTTATTGAGCCTAAGACGTATTGTTTTCGCCATGCAAGGAATTATATTTCCAAGCATTTACTTCGGCAGAAGGTGAGTACTCAGGGTCAGGGTTGAAAAAAAACAAAAAAAACTGCGACTCTTATGCACTCCTGACTTGTCATTAAAAGGCAACCTCGGATAGTAAATAAATATGAATTTTCAAGAAAATGATGGCTGGGATAGTCATAAATATCAACTAATATTCACTCTGTGCTATTTCAAATTGCAACAGATAACCCGTAAATAATGAGACTATAATGTTATAAAATTCAGACTGTCGAGAAAATAACATTCTCGGATTCAGTTTTACTCATATCCGGAATACTCAGGTAACTAAGAATATTTTCAAGTGTAGAGTTTAGTTTAAGAAAAGTAACTGACAAAGTGGAGAATATTAATATTCATTTAAAATAAATATTGGTGTATCAAGAAGAAGAGATTCCATGTTTCATGAGGTTCAATGATTTTTGTTAAGTGCTTTTTTATTTCTGGAAATCAAGAAATCCAAATTCCTTTATCACAAGAATTCTTTCACTTGTTTTTGAGAATATTCAAAGAACTGAACTGCTCTGTTATGGGGGAAAGTGTTTCAATAGTATTGGCAAAAGGTGAATCACTTGCTCAAAGGGCATATGGTACAATATAATAAACTACAAGAATATTATTATCTCTGAAAACATCTGTCATGTTTCGACCATTTATAATGGTTGAAAACCACTGGACTTAATCATGAAAGAATGTATACTCTGACCAGAGGCATATCTAAGTAAGAGCGTGTGGAGAGACCTATCCCGACAACTCCCTGTAAGGAACCTCCCAATGTCACCACAAATATAAAGACGTAAATTTGGATTTGTTATTAACAGACAAATGCATAATAGTTGGGCTTATTACTAAATGCAACTCAAGGTTCAAATTTCTTTCCGTAATTTAAAGTGGCATGTGAACCCTTTTGTCAGTAGTTGAGTGTGGGGGGTCTCCAAATAGACTCCCTCCCTGTGTTATATTATGTGCATGTACGCAACCGACAAAGGAGGAAGATTGAGAAGTGGGCCGAAAGTCCACTTGATCCTCGGCATCGCTGTGTGATTATACAGACGTAGTACCACGAACGTAGAATGAACTTTCCATGAACGTAGTACGAACGTAGTATGAGATTTTCCAGATGTCACATGAGAAGAAGAACCTAGAACGGTTTCATTTGGCTCTCAAAAACCGCGCCAGTGTTGAGCTCATATAAAATAATTGGTATTTTATATTATTAGGCACATCTGAGCGGTCCTAGATTAACACAATACATTGAAACAATTTTAATGAAGGTAATATTCACACGTGACTACTCAAGTGGCCAATTGAGGGTCGTTCTTTTAGTCACATGCCATCTGGCGGTTGTCACTGAAGCAATGCCAAAATAATCAGTCGAGATGGGTCTTCGGCACAACTACTTATTCTTCCTGCACGTCACCGACTGACACGTATCACGAACAGCCAGTCGTTAAAACTACCATCAGCAAGCAAATTAAACGATCCAGTGAGTCTTTTTTCTTTTAGTTTTATCCAAAACAATCTTTGGTCCCAATATTCCTCTTACTTCGCAGAGATTAATTTAGTTGAAATTATACGTTTCTACGAATGACACAGCGTTGCCTGATAAGTTTCAAGGGTAAATCGTAAAATCGCCGAGAACTCTAAGACGGAACACTTGGAAACTGCAACTTCTATAAAACATAGATTCTCGAGTTCCAAAGAAGCATCGCAAGGTCCGCGGTTGAAGCACGCTATCGATTTTTCTTTGCATCTCGACAGACACGTTTTTCGATACCTGGAACACACGCATATCATACAATTGCAATGACTTTTCTGGAAATGTAGATACATAGAGAAACTGAGAATTGGAATTTATTTTTGTATCATTTCTTTTCTAGCAGTGCAAGAGCAAATATAAATAGAAACGACAGATTTTTAGAGTATGATGCGCAGTGCTCTACTCACCGCCCGCAGTTCCGCGCACTGCGCATGCCCAGCGCCACCACTCTAGCTTCCGTCCCCGCCGGCGCAGACGATCACCGTATATCGATCCCACGGACCTCGGTTCGACTGGTCGTCGCCGCCGCAGCCAGCTGCGATACCTGGCACGCGGCGGCGCTATCGTCTCGCGCGGACTCCGTCCACCGCTGCCGCTTCTCCGCTCGCATCGTGGGGCCTACCTCACTCGCGTGCACGTTCCGTTGAGCAGCTTCCCCTCGCCTCGAGTTCAGAACCCTGTGGGTAGCCAACGTTGGCGGTTTTGCGCGGAGGCTTTGCCGAGGCGCGCGCGATTGCTCACGGCGAGCACCGGTGGCGAGGGAGGCGGACGCGCAAATCGGGGCCGCGGCGGCGAAGACGGAAAACCTTCAGAAATGTAGGCCATCCGCGGACCCACGACTGTGTGACGTCACAGCTGCATTCGTCGTCACCGATGCTGCGACGAAGACGTTGGCGACAAATTACGATAACGTGAGCGATTCCTGCTTCAATGATAAAGCACGAAGCCGTGACTCACACATTCAGTGGAGCGACTGCTTGGTCGATGAGTGACACGATACGTGAGAGGGAGGGGGAAGGCGGCGGTTTGTGTTAACGCGCGTGGGTGCCATGCTCCGATGCAGAGGTGATAAGATATCGCGATGTATAAAAAAAGGAATACAGGGATTAGTATTGAGGAATGGATTCTTTTGGCAAATAAAATTTAGAAAATATTAGTACTTTTTTTTAATTACTAAAACGGCAATATATTTTCTTTTTAATCTCGAATATTAGCACTATTGATTCGGCGTTATTGGCTCTGTCAATACTTCATGACATTGAATTTACTAGAAAAGATGATTTACTAACTTTTCAGGTGGTTAGTCACAATTTTTATTAAATAAATATATAATTAAAACATTACTCGAGTTAACAGATGAGTCGTTACGGGATGATAACAATAAATGAATGGTATCTAATGCGTATCTTTAACTAAACGAATTCCCATTCCAATATATACATTCGTATCCTCACGACAAAGTTTTGTGAAATATGGGAACAATTCACATAATCGATACGTAGTACTGTGTTCGTAGAATCAGATAAATTATAGAACAAATAGCTTGACATATCACTTGTCAAAATAGGTGTACAATGCGAAATTCGTGTTAATGTGAAAAGTAATTTGCATTTGTTTGGCGGGTTTTTGCCATCCAAATCATATACGACTGCAATAAAATAGAGTGAGAAGTTAGTTATATGAACTAAAAGAGCTAATAAATATCAAAATTGAAATTCAGCAACTGCACTGAACATATTGGCCTCTTATGGAAACTCCGCAGGTGAAATTGAGCTATGCAATCAGTCCCCTCTCACGAATGGGTGCACTGGACCCGGGATCCCTTCACCTGAGGAGCCCCTAGCTATTAAGCTGATTACAAATTTATTTCAGATACTTGAATATTTATTTCATACAGACTGGTACCATTGACTAGGTCCGCTAAACCCCTAGCCTGCGTTTTAATTTACACTGACGGATGTAAATCTTTTGCTGCATAATTAAAAGTGAAAGGCGATGTAACAAGTGTTTGTTTGAAAAATTAGATGTAGGATAGATGTCCTTTAGCTACCACATATGAAAAGCAGGAATTCGGTTCAACGGATAGTCTAATTAATGATTAACATTCGTCTATCACCTAAAACCTCCAGTAGTCAGCAAATCAGTGGATGGTGTATTTTGATGAATAATGTCAGAATGGAAATATGCATATACAGTTCACCATGTCTTACTAATCTCAACTGTATTAAGTATTTTGCGGAACTAACCCCCCGAATGTCTTCAAAAGATTTCAATGCATATGAGAATGTTTGTGGTGCAGGGAGATACACGATGATAGATCAATAAGTTAGTTAAAAGCATCTCTGACACGATAACTGAAATATAATTCCCATAACTTTCCTTGACTAAAACTCGACAAACCTATCAATAATTGCAATCCTCAATTGTACATACCACCAGCTACTACTGTTAAACTTAGTTAAAATTTGCAATGCTATACTTACCAAGGATACTTTGACAAAATGTAGCAAGGGTGCGATTATCCAAACCCTTGATGAACTGAAACATTCTCAACTTCCTATGTGTCGTCAAATTTGTCGACTTACGAACTAATGGATTAGTTTTCATGTAACTTGTCTTTTTCTGTGTACGCGTGTTGTCTCTTCTACCTTCCACAAATCAGGTGTTAACTCGTGTTATACAAACAATACAAGATTTACGCTTACATCTACGATTATCAACATTAGAAATTTAAACCAAAAAGTACGATTTTCATTCATATATTCTCTTCGTAAATATTAAGTAATTCGAGAAAAACAAGCTTTGTTTGGGGCAGCGACCAAAAGTTGTTTTTTATTGGGATGGGGATGTGATGAGTATTTAGTGGAAATAGTATGAATTAGAAACAAAGATAAGTTTAATTTTTTTCATATATGCGGCTAGAACCTTACTGGTTTATCGAAGGAATAAAACGGAACAAATATATTGCAAAAAATTTAAAAGAAATAAATTAAACCGTAAACGCGTAATTAAAATCAGTTATTAATTTCACTACTATGTAGAGGCTTTTTATCGCAGAATGGTCGAGGAAACTGAAAATAATGTGTTAACAAATTCACCATTTATCTCACAACTGTTCAAAAGTTAATAGTCTAATGTTTTACAGAAACTTCTAAATGGGCAACGTATTAATCAGAAGAGAAAAATACTATATAGTAAAAAATAGTATTGCATCGGTACCAACTGAGTAATTCCTCCGATGAGGAGTTAAGAAAAGAATGTTGAGAGGTTGTTGACCGATGACTCAAAGCTCCTTCAGAAATACAGCGTCCAACGATTATAATAACAGGCAATCAGATCTATTAAAGGACTATCAGACTAAACTATCAAGTCCATTCACTACGAGAGTATTCTGTAATCGTTGTATCAACTCGTATTTCGTCATTTTGAAGATAAACAGTTTTGAATTTTATTTGCATTAGAAGTACACTCAATTGCACAACACTTTAGTTAGGAATGTAACGACTTTAGTTCCTATTATCGTTGATTTTTTTTTAATCATAACGAACGAGAGGAATTTGTATGTTTGTACACAAGGATTCTTATGCACGTTAATAAAAATGTTCTGTCATTCTGATTTTCTCAACAAGCTATTATAAATTTCTATTGTAATTTACTCGACTGAATTTGATGTTTAACTGGCGTATACCACCAACGTAATGTACCCTACATTATAAAACATTAATCTTTACTTTAAATTTACTAACAAGAGTTACTCAATCTCTCACATAAAGAAGAGTGTCTCTGGCGGTGAGCGTGTGCCTACGTCTTTTGCATAAATATACAGTTTTCATCAGAGCATGATGAAAATTTGCAGACTTGACATTCAAATCTTCGGGAAGAGCACTTTTCTACTCGAGATTTTGAAGAACCACCCCCTTCCCCCGTTTAATTACTTTTCGAATTTTTGCTTATAATTTAAGATTTATCTCAGATTCAATTTTAATCATTGAATACAAGAAAATTTAAATCCAAGCTTGATGAAAATTTGCACACACGGCCTTCAAAGCACTAAGAAGAGCTCTGTTTACTTGAGATTTCAAAAATCGTCCCGCATCCTCCATTTTCATTACTATTTAATTTTAGTTTCTTTTCTGTATATCTTACGAACTGATTGAGGTATCACCTTGATTTTCGAACCTCAACATTGCTAATTTAAAAATCTAGAAATGGGATTTTGGATTTGCGATACTTTACCCTGTAGTGTATGTAGGGGGTAGAATCGTTTACACGTTTTCATGTTGGTGTGTCTTTTATAAGAATCCATTGTAGCGTTTCACTCACTCACATCTTTTATTCATTTTTGCGTAGAGGCTTGATCAGTTTGGAAATTGGGTTTTCATATACTCATTGAAAATCAAAAACTCATTGAACAAAAAATATAGTATACACTCAAGCATTGAAATTAAAGTACAAATGTATAAAAACAAATATTTCATATTAAACTCATTATCCCGGGCAGCGCCGGGTTTATTTTGCTAGTGAGGAATAAGAATTGCTGAATAAGGAATTACAATTACTGAATAAGAAATAAGAATTACTGAATAAGAATTAATGAATTACTAAATAACAGTCAGCCGTTACGTATTGATAGCGTCTTCGCTTCCTGCGCATTGATGAGCGGAAGAGAGCGGGTTTGATTCCTCTTTTAGCCGAACTGGATGAGGTCTTCAGCTGGGGTACCCTCACCTCCTCCAGACCAATGTCGATTTGATAAGTTACATTCCTTAACAACTATCTTTCGATTCCTTTTCTCAAATCGCGTTCTTTCCTCGTAAACTTCAGTAATTAAACATTAGAAAATGTATTAAGTAGGCCTAATCTTTAGAAAGTACGTTAAGTCACGCGCATGTCTTGACTTGTTATCTTATCTAGACAACTTCAGATGCATTTTGAGTTTTTTTTAAATGCTTACAATCTTTGTTATAATTATAAGATACCTATAATTTTTGTTTTTATCGATATCCGACAAGTATGAAGCCGGGGAAATTTCTTCAAGGCAATTATTTCCTTATCTTGGAACAGATTATAAGGAAAAGTAAAAAGAAACTTAAGTTGTATTAAAATATAAAATATCGTGTTTTGATAACGTATCAATATTCATTCACTACGCACAAACTTTAATGCATACAAACATTACCCTTTAATCGTTGATCATGTTTTCAGCCTCCATATTACACAACACGGATATTCTTGCGTTTAGGCCAAGTAAGACTCAATTTTTTGCTAATGATATGTACAGTGAATTAACGTTAGCCCCGAAGCAAATATGAAATATATCGAAACGTCGACCTAACAAATAATTTAACTTTACTTGGCTTAAACGCAAGAATGTTCGTATCATCCATTAACGAATACATTGCATACACTTTCGCATCTTCGTTTTCTGAATGCTTTCGTTTCTTTCTACTCATGCCGATTACCAGTACGTTTTTACAACAAGATGAAGCTGAACTGAATCCATCCCATCGGGCCGTCATCATCGACATCAAAGAAGATATAAGAAAAAGAGACATTCCATTCCACACCCATTTAATATTTTCCTCTTTCTTTGATCCTTTCCTCCACGTTATACGTAATTAATTGTAAAGATGTCGTTTGGGAAGAGATTTAAATGACAAGACGACAAAGGTTTGTGTGTGAAATGGTTCTCAAGTAAACACAGCACGTGTTCACTTACCCTCGTGTATTGTGTAGTATACCAGCCCCTTCGAATTCTTTTCATTTTATTTCCTTCACTTTGTCCCCTCGAATTACTCGTCTTGGGCTACAATGATACTAAGGAAGGCAAATAGGTGGCTTAGTGGTTAACTCCTGTGATCAGTGCAGGATATATCGGGGTTCGTTTTCCAAATCGCTGCCATTCTCACCCCACCGAAGCCATTAATTTCGTATTTTCTGTAGGATTATCTAAGTGTGCGTTGCGGCTACCAGGGCTGTCACGAAACATTTCCAGGGCCGCTGAATTTTCCTACATGAGGATAGAAAGTTTAGCTCATGTGTAGTTTGTACTTATTGAGACTAATTTTTCAAAGGAAATTTATCTCTTCTCTGGAATAAAAATGTCGTATGTCTTCTGAAAATATCTACAGTGAAGTCTAAGTTTAAATATAGAAACAATTTTTTTATTTAAATATGATATAAATTTCTCTTATAATAAAGCCGCACACGAATTTTTCCCTTTCTACTCAAAAGTATCATTAAAATTTGATTGTACTGAACAACCAAGCACGTGTCGAGTGGGAAGGGAGGCTCTGGGAGGCAGATAATACTCTGAATTTGTTTTATGAAATGTAGTGAAAGATTTTAGACTCTATATAATACTGTTAGTTGGTCTCTTTTAGCTAAAAAAAGTTCTTGTAAAAAACTGAATAAATATAAAATATTTAAAGCATAGATTACTTTAAGGTTGACATGAAACATATTTGGTGAGAAGTCTGGGCATCCACAAAAATACATTTCTGGCTAGGAACCCGTGTGTAATTCAAGGGGCACCGCGGGAGCTCATCGATAGATCAAGGAACCGCTGGTCTAAAATATTTGGGAACCACTGGATGAACCCCTGAGATCAGAACACGACATCTCTTGTTTCGAATTCCGGTTCTCGCCATTTTAATCTCGCTAATGCCATTAATGTTTTACTTCTACCAACTAACGTGTAACGCAACTTCGGTTAATCGATATTTCAGGCATGTAATCGTTTCAGGCATGTAATCGTTTCTCATTGAATTACATCGTGTAACATTCGTACAACATATACTGCCACGAATATAATTTATTTATTTATTTTGATCTCAGGTCTTATCTTAGACCACCCTACCTTCAACAATGTTATTATAGGGTACTATTTTACACTGAATTTTAATTTCATTTCCTTTTGTTAAATCCATTTTATAGCTATGCCCCTTCCGTTCTATTGCATCTTAATGGTATTCAATATAGTTTCGATTTTTATAACTGTCTAAAAAATATAATTTTACTTCATTTTCGATTAATTTCTCCGAATCAATTTTACTCATCAAATAATTAATTTCCTTATTCTCTTCAAAAACATCTATGTATATAATCTTATATAAACGAGTATTATATAAAAGAAACTATATCTTGTTAGGTTTTAACCATGTTTTACCCTCCCACGAACATCACTTCCCTGGCGTCAGGTGTCCTCGTAGATTTAGGAAAGTGAGCGTCTATGAAAGAACCAACACGGAACCAGACCGCCGCGCCGCGCCGCACAGCGGATGTCGAGTGTCCGGTGCGCAGCGATCTGAGGAAGTCCTTTCCGGCGAAGCACGTGTTCTTGCTGAGCACTTGACGCCTCGTGCACTCCACGACAATAAAAATGACCCGACAATGCGAGCTCGTCGGTTTTTGCTTCAGTTCCCGTCAAGAATGAAGACCATTGAGCGAGGGAAAAATACCGAGCGAAGATTCGATGCTGTCATCCGACGACTTTTCTCAAGGCCGTAGCCAGAGAGTTTTTGTGGCATGGCGTTTGAGAGAGGTTTGTTCGTGTTTTCTTTCGGATCTTAATTCAATTCTCCGCTAGTTAGACAAGAATGAAATGAAATTATACAATTATTTTTCTCTTTTCAATTTTTGGGGGGTGTCAAAAACTTTCGCGTACACTTATGTAAATAAAGTCTTTTTGTAGTAAATAGACGTAAAAGTATTCCTGTACTGACATAAATTCATAGATGTTTTGTCTACTACCTAATTGCTCTTTTGTAGCCGATGGAGTTTCATGGATAACTAACGAGTAGTTTTGAATTGAAAATCTACTTTAGTGGCACTTGTTAAAACGGTAAAGTTTTAATAATTCAGAGATTAAAAATACTTCGGAAGCATCTTGCATTCCGGATGGACCAAGGGCATACCGAGGGGTTTATGGGGGATCAATCCCCTCCGTCCGAAATTGAAAGAAAATTGTCATTTCTGATTCTTCAAATATTTTTATCCGTATTCACATGGAAATATATATATATATATAT
>NNCF01125934.1:738017-822588 GCA_002313205.1 Laupala kohalensis
TATCTCTCACCACAAATGAGATCACAGAGTACGATACATCCCGTATGATCCCTCTAAAACATATTTGATTTCGAAAATACATACTTATTTAGTATATTGTCGGACAGTATATCTTAGGCAGTACTATGACGAAATATTTTAAGTAAAAGTAATGATTTTTTTCAAAAGATTCAATTAGTACTCAAACACGCCTAATACACAACATGAAACATGGAAACTTTGAGAAATAACTCTGAACCAGATTCGCTAAAACCTCAATATTTGTTTTGAAATATCTCCAGAAATAGAAGTATAATATAACACATTTAATATCAGAGTATAAAAATGATCATAGGAACTGATAAAAACTTAGATCTATGCCCAGTACTGCATATATAAAAATACACCAGTAATACGTTTACATCTTATTTAACCCATTCAATTATCGTGAGTAAACGCATTCTTAGATTGGTAAGTTTTTGCGATCATTAACTTTACAAGACGAACATGTACGTATTCAAAATGTTCTACGTAAATTAGTTCATGGTTTCTGTTCACAAATTATCATTCAGCGACTGAGAACAAAATACTTGTGGTGAGTGACTGCCGAGTTTTATGCGGCTTAGGAAGTGGTTTTCGGTCTGCGCCCGATTCACTTGGAGCTGTTCAAACTGCCGAATTCGTGCCAAAAGCATTTAACATTCAAATTTTTCTCTCCTCATTGGACTGAAGCAAACGTAGATACAAGGGAGGGGTCAAGGGGGTCATGACCCTCCTAAAAACCTGTAGAGAATAGTTTCTAGTCGCGCATGAGTATTTATGATTTTCAAGAAGGTTGACGCATTTGAACAATTTTAAATCAGTAATTAGTACTGCAGTACATTTGTATAAACGATTTAACAACGCACGACGTGCCATACCCAGTTCAATTAAGTTGTAGTGGCGACGATGGTGGTGACATTATGGTAATAAGAGTGGATGTCGTTGTGAATGACAGATACGCCCATGGAAAGCGATCGTCTTCGGACGTCCATGAGTTATGAATGGTGGTTGTGTTTTAGCGCAGGGGCGCATCCACGGGGTGGGGGCGGCTTGGGGGGTTGAAGCCCCCCCCCCTGGAATATCAATTAAAGAATTATTCTGCTAAACGAAAAGAAAACTAACTGTACCAAATCGAAACGACATAGAGCATAATTTTATAATCAAAATTGATTTATAGACATAAATGAAGGTTACGCAAATTCTCCGACTTCCAGTAAACTACTTTCCTCTAAAATTTTGGCGAACCCAGGTTCCAGTCATGAATTCTTTGCTCTACCAGGGTCTCTGTAAACCTCACAACGTAAACAGAAATATCAGCTTTCAATCATCCGACCCCCTCAACCTGCATAACTCTTACACATTGAGACGTTATCAAAATATTTCTTATTCATCCAAATAAATTAAAACATTTTTAGTACCCTCGGACGGGGTTCTTCTCGGATAGGACTCATGTATAATTCATAGGGCCGATTTTCTATTACAAGAGGTTTTTCTTAATATGTTTAAGTTTCCATGCTTCTCTATTGCTAGATGGTTTGTCATTCAAGGATAAATATAAGTACTTAATTCAATTATTAGTAGTTCTTGTAGCGTTAGCGTGAATGATATGTGTATGCACACGAAAAATCCTATCAAAATTTGTGATAATTTTTTTTATGAAGATATGTAATTAAAGAGTATCTTAACTGCTCTCTTCCTGAATAATGTATCTGAGCTTATTTATTCATATTTAAAGTAACACGATTTAACTGCTGTTTGAACAGAAACATTAGCTACAATCTGAGTCATTCCATATTTCATGTTTTGTCCAGAGACCGATATGTCATCAAATCAAATCAAAAATAAATTGAAGCTTGATTTATTAACATGATGTTTTAATTTAAATCCCATACTTCAATATTCATGGACCTTTTTCAGGCACGTAAAAGTTAGTGCTTTGGAATATTGTTATAAAGAAAATTGATTTTTCAGTCATATAATCTTGTCTAGAAAATTTAAGTAGCACACTTCGATTGAAATTGCAAAAAAAGGTAAATTTTCAATTTTTTTTTCACATTAGGGCAATTTTGAACATTTTTTGTTTAAATGAATTTTTACTCATTCGGCCAAAGCCAATATCTCAGGAATTAACGATACATTTAAATTTTGGGTGCAATAGAGAGGAACAGTCCCAGTCGTATACAGCACTTGTACTTAATTTTTCAAAATCCGCAATTTCAGCGCCATTTTTCACCAGTAATTTTGTTCTTGTCCTTGAAAAATTAAATGTTTCCGTACCTTAAAAAGATGTGTACAATTTTGCATCTTTAATCACAATAAATGTTTTGCATCTATTACTGTTCCCTGTCGCACAAATGTTTTTAAATAATCTCTAAAGTAATTTGTTATCATACCGAACAAAATATTAACACTTAGAAAAAATTAAAATTTATAAAGCAAATTGTAAGTTTAGGTCATCTGAGGTTGGGATGATTTTTGGAACGTACTATGCCCTACACTATATTCATTTGCCATGACCCCCTCTAAAATATATGTCTGTATTCGCCCCTGAACTAAAGAGCACTAAGAATACAGAAGGTATCATGTAGTCTATCTACTCTCTAAGGGTAAGTGCTGAAAGGATCACACACACACTTAACGAGCATAATTAGCGGAGGGGGTAAAATTCGAATGTAATTCTCTTGCGGGAAAATGTCACGTAATGTATAGTAATTAGTTTCATGCTTAAGAGAATGATTCTAATATAATTAAATACATACTTTCAAAATTTCAGGGATCGATTCAGCCAGCTCATAGATCAGGATAGTAAATGAAAATATGATTATAAATCGTCTCCATTCGTGTGTCTTTGTTTCCATGAACTGTAATAATAATAATATAATAAATTTATTGTAAAAAAACAGTACAAACTGCGTATGATCCCGTGGAGGACAATAAAATAATTTACTCTCCGGAAGGAAGCAAGCAAGGGACCATCCCATCAATTCCGATCAAGGGCCCTAAGGCAGAGGCGGATTCAAAAATTTCAGCAAAAATTCCTAGATAAGATAAAAAGGTAGCTGCGAGTTATAATACTAATAGAATGTCAATATGTTTGTAATTTAACGCAAGAAATTTACATGTACAAATTATCGAACTATCGATTATTCTGGGTATAGTGTTTAAAAATCATAAGAATTGAAATAACACTAAATTCACGATGTATTGTTACAATAAACACGCCCCTAGACAAAGCCTAGAGAACCTGTATAAGATCCGCCTCTACCCGAAGGAAAAACGGAGAAAAACCCGGGCCAGGATGGGGACTTTTTTAGAGATCTCCTGTAGAGAGCCTTGATGAACTTTACGTTTGTTTATTCGATTCAGAAAAATTAATGAATGTCCATGAACAAAAAGGCGGTGAAAAAACGATACTCTTGTATTAGAGTAGTTTTCAACAAACTTTACAAATAATAGCAAATATCATATCGTGCCTCACACAAGTCCATAAAGCGATACATTATTTCTCCAATCATAAATTGCACGAAATTTTTCTGATATTTATGATCACAGAGTTTATTAGTTCAAGTACAACGATTATATAAGTTCACACACGTCCATATGGAAACGAAAAACAAAAAACTACATCCGAAGAAAAAATTACTGAAAACTCTTGAAAAGAGGTGAATTAAAGGAAAACGTTGGGCTATTAGACCAGTCAATGAATGTCCGAACACATCGATTTTGGGAAAAAATTGGCGTGAAGCTAATTTTTTCTCCACTGATAGATCACTTCCCAAGGATCATTTTCACGAAAGTCTAAGAATCCCCCTCCTGCTTACTCCCCCATCCCCCCTCAAAGTTATCAAAAGCGTACATTTACCAAGAAATCATTCTCTCTTTTACTAAAGATTGGATAGAGTTCAAATATTTTTTGCTTTATTTCTTATTACATAGGCTACAATATTAATTATGTTCATATTTGCGATAAAACGAATAGTTTTCTATCAATTATAGAAAATCTGTGAAAAAAAGTTATTTTTTGTTTGTGAAATATGTTTGATATGTAAACATCTACGGCAAAGAATTTTAGTGTAAAAGTTATAGCTCATGGTTTTGTGAATATATTGATACCAACTTTTATGTATTTATGTGAGATACTAACGCCGGGGGGAGGGATGTAAGCAAGAAGATGATACAAGTTTGTCCTTTGATACAATTAGTCTTTGAACAAATTTAAGCGATTTGACCGCACAGGAAATTCGACACTTTTTATTTGATCACCCTTTTAGGGGTAGTTTTTCAAAATTTACCTAATAACACTTTCCAAGCTACAGAGGATATCTTGGAATCGTTCCCGCACAATTTTCTTACGCAAATAACGAATCAGAAGTCAAAATTATATTTGAACATGAACTTGAACACTTTTTAAACATTTTTGTTCGATTTTTCGTAAATTTTATCTTATCATCTGCTATAGTGGAAAGAACGATACTTGGTCACAAGGAACATCGGAAAATAACGCAGTGAAAAATCGCTTTTTTCCACAGATTTTTTATAATTGATGAAAAACTTTTCGTTTTATCGCAAATAAGATGATGAATATTGTAGCCTATGTAATAATTTGAAAATTCGTATAAAACAAAAAATATTTGAACTATATTCGATCTTTTGTAACAGAGACAATGAATTCTTGGTAAATGTACACAACTTTGAGTGGGGTTGGGGGAGCAAGCTCCAGAGGGATTTGTAGATATTTGTAAAAATTATCCTTGGGAAGTGGTCTATTATTCCTTTATTCCCGTTTAAAACCTTTATTGACTGGGCTATATAGTCGTCACCTCCCCACCAGTGGACCAGAACTCGCTACAGATAAAATTGAAATTGATGAAAGGCATACTTTGTAAAAATGTTACTAGATTTTTTGTACAGTAAATTTACATCTTATAGGCAGACATAATACAAAATTGTATTATAATTT
Organism: Laupala kohalensis; assembly: GCA_002313205.1. Classification (NCBI taxonomy): domain Eukaryota; kingdom Metazoa; phylum Arthropoda; class Insecta; order Orthoptera; family Trigonidiidae; genus Laupala; species Laupala kohalensis. The sequence goes on from NNCF01125934.1 coordinate 742,999, forward strand.
CTGGGTATTAAATGCTCTGGTTGATGCGACTCGCAACACTGGTTCTGTTCTATGCAGACTAACTTCTGCAATACTTGTACTCGTATGAGCGATACAACTCATCAGCATTGCCGACAACACAACTCACGGATAGACTCAATATTATTAATGCTTTGTGGAGGCAGCAGGTGACGTCTTTCTTTATAGGACCTTTACCAGTTTTACAGAATATTGGACTTTCTTGAGACGTTCAAAATTTGTCTTCTCGTTCAAAATTTACGTTGTGTAGTCTCCACGTACGTTGAAAGCTCTTACTTATCTCCCTAGTAGAGCTTTTGTTTATTCGTACACGGATTAAGAAACAGACTCTTCAAGACTTCTATTTTTAAAGAATATATCCTAAACAAAACTCTGATTGAGATTTGATTTAATAACTTTCAAATATTTGTTGTTGGTTCATTAAGTCTGCATTAAAAATATATTCTCGTGAATTATTTGATTTATTTTTATAAAATTTTGATTTGGTCATGAAATCCTTATCTTTTAATTTGTATATGCCATTTCAATAAATTTGGTTACATTTTAATAAATTGTTAATTATCTATTTGATGAGTTGATGTATTTTATTAAAAGTTACCTATAAAAAATTGTATTCTGAAACTATAATTATCAAACAGATTTTTTTTATTGAATTTCAAAAATTATATTTACTGAAGATTATTTTCAGATATAAAATAAAAAAGACAAAAAAATGGCAATTAAATCTCGAGTGTTGAGCCCCGCTAGTTTTAAAAAAGGTATCCCCCTGTCATTTTTATTACTGAGATCTTTTCCGAACCCTTATAGTATATCCTCTGTGCATTTTCTTCTATGTTATTCAATGAATAAGAATTCAGAAGAAAATGATCGTCATTTCCCAGCATCGATGAGGTTCGTCAAGAGAATGAAAAAACTTTCTGCTTCATTGGTGTGATTGAGCGGAATACATTTTTTATGTTCATGAAATCAGTCAAATGCATCACCAAAAACTCAACAAAATTTTTGTTCAATATCTTATAGCTGAAGAGTGTTTCACGTTTACTGCAAATTGGAAATATAAATATAGTATAATTGTTTCAGGTGTAAGATAAACTAATATTCTTTAACAAATTTGGTATAATATAACGCCATTACTTCTTCCGCGTGAAAAAGTATTTAATGTAATTTACATAGCTGAATTATTAGTGTTCTAAAACACTTCGAAACTAAAATATCATAGTAAATTAAGTTTTAGGACGAATACATAACTTTCATTGGGGAAAAAAGGCAATTAGCATAACTTTTTAAGTAATCAAACTCAAATTATTTAAGTAAGGATATGCTCTAAATGTCCATATGAAGCAATCCAAGAAATATAATGCGGTGCCGTATTTTTACAAAATGAAAAAACGTAGAAAAAATATTAAACAATGATTGGTGATAAAAAATCAATCATATCCAAAAATAATAAAAATGCCTCCCCTTTAAGACAACTATGATTCAATCAAGAAAACGAAATTAACATTCAACAAATACGACTATCTAAGCGTGATTCACCGAATAAAATACAAATAAAATAGCTTAGCGATTTGGAATAGGACCTAAGTTTTGCAAGCACCAGTGAGTTTTACATCAATTATATCAATATTTTCAGGAGGGCGGATAGGTGACAGTGCATAAAACTTTACCACAAAATTCTTGACTAATGTTTGTGGTTGTGGCTGGTTTAATGATGCGTCCATAAAAATCTCAAGTTTGTAGGCACTTTGCTGAGAAGAATCTAATGATTCATTTTTTCCTGTCATTATGATGGACATTTATTCAGAAACTTAACTTCCCAAAGCTATGAGGATGCAGGCTACATACTTTTCTGAGGGAAAAATTAATGCAAACATGTTTCAATTTTATTAATAAACATTTTTGCTAACTTATTTTTTTTCTAGACAAAACTTGTTCATTCCGATCTCAAAATGTCGCATTGGATAGTGGGGGTAAGAAACTGTGCGGATGGAAAAATTATTTTGTCGTTAATGGATGATCTCACGGCTCCACAGTTTTCCTCGATGCCAATGGAAAAGTAGCGGTAATTTTCAAGGATTCCGCTCAGAAAAACACCAAACATTTTGGCACACGGTACAGCGATTACCCAGTAATTTAAATGGATGAAAAATCGTATTTTATGGTTTTCGTGGGGTATGATTTACGAGGGATTTTCGTGGGGGGGGGGTCTTGGAATCGAGTAATGTTTTAATAACAAGCTTTTACCCAGTAAACGTGGATTACCCTGCTGGCGTAAGGAAATTGTCAAAAGAATATTTTGTGAAATCAGAACCAGTGTGAATCCCCAATACCATGATCTTCATCAGATTAGGCGAAACTATCCTTTCTGTCTCCCACGGTTCTTTATTTTCCGATGCCATGTCAAAGAAATCGGGAGGTGAACTATTAATCACCCTTAGCCTATGAAAGCTTGTCATTCTATAGTAATAACGAAGATAGTCTCTACTCGATATTTGGAAAGCAGATTAGCACGAGCAATCACTCTATTCCTGCAGAACACCTCTTCTTTGTCCAAGGGTAGTTGTCACATGGAAGACATGTTTGGGGGTGTTGAGCAATTTGAATAGTGAAGAGCTGCAGTGAGGAGGTCATTCTAGAAAAATGCGAGAAAAACTTTTGTTTAGATAACGTCTGCGTTTCAATGTATTTCACTATTTCACATCCTGTAAAAGAAATTTTGCCCAAGAAAACTTTTTTTCGTATGATAACAGCACCAGTAATCGGAAGACTCATGGTCGCAGATACTCTAATACATTACATGGAGAAATATATATATATATATATATATATATATATATATATATATATATATATATATATATATATATATNTTACTCGTACTAATCCTCGGGTAAATTATTCAGTCATTGGTAGTTGACAATTTACACGCTGTGAGGCAGAAATGTAATGTCGTAATTTAATATAAATGTCAACTATGAAAATCTAAGTAGGTTTCTGTAAACATGTCATATGAAGTACTCGAAGATATCGTTAATGAATAATTGTGTTCGTACAACAAACAACGCCGTGCAAATTTCGATAAGCGTTGAACTTGCTCCACTATTTCCGTTTCTGCATTACGCAATTCACATTCTATTCAAATTTCTATGCACACGTATTCCATACAAGTATATATTCATACAACTACAAGGGGAAAAACACGTAGGCAGCTGGTTTATTTCACGTTATTCCATACTCTTACCGGAATATAAATAGAATTCAGCAGTTCTACTATGCAATTATTGAACATTTCAACTAAACTATAAATACTTTAAGTACTATATATAACTATAAATACTAGTACTATAAATACGTCAAATTTTATTGAAATTAAGTCGTTAATTTTACGGTTAATTGAGACGAAAATGTTCTTGGTGACGGTTTACACAATACATTTGGTTGTCAAGACTTTCGACAATATATTTACATTAAAATATTAATATAACTTTCAACTGTGGTAATTTAGTCATTTTAATTTAGCACTGAATATTACGAATATCACAACTCGTTCGTATTCCATGTAGTGAATTCCACGGTCAAAATTAAAAATTTTTAAAAATCTGATCTCTGAACCAAAAAATATCTGGAACCGAAACTAATTTCTGTTAATTAGGAAGAACATGTTTTGGATCCCTATATTAGATTCGGGTCAGGTATCAACATGTAAAGAATTGCTGCAGAATCATTTAGTATTGATATCTCCGTCTATTCGTCGCAGAATGCGAGTGAAAGTGAATACTTGGTTGACCGTGGAACTTGCAGTCTTCAGTCGCACTCCCTGGGCTTAGCAGCATGAAAATGTAAACCAATTCCCTTGAGGCAAAATAAGAGTTATCAATCTATTAGAAGGTCATCAGTTATACAAGTAAGGAGAAAAGGGAAAGGTCTCGTGAATAGTATAAATTCTGTCTTTTAATCTAAATCTAACGTATTTAATGAATTAGATTTCAAAATCTAATTCACATTCTAATAAGATACATTTTTCTGTTTTTATATACATTGAGGTATTTAAGAACGGACACGAATCTGTTTTATTAATATTTTCGAATGACAAAAATATGGGATTGACTTTTCTCACTTTCCGCACTTCTGAAGTAAATCTATCTTTCTGAGTTGTATGCGATTCCATTAATGGCTTATCATTATTCATTTGCAGCGAAATAAGTATACTAGTACAACAATATATATATAAAATGATTTTTTTTCTGAGAAGAATGAAAAGTAAAGTATCAATTCTTCGGCCTTCTTTCGGGTAGATGAGGATTTTTTTATACAGGTTCTTTAGACTCTCGTCTAGGGGCAGCGTCTATTGAAATGATAAATCTCGAATTTAGTGTATTTTAATATTTCATAAACAATATTTTCCAAATATTTTGTAGTTTGATAATTATGCTTACTTTTCTCTATTCTAAAAACAATCATTCAAAAAAGTAATGCGTACATCCGAAAAAAACGTTCTATTACATACAAATTTGTTGGTATTCTATTAATATTATAACATTTACCGAATTATTTTTTTTCTTATCTTAGGAGTGAGCAGAATGTTAAATCCGCCTCTGCCATAGGGCCCTTGATCGGAATGGATGGGATTGTTCTTGGCTTGCTTCTGGAGAATAAATTAGTTTATTGTCCTCCACGTGGTCATATGTAGTTTGTACTTTTTTTTACAATAAATTAATTATTATAATTATTTAAAAATAATTTTTTACATTTTCAATAAAATTCGTCGCAATATACGTATCATTTGCTATAGGATCCCCACGCCGTATATATCGCGGAGTGATTAACCAAGTCGACTCTAGTAATACCTGCGCCCTCTAACGAGAAACTAGCGAACTTCCTGGCCAGCCATGCGGAAAAAATACGATTCGTCACGCGTGCGAGGTGATTAACCAGAAAGTAAACATGTCGCCCATTTACAAACAATCATATCATGAATGACAAAGCCTGAAGATAGCTTTCGCTTTTCCCCTTTCTCACCTTATACGGAAATAGTAAATTGAAATCTAGCATCTGTAGATTATAATTTTTGCAAATAAGATGTACATTGAATGAAAAGATACAGGACACAACACTGTAAACAGATTTAATACATCAGACCTTTCTTTGCAAGAGAACAATTGTCGCAGACTGGAATGCAATGTGCTCAGATTTAGATGACAGCTCACTTGAGTCTTAGTTGAGCTAATTAGGAAGTTACGCTAAGCTCTTCCTTTCTGTTGTTTTCGCTTTCTGTTGAATTCTCATGACTGTTTGGGGAGTTTCAAAGGTCGGAGCGACCTGGACAGTACCTTTCACTTCACATATTCAGGATAGGTTTCACTTACTAACAGCTCAAATAACGGAGCTCTGATTCAATATCTCTCCGCACCTGCACTAGTCTACTATTAACGTAAAGATTAATGTTTGATTTAATAGTGAGTTTTCATTTTACTCATACGATAGCAAGAAAAATACTTTTACTTTCTGTGTAGTTTCCGACGAGGTAATTTTTTTCTCTGTACAATGAGAGTACATTATATAGCGAGATATACGTCTCAATACATTTAAGACATTCGTGTAAATTGATACTTCACTTTGGAATCCAAAAATAATCCTAAAACATTAATTTGCAAAAATAATACTCCTGGTTCAATACAAATCGTCGTTAGGAATCTTGACAACTTTGTGGTAGATACTCTGGAACTGTTCAGGGATAATCAAAAATCGATCTTTGCCGGCGACTTTCAGTTTTTAAACCTAAAGGATGTAAATTTTTCGGAAGATTTTATCACATTTATGTGGGTACATTTTGAAATTTAGCAATATCATGCATCGAACATATTCTTAGATAGCTTTTTACAAAACAATTGAGTAAAAGATAAAAAAGAATTAGACGAAATAAACTGAGGTAGAAGGAGTAGTGTTTGACACAACTTTATCTTTATCACGCTGTTTTCTAGATTTGTTCTCACACAACTATTTCCTCATTTTTAAACTCGTCAGAATGTCCTCTGAATTCCCAGTGTTCTAAATGTACAACCCTCTAAACGGCTAAGTTAACAATAAAAAATTGAATATCACTATCTCCCAAAGTTAGGTGAACTGATCGTAATCTGTACAAAAATAGAAAAAGATAAAACAACTTTTAAACAAAACGAAGACTTCTAAAACAACTGATGGTTTCAAAAAGGAAATGATCCGTACGAGTAAAGCAAAAAAAAAAAAAAAAAAAAAAAAAAAAACTTTTNTTCCAGGACTGCCGACCTGACAACAGTACAGGTGGCGCCATCACTGCGGAATAAATTGTATTACGTACGAACAACCTAAGGCGATACCGAGACATAGTTTTATTCAATTAGGACATTTTCTATCCTGTAGTCGGCCATTCTTGTAAAGTGTTTCATTGTGCTCTTGTAATCGTAACAATATGGAGTAACGAACTAAACATCCGTTTTTGTTTTAAATTGAGCAAATCGCCCACAGAAACGTATGAAATGATTAAGGCTGTGTATGATAAAGATGCTATGAGTCGTTCGCGAGTGTTTGAGTGGATCTCGAGGTTCAGAGATGGGAGAGAATCAACGGAAGATGATCAGAGATCAGGTCGTCCACGTTCAAGTCGCAATGTTGAAAATGTGCAAGTTTTAGTGAGGTTAGACCGCCGAATGACGATAGAAATGATAGCAGATTCACTAAACTTCAGCGTGGGATCAGTTTTCACGATTATGGCAGAAAATTTCAAAAAAGAAAACTGCGCGCTTCGTACCGCATTCGCTCACTGAGGAGTAAAAAGATCATCGGGTATTTGCCTGCGAAGAGTTGGTTTTCATGGCCGATCAAAATCCAAATTTCCTGCAAAACATTGTCACCGGAGGCGCGACTTGGTGTCTAGAGTACTATCCGGAGACAAAACACCAAAGTGCTGAATGGACGAGCTCGGAAAAGAAGCAGCCGATGAAAGTTCGTGCTTCCAAATCAAAGACGAGAAAATTGCTGATAACCTTTTTCGACAGTCGGGGTATCACTCACCGAGTATTTCTTCGTCAAGGTTCCACTGTTACTGGGACATTCTACAGAGGCGTTTTGGATCGACTTTTGAGACGAATGTGGCTTGCGAGGTCAAAATTGTTGGACAGTAACGAGTGGTGGTTGTTGCACGACAATGCACCGGCTTACAAGTCCATTATTTTAAGGGAGTTTTTGACGAAACGACAAGTTTTCAGCATCAACCACCCTGCGCACTCAGCTGATCTGTCCCCCAAGACTGTTTTTTGTTTCCTAAACTCAAATTGAAGTTGAAGGGGGAGCGATTCACATTGGGAGAGGCGATTGAAGCGGTGGTGACAACGCAACTGAACAGTATTCCAGTACAGGCGTTCCAGAAGGCGATGATGGAGCCGAAGATTCGTGCTAGGCGCTTTATCGAATTGGGGGCCAGATAATAAATAGAATTAATTTCATTGTGTCGTTTGATCTGTGCGTGTCCATCCCTGGAACTTTTTGAATACATTGGGTATTCTGCATTGATTGAGTGATACAATATCCCTTCTGCTTCAATATCGTTGTCCTTAAGAACAGGGTTTCTTTCCAGCTATTCAAAAGAAATGAGAATATTTTCGAATGACTTCCATGTCCGTATCAACATAAGGTTGATGCTCAAGGTAGGACCGACACCAACGTAAATCCAACACTAAGGCCATGTTCTTGCCCAAAGGCATTTGGAGAAATAATTTCGTGTGATACAGGCATTAGTACCTGGAAATAACTCAAACCACTCTTATTCAGTGTTAACGCCTTGTAGGACCAACGTATGTCAAAGTTTCAAACCTACCAAATACTGGTCCCAAAGTATTCGGCAAAATTTCTCTAGACCTCTCCTATTACGCCCTGACTTTCAGGGTATATGGATTTACGTGTCCGTAATTGTTTTTTCAGGTCCAGGGACGAGTAATTTGCAACACATTTCTTACAAAATATTCAATCTGACAGAAAAAACATAGAAACTTGCTAGAGACCTTTACTTCCAAAGAATGCCACGAAAAGATTATAATATCAAGGAATTAAGAAGGATTCTGAAGGCGACGTGAATGTTGTGGTTTGCGGGTGAGAATTTGTCACATATGAAACGTATCTACGAAATAATTAGTAACCAAGATAAAAGGATTAAAACAAGACTCTCACTAGAACGATGTGTTATTTCGAAAAGTATTAATAAAAATCAATTCTACCAAATGGTGGCGTTGCATGTTAATAATATTGGACACTACATCTAAAAACGTTTGATAGATTGGTATCAATATTCTTATGAATCCTATCGTAACAGCTTTCTAATAAAAATTTTTTTTGTCCTTTCACTCTTAGCTCTTAAATCACCAAGTCTATTCTCCAATAATTTGCTTATGAATGCATTTTAATAATATACTGGCCATTTTCCGTTAACTGTATAATTCTCCATTCCCTCCCATACTGATATAAGAAACACGAGTTAACTTTTTCTCAATCTTTTTGTACGAATTTCTGACCGTAAAAAAAATATTCACATGATACAAGTCCACGTAATATACATCGTATAAAATAATTCATCAAACCCATGTCATAAGTTAAAATGTTATTTTCGAAATGTTTTTTGTCTAAGAATATTTTCCATTATTGTTGTGGAGTATTCCTCGAAAAGAGGAGGATCAATACAAGTCTTGGTAAGTTTCTAAACTTTCTTAAAAGCGAAATATTATCTACTCACGAATATTACTAATCTCCTCACGTATACGTTAATTTGAGATAAAATTGCGGGGAATTAAACGCGAGTGATATTTTGCGCTAAATTTCATGTCATGTCCAGTAAATTTCGGTAATCGATGTTATACAAATCGTATAATGTGTCTGCTTTGTGTTCTGCAATCTCGCATGTTTCTTATATTTGAGTCTTCCAAAATTATCTCATATCTCAAGCTATTTCCAAAACTATTTACCTTACGTTCACAGCAATGAAAATTTTGGTTGGAATAGTAAGTTCATAGCACCTCAAAGGTAGAATACTACAAAATAAATTTAATAATTTTTCCCGCTTTAATTTTATGATAAACGAAGTGTTATTTTATTATATTTTCCCTTATTTCTAATTTTAAAACGACGATTAAACGTAATGATTCACAACTTCCATTGTTAGGAAGAATGCTAAAGTACGAGAAGTTAGATATGAAAAATAAATAAATAAATAAATACATGTTTATCCGTAGAGATTCGTAATTTCTTTTCAATCGTATCCAACATCACACACTAAAATAAAATACTTGGATAATTTAAGACGAGGTAAGAAACTTTCTATCAGTTAACCTAAATGTGCATTACGAGAACACCCAAGTCTCGCATGCAAATCTGATCAATCAAAATAGTATGTTTTTTCCTCGTGTAAGTTGCATTTCTCATAATAATAAATTTGTCAAAAAAGCAGATACAAACTGCGTATGACCACGTGGAGGACAAAAAACTAATTTACTCTCTGGAAGCAAGCAAGGAACCATCCCATCAATTCGATCAAGGGTCCTTATGTAGAGGCTGATTTAACAATTCAGTACACTACTAAGATAAGTACTTCGGTACATGTTATAATAGTGATAGAATATCCGCAAATTTGTATTTAATAAATAGCAAAGTTATCTCACAAGTACGTATTGTTATACAGTGTAGATTATTCGGAAAACATTGTGCATAAATCGTTATTATTCAAATAACTCTAAATTCGAGGTCTTTCTTTCGATAGACTTCCTTGTTTCTCAGTTCAATAATATTATATTCATCTAACTAGCAATTATTTGTAAATTGTATTCCAATTCATGTAAACTTTTCTTAATAAATGAAATAATACGGAATTCATTTCAACATGCTAATTTTGAAGTAGGGCTCAATCGGAGATTGGATCAACCACATGTCCAAAGAGGTACTGTGCTTATCATGCTCCTCACATGCATTAGATATGAGTAAGTCCACACCAGATTTAGTTTCTGGAAACAAGCTGGTTTATCGGGCTACATGTTACTAGTCTGCGATTGGCACTATCTTCGTTTTCAACACAACCATCCTTGAATGTCCGCGTCAAAAGATGCGCGATTCACATTTTGTTACCTCGATTGGCGTGATGAAGAAAAGTGTTCTCTAAATACAACAAAAGCTCCTTCTCCCACAGTAATAAAATTTATACGATTAAAATCAAGAATATACATTTTCACAAGTGTATTCAGTACCTAATTGGTAGAACGTATACGCAATAATGATAATTAAAATACTTTCTATCAAGTCCAGGGCGTGTCAGATATTAAAATAGTGGAGATAGTTTACCTATTAAACCTTTCAAAATATGTAAGAATGTCCCAAATTTGCATCTTTCCTTCGGAGGGTAGATAGAGAAAAAATTCTGAACAGTTTCTTTCTCCGATGAAAATAATCAATTATATATTTATTATATTTTTCAATTTAAAACTATCTTTTTATTTCGTGAAATTATTAACCGAAAATAACAATTGCTTGCACTCGCGATGCAGAGCAGAGTGGTCGCTGCAACTTAGCCGCTCTACCATGCAACCTTCCAACTAATCCCCTTTTCATTAATGCACGCTGCTGGCAGGATACACTATACTATCGCGGATGCCGCTCCGGTCGAATTTTCGCTTCCGAGACATGACGCGGCTGCACTATTTCATTAAAATTCATGTAAAATCTGAAGTACGATTTAAAGACGTTTTTTATCTTTGTAAAATACACAAAACATAATCCATAAAATCATTTGATAATTAATTTTTTTCCTCCTTAAATTTCTCTCTTAAACTTAATATAATTTTAACACTTATATTTTCAACAACGTTATCGATAATTTAGATTAATTTTTGTACATAGACACATGCTGTCGCAGACGTTTTCATAGTACTCTGAAGCAAACAATATTGCCATTCGTAGTTGTCACCTATCTCTAACCGTTTAGACAGCGTGAGCAAATATAACTCTTCTTTCGGGATTTCATCGACAATTATGGTCAAAAACCATTTCTACCTTTCGTATCACACATTTTAAAAATATACGTTAGTTTATGTTCATCCTGGACATCTAAACTATCTCCTCGCCAACTTTCATCACGATCGGTTCAGTGGTTTAGTCGCAGTTCAGTGGTCAGGTAGCAAATCGACACTTTCGTGTTACGCATTTACATATCAGTATGGATTTTATAAATGAAAGGAAAACTATTCACGCCACAATATTTATTTTTTACATTTACCATTGGTCCTACCAGTTGATTTTATCGTAATTATATTCTGTTTTGATTCATTTTATTTGCAATTTTATGTAGATTGCCAAAATAACGCTAGAATGGTAAAAAACATTAATAAGAATTTATTTTCCTATTTCTTGGGTCCAGTTGGAGGTAAGACCGAGAGGTATGATCATTAAGGATGAAGGGATCGGCTGAATTCTGAGAAGTGTGAACAGACACTTTCGTTTGCAAATAGTATAATTAATTTAGTATTATTCATTTATTATTCATAGTTTTAAAGTCAAATTAATTGATTTGTACTAATACCTACTAACTAACGTGGTTTAATGAAACTATGACCCTAATAACTTGAATGTACTACCATTATCAAGGATGATGCAACACTAGTGTATTAAGAGACTGTTAGTAATTTTGTAAGGTTATAAATATCTCTCGAAAGTTTAAAATTAATGTAACAAAACTGTAGTCATTTTACACCTCCCTAACTTCAAATAGGGTGGGTCTAGGAAGTTCCAGCTGTATTATTGGCGAATCGGTGCATTTTATTTGAAAGCGTGTAAAAAAATATACTAAAAATGAAAACTTATTCTAAAACTTATCCTATATCCAGCAGCAGAAACACTAAATGGTGGAGTATTCTAACGTATTCTTCATGTTTCGTATACATGAAAATTTACATATTAACCACGTTCTCCCTGTACGCTAGAAAATAAATTAGCTTCAAGTGTAAGAAAACTCATTCTTATGATGACATAACAATAATGGCCAATACAAGTTCTTTTCCTCAATATCACCAATTACTTCTGGCAAAAACTAGTATTGGTTTTGAAATCTACCAAAACTAGTTCTGAAAAAAGGTATCAGTCAAAATCAGTTTTTGTTACTTTCGTAGTCAAATGGACGAATTTGCGTTTAATGCTTAACACTTATGCTGTTAGTAGAGTCGTCATATGTAAACTAGTGGTCTTGTCAACAAAACAAGTCGTTTTATAGCAGGTGCTGCACCCTGTCGTTCTGACTTTAAAACTTGTTTATCGTCGGGCGCAGCGTGCGATAACAAAATCTCAGTATACCTACTTGTTAAGGAAAACGTAGTAAGTGAAAACTTATTACCTCGCTGTACATTTCGAACGTGGTATTTGATATAAGAATATCATTAACAATTTAGTCGGATTAATGTTCTAAAAATATGTAAAATATAATATACAGTGAATTTTCTTAAGTGTTAACTCAAATATGACAGCTTGGTTGCTAAAATTCACGAGTGTAAGGATTTTAGTCATGTGCTATTGAGACCATGTATCTCGTCGATTTCCATTTTATAGTACGACATAAATACCGCGAAAAAAGATGATGCCTAGAATAATGTCTTACGAATCATTAAAACTGGGTTTCATTCGGCTAGTAATTTCTATAACAATCTCATAACGAATGATGAGTATCAATCTCTGATTCATTTCACGGGTTGTAAGTCTGATAATAGAATCCCTACTTTTCGAATTATTGACGAATTCAGGACTCGTAATTACTGTCATTTAGGAGATAGTTCATTTAACATGGAAATCTAACAGTTTATTTGTTTAGAATACTGTTTAATTTTATTGATAAAACTTGAATTCAGAGAATAATTTAATTACTTATTTCTTTCTTTCATCAATTTCTTCATGGGTGAGGTATTCAAATATATAATACTCGCAATATTTTAAATTGTTCATAAAGCGAAAAACTTTCAAAATAATCTACATTTGTAAAATTATTTAATTTAAATTATTAAACCCGAATACATTTTTTTTCATTTTAATTACCCTCATACCCCAGTTTCCAAAATAGTCATTACCTCTCATGTCATTGCTTCTCATTATCCCTCATGTCACATAAATTACGGTTTTTTTAGTTCTCTAAGAATTTCTTAAATGTTTCCCATTTTTTCAAAAATTTGTCTCTCTTGTACGTTCGTATCTTATAATTACTTTTCAATTATTCAGAAAGTACAAGGAAAGCATTGATATCGGTCGAAATGGAAAACTTTCCAGATTTTCAGATCTTTACGATTTGGCTCGAGGAGAGTATTTTCAGTTAGATGTCCACTGTATGTATGTATATATGTAAATAATTTTGTTCCCCAATAACTCACGAACAAATTGATGCATGTAAACCAAACTTGAGAATTGGACTTTGAATGCAGAGAGTAGACGCCTACTTCTGAACAGCTGATTCGACATCGCATCCCACTTTCGGTATCTTAAAATTCAAAATTTTGAACAATCCAATACAAACACTTTCGTTGTACAGTAAATTCTGCGTACAATTTTTAAGCTTGCAGATGATGAGGGCAATAATTTTTCTTTTACAGTTAAGGCGACTGACAAAATAAGAGGTATGTAAAGATATTAATTACTTTTGCTATTCTCTTAGCGGTATCTACCTGATTCGATAAATTCTTCAAAAATATAACGGAACAGAAATCGTATAATTTAACGAAATTGTTAATAAAAGACCAAATATTAAGTTAAGTCATTTCTCGTAATTCGAAACCGACTCACCAGTCTCAAAATATTTTCGAAATTTTACCATGCATTAAACTCATAATTCCAGTTTTGTTAAAGTGAAAATCAAACCAAGGGTTCAAGTATTGTGAGGTAAAAACTAGATCTTAGGCTTAATATATTTAACAAGCTGCTTTCAATTTTATTTATTTTGTCACACTCACGAAGAATCAAGCAAACGAGAGAAACCTATAAGATAAAATAATCTTCTTACATCTCAGTGAAAGCGTGCCATGCAATTAACAGAAAACTGCGTGTCGAGTATATCAAGGTTTGGTTGGGTTTAGAAACCTTAATCTCAAGTCTAAAACGCGGTATAACTTAGTTCAGTGTCAAATAAAGTTAATTGACCAAATAATTTCCTGATATATAGGTCATCAGTATACAGCATGTGCCAGACCACCCGATCACGACTTTCAAAATTCTGAGAAAGAAATTTGCTGGAAATCTTGAAATTGCATACTACTTTCTCTTATTCTCTCTATGGTGGTAGGTAACCTTCAAAAAATTTATGGCGGATAGAGGGAACTCCAAAATTTTTAATTAAAACTTTTCCTTTTTATTAGAATCATTTTATTTCGTATAGAAAAAGGAGTAACTTGTATTTGAAACACCGTCTTATTGCACACGGCACTGCAATCGAGTATACTTGTCAACTGCTTACAAACTTTAAAAATATGAATGTGACTGAATTTTCATAAAAATTACATCTTGTTTCATCGTATACATTTAACCAATCAAAATTTTAGTTAAATCATTAACATTCGTAAGCTTATTAATTTTTAAAGTTGTGTTTTTATTATATTGGCTGCAAATACGTATTATTCATTTGTACTCAAGACATGAGATATCTGAGAACTATAACATTAATGCTCAATTTCATCATTTTCCTTTTTAATTAGAGATGAACATTTTGAATTAACAAATTACTTGTAATGTAGTAAAAAAAATAGTTTACGTATACTCAGAATAATACCCACTAATATTTGGTCTTTCGTCCTCCCTGCCCTTCGTTTATTTTTAAATGTTACCCACAGCTTTCCGATAGCAAAAATGAGGGAAGGTAAAATCAGTTTTAGAAAAAGTAAAGATTTTCAGCAATATTGGTTCCCTGAGTTTTAAAAATCCTGGACGGGTGGTCTGCGAAATGATGTATATTTGGGGTCTCCATCATTCTATATATGTAAAAAAGCATTAGTACAAGGATCAAATCGTGAGGGATTGGGCAATTAGTAAAAGAGCAAGGAAATATCCTCTACACTAACTTCCGTATACATGACATTTGAAATAATTCCAGGTCAGTGCTCTTGCTCCTAAATGCCTGTCATGTCTCATGCACAAGGTTAACTCAATCTATGATACCGAAGGTTTCAACATCCTGCGTCATCCATCACTAATACTTTCAATAATTTCATCAAGTAATTAATAAATATCTTCACAATAAATCTGAATTGGTTATCACTCAAAAATTTAGAATGTAGAATGATACCCATATTTTTTGTTTCCAATTATACATCGTGTATAAGGGAAGTATTGTAATCGGTTGCAAAAAAAATCCATATCTCTTCGGATTGTTACGAATTGGTTGCAGGTATATATCCAAAAATGTATGTATGTATGTTATGTATGATGGAGAGCAAGCAAGAAGAATAGAGAGACGCCAAGAAGAAGACATCTACACTTGGAAATGCCCTCTCTGCCCATATACTCGAGATGGCAGACGAGGAAGGGGTTATGTCCCATCACACTTAAACCAAGCCCATAAGTCATCCCCTGAAACAACAAACTCATCAACAACAGAAACAAATAGAAGAAGAAGACAAACAATTGTGCCTCCAAATCTAAAATGCACTGAATGTGACTTTGAAGCTAAGACCGGATCTGGTCTAAACAGCCACGTGCGACACAGACATCCAGAAGTCCAAGACGACAGCATCAGACCAGTCAGAATAGATCCAAGAATCAGGCAGCAACTTTCCCAAACTCCGCGAGCAACTCCCATACATCCATCACCGACCTCGCAACCTACACTTCCAACGAGTCAGTGGGTGTGTACCAGATGCGGAAAAAGCTGCAGATCTAAAGCAGACCTGGCCAGCCATACCCGAAGTGACAAATGCACGGATACGAGATGATGAAGAAGCATCAACATTGATGGAACTTCTGAATCATATATGTATGAATGTACGTAAAGAATTTTGTTCCCCTGATAACTCACAAATTAATGCCTATTCCTGGACAGCTCATATAGACTTCATTTACACATTGCGCTCCACTTCTGGTTTCTTAAAACTCAAATTTTGAAAAATAATAAAAACATTTTGATTGTTCAGTTCATTCTGCGTACAGATTGCAAAACTGCATTTCTGTACGTCGCACTGTTTTCTGATATACTGCGAATATTTTTACGCAAATATGAGTCATCATAAAGGCGCCTTTTGTGGATCAGCCTATAAGGCAGTTGCAAAGAGTTTAAGGTGGAAGATAATTCATGCAATCTGTAGTTTTATGTTCGGATATGGTGGTTGGAAGTGTTTATACAAGGTAGTGAGGATAATTATATTTAAACCGATTGATCCATTCAATACACCCTCACGTTTGATAAGTATAATAAATGATTTTTTTGTGTGTTTTTCTGTTATTTTGATTCTATCGCAATGTTCCTCTTTTACAATTTTGATACGTCTAACGGCGCAACTTTTAGTTTTAAGTGAACTAATATTCTAATAAACTTAGTCAGGCATTAAAAAGTGAATGTCCTGACACTCAGATTACTAGACGATTAGATGTCAAAGATGATTTGATGAGAATATCCTCATTCAGTGGAATGTGGGTTCAATAGAACTTGTGTTTCTCTTCCTACCACCACCCCTCACTTAATGGAGTGATGATCTCTTCCGAAACCTTGGTCAGTGCGCCATTTAAAACTTTTTTTGTAGCACTTAGAGCAGTGCTGTCCAATTAGCGATCCGCGAAAGATTTCTTGCGGTCAGTGAATTATAGTACATTTTACATTAAATTCTTCATGAAACGTTTGGGGCCACAACTTTGTGTTATAAATCTACGCTGTCAGTACTAATATTTGACGAGACATGAAAGAAAATTGAAAATCCAATGAGAGAAAATAGAAAATCGGGTTCGGAATTACCCAGTCGTACATTACCATAAGAACACATTACCATACATCTAAATATTAAAAACACTTTTTAACATAGAGAAATATACTATTTAATTTTTTCAGCATGTAATAATATAAATTAATAGATGACAAAAAATATATTGCGTTACGAATAAATTAATATTACCCATTAGTTCTATTCCTTGGGCAACATTTTTCCGAACTCTCTCCTAGGTCTGCCTGATCGATTGGCCCGCAGGCTAAGAAGTTGGAAAGATGATTAGATGATTAGATGATTTAGAGATTTTATATGATTCAGATAGTGAAAAGGTAGTCATGAGTTTATTCTCTCTTGAATCCTCTTTCTACCCTCCACCTTTCGCACATTTAATTTGAAAATATCCAAAACTATGGATGATCGAGCTGTCGCAAATTGAGCTCAAGGGAGTAAATTAGAGCGTTTTCTATTGCATACCTACTTCATATTTTTCTATGCGTTACGTATTAGTATCTTGTGAATTATTTACTAAAAGGTTCAAGAAATAATGTTCTGACCCCAAGATAGTTTTTCTAAGAAAAAAAGGTTCGAAAATATCCATGCTCCATTGAAAAGTGAATTTTGAGTTTCCCCTCTTCGGGTCTCCTGACCACGTCCGCATAATTTAAACGACAACCCGCATCCCCAAATGTTGCAACCCCAATGTTGCAAATACGACTGGTGTAGTAGACTTAAACATAACCTGAGAGATGCAATTTCTTTGTCCATATATGAGCCTGACAGTTTTGTTTTTTAATTCATTAAATGCTTTCTTCTACATAACTGTTTCATGTGTTTTTTTATAATAAATATCCGTGTATCCACATTATATATACGACGGCATGACACCAGTTGAATGATTATGTTTAAGATTTATCCAAGGCAAAGGTAATTTGCGTCAGCTTTCACTATGCTTCGACATCGTCAGCCCGAAGATATAATAAGTATCGTTTCTATTCTTTTGTTTTCCTACAATTTTTATTAAACAGGTATGCATTAAAAATATACTTAGGAAATTATAATGCGAGAAAAATCTTCTTCATCATTTCTTGTGGTATATATGTATTTTTATACGTATTCTAAAACAGAAATCATTGTATCATGAATCCTCAAACCCCCATGAAAAAATAAAATAAACGTTTGTATTCTCAAAGAATACCTTTCTTTTACAAATCCTAAATAAAACACTAATATCTGCATATTAAAGAACGTACTCTTCTTCTTCTTCTTCTTCTTCTTCTCGTACATACAACTCTATATAAAGCTGATATCTTGGAAATAAGATATAGAGCAGAACCAAAGACCCTAAAAGGGAATTTCTTAATAAAATTGGTAAAACAAAAATAAAATTAAAACGTTATGGAGATGCAACATATTTGCAGTGTTTTGTTAATTCAGAATATGATCGGAAACCGAAGTGAAGTTGGTTCAGAGAGAAGAAAAATTACGAGCAACGGAAAATAGTTTTTCGCAAATGGTGGGAAGATAACACAGGTAGGAACAACTTAAAATCGGTATGACATGCTCAACAATATAAAATCCTCACTATTTTTGCAAATTACAATTCCAAAAAGAGCTATCAACGCATCCTGGTTCATGCAACAATACGGAGAATTTTATATCGAACCAATTAAAAAAACTTAAATCCTAGCACATTTTTCAACCAACTTCCACATTCCATATGCTCCATTAATTTTTGTCTGTAGAGAACTATAGACCCCTTCGCGAAAAGAATACATAAACTCTAAAACTATTTTCAACGCACTCCAAAAACTCCACCTCTTTGTATCATAAACAATATTTCGACCAATATCCCTTCGAAACAATCCTTGGACGCCTTTTTTAAGAAAATTCATGTTGTAGCCTCCCTTTTAGCTCACACCGATTTCTATGATACCCCACATTCATACGCTTCAATATCCTCTCATGAGAATTTTCCCGTACTCCAACAATCACATTTCCCAAATATTTTCGGTAAAACTATGACAACCACTTCATATTAATTATTTAACTTAAATCTAAAATTTAATACAAATGTATGGGTCATTTAGGCTGTAGTCTAAATACGCACGCACAGGCAAATAGATAGAAATGCCAACCCAACATTTTCGTAATACTACCTTCATAACGTCGACATCCTTCAATGCCTTAAGGTTAACTGCCCATCGTGGGGAACCAATTACCTATTATGAAAGCGTAATTTTTCTCAGTTTGTTACTTTTTTTTATATCATCACAGAAACAACCTTCCCCGCTCCTTTTGGAGACACCGATACCCAGAGCTCGATTTAGGCTGTATAGGCTACAGTCCAGGGCGCCACCCTTTAGAAGGGGTGATAGATAAATTTTCTTCATGA
The DNA here is from genome assembly GCA_002313205.1 of Laupala kohalensis. Lineage (NCBI taxonomy): Eukaryota > Metazoa > Arthropoda > Insecta > Orthoptera > Trigonidiidae > Laupala > Laupala kohalensis. The sequence continues at coordinate 762,358 of NNCF01125934.1, forward strand.
TTCGGATGCGTACAGTGCATTTCATTTAGTTAAATAAAAAGAGAATAAATAAAAATATTTTATTTATTGACAGTTGATTGAGGTGTACAGAGTGCAGATGTGCACTGTGGCGAGGGTTAAAATTCACCGAAGAATCGTAAGTCAAAATAAGAGGTTATTAATTGTAACTTATAAAACATTCAAACGAATACACATACGAGTATAGTAAAGTATTATAACTTTAGAACCAGTAAACTGCGACACTATTATGATTAAGGGGAGGGGGAAGCGAATATGCTTATAACATAAAATTCGTTTGGTTTAGGGGGCGGAAAAATATTATTAGGATGACTAATCCCTAAAATCGAACTCTGCCGATGGTCAATGAACTACTAAAACCAGCTTCGTGCTTTTGCGAAAAACGCGCGAATTTCCGTTCGCGTGAGACGGGCAAATATTTGAAGTATCTTCGTGTCCCTCAAAGTAAAATTTCACTCAATTTCTTATTTCAATCATACTAACACTGGTTTAATAAGTCCTTTACCACGAGTGGACTTGTTTACTCGGGTCTTTCTTTGACTAGTTAATGAATGTTCGTCAAAAATCGTATTTAAAAGTGTATTTTCTTGCTGATGTCCACTATAAACCACCGAGATAAAGTAACATTTGCCATCGAGCTATACAACTTCGAAAATTGTAACAATTTTGCAATATTTGAAAGAGTAATCCGAGGCAGTGTTTGGTATTTTACTCCTGAGTATTGCTTAACATAAAAATTTACTACGGAATTATGTATCCTGTCTCCTGAAGGATTTCCTACAAAGAAGAGAATGCGTTATTTCTTTTATCATGCTCAATGCTCTCTATTTGGCTTAGTTTTCCCAATAAAATTTATAAAATATATATTTTGTTGTAAAAACAACTAAAACTTGTGAATCAACCTTGTCCTTTTCCGACTCAATTAATAGGAAGAAAGGGGTGATAAAAAACGGATGGTATTCAACTATTCCGAAAAATTGTATTTTATTCTGTTTGAATCTTTACGTGATAAGCACGTAATAAAACAGTTTCAAATAATAAACAATTTTCTTTTATTAGGGTGTTTCAAAATCGTGGCTCAACCACTGGTCATGGGAATTCTTTCCCTCACTATACGGTTCCCACACTCCCATAGCTTTCAATGAGTTCCGTTTTGCCACCAAGAATTGCCACTAACCGGAATAAGATCCTAATCTCTCTATGGGTTGAGGTCAAGGAATTGCGGAACCTCAAAGAAAGATAGATGACCCTTCATATCCCGTTTTGAGGATACTTTGAAGATGAGACATTTTAGAAAACATGGGATACATTTTCTGGATTAGGTAAATTATTCGTAAAATTACGAATGATTATTTTTATAACCATGTCAAAGCGGTTGATGAAACTTACCCAATCACAATATGTGTTACAAAAAGTGCGATCTCTCCCATTACAGATTTATTACCATGGTCTACTACCAGTCAACCAATGATGATCATCCGCATAACAATTACGCCCTTACTGCAACGTTAAGTGCTCTTTAGCCTCACTAATACCAGCCTCAATTTCCCTGAACTATGTAACCTAAAACCAGGATGTTTATTGCACAGAATGAGAGGAACAGGAAATTACTTTTAGATAAAATTGCGGATGATGTGTCATCACAGACTCTCCATAGAAGAGCACGTCTATCGTATTTCGCTAGCATTAGCTAGTGATGAAGTTAAAAGAGTTATACATCAGCCAAAGGGTCCGATATACGCCCGAACGGACCCCTTAGGGTACGTGAAGAATAGAGCCCTCCGCCTACCCCACAAATCCCTAGCCCCATTGCAGTCTATTTCGTATCGTCTAAAAGTGCTGAAAAGAATGCGAGTTTGTCAAGTTAATGTGCTCAGCTAATGTGTAAGCTGGAAGTAACTTTCAGGGTTAATAGAGTAGGGGTTGTTCTTCCGGAATGGGTGATTTCTCGTTTCAGGTGGTAATATTTTGGACAATATTGAGTCTGTTACAGTGACATTTTTCATATTGATACAGTGGGGTTTGACCAACATGAAAGTTGGTCAAAAACCCATAAAATGTAAATCCCTTTTAAATAGTGCCTAGAAACAAATACTTGACGAATGTCAAAATATTCGTAGCTTCGAAAATTTTGAAACTGTCTAGTATTTATAACTCTGTTTGTATATTAAGAGGGTGGGCGATTGAAAACGTGCAACTAGAATGCACATTGATAAGACATTTGAATGTGTGGACAGAAGTCGGAAAATCATGAAATGATTAACTTTTTTTTACATTTGATATTAGTCTTGAAATTTCAAAATAAAATTAGTACTTTACATAAACATTTTTTCTACTGTACTATCTCTAGTAATACATACTATTTTCAAGTACAAATAGCTATAAAGATAAGTGAATTTTGCGACGTTGCCACTCCAGTTCATGACTAATTGTTCCGATAACGTATTCCCGTTGAAGAAAGGCAACGTACGATAAACTTCGAAGGTTTTGTATTTGTAAATGCGCGAATAGTCTCCCGAGCTCTTTAGTATTTTAACCAAAGTCACTGAACTTTGAATATAATACAAATATTCCTCTCAACTTTTGTCACGACAAAGAAACAAAAAGTCAAGAAACTGAATAAGTAATAACATTTTTGTATCCACTCCACTTATTTTCTAAACATTTTGGAAGTGATTTTTAGCAGGTAAAGGTCTCTTTTTTGTGTTGGAACATGTGAAGGGAAGAGTCATAATCTAGGTGAAAATGACATCAGATCGGGACTTCAGTCCGGGACCTTGGAGCAGGAAGCCTCTGATTCGAGTCCAGTACCGCCACAAACCACAACCAATTTTACTTGGCTGTGGTTGTTTAAAGTTCGAACGAGTTTAAGTAAGTATGAGAGACCAGGTGACTGTTTTTTGAATGTCACGATATTTTTAATGAAAGAATAATCATCTATCAACTCGTCTAATAAAATATGGACCATAATCATTATTTATGGTCTAATAAAATCTTGAAGTTGTGCGTGTTCTTATGGATAAAGCATCTAGGGGCATGGTTTTTAAATAAATTCCCGTGTAATTTCAAAAAGAATGGAGAAAAATGTACTGTTACACGCTCACAAATCTGATATAGAAGAGAACAGTACGAAATTTGGCGTGTCTTTCTGGACAATTAGGACAGTAATTCAACAAAAACTATCTCATAACTCGAGAACTCTAGTCGAACTAGAGACAATTCTTCAGTTTTTAATTCACCATAATCGTGCAGTGCTGTAATAATGACAATTTTAATATAAACAGAATAACATTATTGAGAGTTTCATAAATGGTTCTGCGCTTTTCTAATGCCAGGTACACTCGTACTGCCTGAAAATCCTCTTTCACTTTAAAGACTGCGTCCTTCCTCACTTCCAGGACAGATCGCAGTTTCCATTCACTTTAAACCGAATAGAGTGACATTTTCATAGAGGGCACCCACTCCAACCGAATCCCAACGTGACCCTTAGATTTTATGGACCTCTTTCGCTCCTCTATTCATCCCTTAAAGAATAATTTTTTCAGGCAACATCCAGAAGTGTTAACGATGGAGGAAAATTGAATGCGCAACTATGTCTCATTGCAAAGACGTCCAATAAACAAATAAGTAAATAAATAACAATCCTTGATTTATAATGCAAATTTTAATAAAAATCACATTTTTTATAACAGCGAAAGAAAAATTCTAACAAAGTTCAATTCAATAAAACCATCAATTGAATTAAGTTATCCATCCAAAGCTATTATGTTCAAAATTGCTAGTAAGATATATGAACCGAAGGAGAATGGAATTATAACTAGTTTAATAGACGAAAAAATCATGACTTGCTTTTTAATAGTGAAATGCCGATTCCAAATCTTTCGACTCGATATTTTTTTACCTCCATTTCGATTCAAATTCCTCGAAATTAATTTATACATTCTACCTGTATACTTAACTTTCAAACAATTTTTGCAGTTTTGAGATAGCAGAACAATTTTTGCTTCAATTTATTTATATAGTCAACAGATCAGTCCAGTTCTGTAACATTTTGCTGTTTGCTTCAAATATTTATTCCAAATTGACATTTGTATTAATGTTCCTTCCATATCGACTGGCCTTTTCGATCCTTATGTTCATATTTTGAAATCAGTTAGTGTTTTTGTCAGTTGCCATTCGCTATCGTTTTTACTGTTCTCCTTTTCACGCTTATTTAACTTTTGTTTCGACCTTCGTTTATCGGGCTGTTTTCAAGTTTCTTACACTGTGTTTTCGCAATAATTAAGAACTTAAGAGGCTTAAACTGTTAAACTGCGAACGAGGTCTTTATTTTAATGGGCATAAGCAGCGATTAATTTCGAAAACGATTCCAAACATAACATGAAAATTATACAAGATGAAATCTATAAAAATTGAAATACTATTACCGTTATATTCTTAGATTGGGAATCTGGGAATCAAATCAAGAGTCACAACCGAAAAATTTCGAGACTCACGATATTTCGATACCGTGAAATCGAAAGGTATCTAGTACCGAAATCCTTTCTTTTCATACTGATAAAACCTTTCACAAAACAGTCCCCAAGATAATTTTTTCCCAAAGATATCGAGAATCTTCTTCTGGACTGAGTGTGAACAGTAGTGTGGCCCGGTACAAGTCGTGGAGAGCAGAACTCCTACCAACATTGGATGTAGTGGATCGTAGTGTAGCCCGCTCTTTTCATACACACCCTCTATTTATCAGTCCGAGCGATGTCTGAGATAACATGATACTACGATTTGAGTAAGTTCTGTATATAAACGAAGTAACATGATGCATACGAGTTCTTCAGTTATTTTAGGGTTAAAAAAAGTTATTACACGTATTAAAATAAGCTCAGATCAGGAAAAATATACATAATAGTATTGAATGCAAATTGTTTTTTAAAAATATGTTTTAATTTGCACTTTCATTATTATACATTTATTTTTTCCCAAAAATTAATTTGTACAATACATTGCGTTTTGAAAACCACATAAAATTGAATTATACCTCGGACTATAGCAGGCGTTTCTATTTAATTATATAAACGTACGTGAATCATACTATAAAAACATGTTGTACATGTTATACTAACAAAACTAGTAACATATACATTCTGACAATAACGCAACAATACCGCTTCCTATAATTATTCTCCTGAATCTGAGATTCATAACTAAAGAGGTCTCGAAATAATCATCTGTACGATCACCCTGTTTTCCTCATAAACGTTACCGGAAGCTAAACCAAAAGTCCGAATATTTTATCACTCGTTGCATGTGGCAACAGACTGTTGGCAATGGGAATTTTCACCGCGGATTTTTTTGCGGAATGAATTAACATATCTCCAGTATATCTTTGGCGGAAGGTCATATGTTCGTGCAAACCGTCTTAATACAGCATTGGTCAGAATCGAAATCGAGCAAACATACCGAACACAGATTTCTGAAAATTTAAGTGCAGATAGCTACGTTTGAAATGAAGAGAGCTAAGTAAGTCTACATTTTCAATTCTATTCCAAATCATATGAATTTCTAATAAATTACGTAACTTTAACGCCAATTTTTACACTAAACCATAAAAAACATATACCAATAACACATCTTACCGTTACTTGAAAGTTATATTGAGAAAGATTACGTTTTACGTAAATGATATAATTTGTTAATTGCACATAATCTTCCAGTTAGCAATATCACAAGATTTAGTTTGTTTTGCCATAATCAATACTCCATACTAATATATAAATGGGTAATGTGAAAGCGTGTTTGTCTGTTTGTTACTTAATCGTGATGAAATTTAGGAAGGAGATAGTTAAGATGTCCAGAATGAACGTAGGCTTTTATTTTTTAAATGTATGAAAAGAAAGATAGAAAATGATGTTGAAGATAAATGTCGATGAAATCGGGGAAAAGATCGGATATATTCACTTACGCTGCCTGAACGGTTAGAGATAGATGACAACTATGAGTGGCAATATTGTTCACCTCGAAGAGTTCTACAAAAAAGTCCGGGACACCATATGTCTATCTACTAAGGATAATTTAAATTATGGAAAAAGTATTATGAAAAATATAAGTGTTGATATATTTCAATTTAAGTGAGGAATTTAAGAATGAAAAAACAATCATCAAATTTAATGGGTTCTTTGTTTTTTGCATTTAACAAAGAAAAAAATTTTTTACATCGTAAAGATTGGACGAATGGTTTAGATTTTATAAGAGTTTTAATGAAATGGTGCAACCGTGCTGCCGCACTTGTATTTTGCATCGAAAGCAAAAATTCGACACGCGAGGCTTCCGGTGAGTGGGGTAGTTGGTCTAACGAGTAAAAATATTCCGGACAGCGTCGGGTAATATAATAAGAGTAATATAAAAAGAAATCTCACTAATTGAAATAAAAATAACAAATAATAGTAATGCCAATTATAATATAACGCATAAGTTGTAATAATGCTCTTAATCAGAAGAAATTATAAGGCAATCCGAAAATACAAGAACATTCTGATCAAATTCAAAACCAGTAGATGGCCTCCACAGATTTTTTCCATTTTAATAGTAGGTACTGCAATACTTAAGTAACTTCTATCTGGAAAATAACAAAACTCTCCGTATAAAAAATCATTATGTAAAAACTGTCATTCTTAAATACTACAAAATGGAAGGAATCTTAATATAAAATGTTCGCAGCTGCTCTAAACCCTTAGATATCAAAAGAAAATAATAGAATATTCTGTATTACTTGGTCCTCACGGACACCCTTTACTCCACCACGGAGTAACAGATTTAAGATGATCTTACTTGTTCAATAATTGGAAAATTAGTATAAACATGTTAATCAAATTATAAAGAATGTATCAATAATAGTGTCGAAATATTAGATGAATGTTCGTCTTACACATTTTCTAATTTCTAATACTGGAATACTCATCTTTTATGTTTTCGTATTTTAACGAATTCGTAGTTATATACGGATTGAATTCTTAATTTACCTGAAATTAGTATGTGATCACATACTGTTATATCCCTAATCAGTTTGTCTCAGATAAAAGAGTACTTTATCCATAAATCAATCTAAATACACAAATCACAATCTCATATAATAATCCTCGCGAGTTTTATAGTGACAGTTTGAAACCTCAATCGTTGCCTCAGTAGTACATCTGCAACCCCTTCAGGCTTCGAGCTAAAGAAGAACTGTCGAACAAAAGACCACCGAAAGTAGCTAGTGTCCGTCGTTGGACATGTGAGCCCCTCTGTCGGCAGCTTTTGAATACTCGCTCACCTCTCAGGTAGGAACACAGCAGCGACGGCAGCTGCGGAGGATGGTTGAAGGGGCAATGTGTCCATGGGATCCATTTTTCTCCACAGGCCCTCCGCTGTCTTCCCCCTCTCGACGGAACCAGCAGGTTCTTTAGCCTAAAACGAATAAATAATACATTACAAGCAGTATCATCTTTCCGTCAACATAGACACTGTTTCAAAAAATAACGAGTTTCATCCATCAAACAAACAAATTATTCCCATGTCCCTATTTACTTGTACGAGTGCATGAGTTCTACAATAGTGTCTGATTACACTTTTTGTTTGTGTCTTGTAGTGAATCAGCATTAACAAGGACAATTTTCTAAATACTGTAGTATTTTTTACTCTCAACAGCATACTTTTTTATATTTAGTTGAGTATGATACACTTTAGTTTACAGTTCAAGGAGATATTTTTAATTTAAAAACAAAGAATCACTAAATATCCGCAATTGACAAAAAAATGTCCGGTGCAGTTAATATTTAGATACAACTTCATTTATGCTTCATAAAATTTATTTAGTTACAAGCTAGGAGCATACTTTACAAGATGTGAAATCTATAAATTATATATTAAGAAAAATCAATGTCAGTCTCAAAACAATAACACCGAGGTAGTTTCTCAGATTTGTTTTTGTTTTGATTTACGTTACACTAAGCTTTTTGCGAGAGAAAAGTGAACTCCCATGAAATGTATATTACCCGTTGCGTTGAAACAATGTGAGAATAAAGTTATTTTTTAAAATAAAATTCAATTGTTTTTCTTTACGGAAGAGAACATACCTGAACGGCGGAGTGCCCGTGCCACGAACCCTTAGACCACGACCTGGCAGGGGTAGGTGGGAAGGGCGGCGAGAACACGAGGCTGCTACACTAGCTCACTCGACAGCGCGGATCCCAGGCGACTGCTGGCTACATGCGCCGCGGCGCGCGCGTGTGCAAGCTTACCGCCACCGCCACCATCGCCGCCTCCTTCTCCTCCTCCACCGTTGCCGCCAACGTCTGTGGCCAGGGGTTGCGCCGCCTCCCCATAGTCCTTTCTGCGCAATCGCGGCAACTCCGCAACCGCCATGCCAGGCGCCGCCGGACGATTCCTTCTACTAATAGAACGGGTTTCCTCGGGAATATAATTGCCAGATCTCAGTAAGAAAAAAATATTTTTGAGATTCTTAAATCCGCGGTTAGGATCGATATGCACGAAAAAATCGGAAAATATGCACTAAAATCCAATTAAATGCACACAAAAATACGAAATATGCACTAAAAGAAAAAAGTTACGCATATACCTATTACTGAGAAAGTGCAAGTGTAAATTGGATTAACTCAATAATATCACTGAGCTGTTCACACAGTATAAGCCATATTTCAATAACAAACACGTACATTCTGACTTATTCCAGTAATATAACCCAAAAGTTACACACAAAAATCTTCAAAGGTATGCATCTGTATGCATTATTATATTAAATTCAAATTGTTCCACGAGAATATAAATGCTAGAAATCGATTCCTCAAAGCCATAGAAAGTCAGGAAAAAAATATGCAAAACATGCAAAATCTGAGCCCCCCTTGTCACATAATATTTTTACTTACATAACAAATAAGAAAAACAGAAATGTTGAAAACGTTAGTTCTTCATATCACGAAAACCTGCTCTCTAAGTTTCACGAGTGTACGCGGGGAAATTGTTTGAAATCTATTTTACGTTACTAATATAAATAACAGTGTAGCGTGCATATACGGTGGTGGTCCACCGCGGAGTTCCCCTTGTGAGAGATGGGTCAGCAAAAATGATTTTAAAAAAACACGGGAAATTTAAACCCAAATACACTCCAAAACTATTTTATAGCAGTAAAATATAAAATACGTTGAGATTTCTCAAATTCCCATTTTTTGAAAATACTGGTGCGATAGATATGCACCTGTTGCCAAGCAAACACACTTATGTATTACTTGAAGATGGGGGCCTCCTAATGATTTCCGCCCTGGGTCTCATTAGATGATGAACAACGGTAATGATGCATACATTTCTAACACGCAACAATATAAGTGTATATTTACGTAAAAAAAACATATAACTGATTAATCGCGATTCGATTCATGAGGAAATCCAAATAAAATGTTACGTATAATATACAAAAAAAATCAATCATAAAACTGATAACGGAATCGTAAATGTCCAGGGTCTGATTTTTACGTTTGAGCAGGAAATGTTAGCTTGAACAAGATTACATTTCTTCGGTGTTTCTGTGGACCCAGACATTTTGAAGCGCGGTAAAAGTGTCGTCATATTAATGATGATAACGTTTAGTCCAATAAGGGTTAATTCAAAAAAGCGATAAATCGGTTTATATTTTAGGACTTCATTTATGAGTTGTTGTTTTTCGTTGAAACGTACCACGTATGTTTCGTAGATAATAAAACTAACGTAATCTCGAAGTCACATTCCATAGCTATATCCCTATGTCCTTATGCAGAAAGCTTAAAAGGTATATATTAGAGCTAATGGCATTTGCTTATATCTACGTGCTCTCTCATAAGGTATTTAAGTTTTTACAAATAATAATGGAAGTTAGGCGATAAGCTCTGCACTTAGAGGTGGAATTGCAACTCCAGTTAAATGGGATTTATTCATTTCTGAATGGCAATGTCCTATAATAATGTCCTCCTATCATGTCCTGTGCTTTTTTTTTGTTGAAACTTTTCATGCATAAAAATGAAAAAAAAAAAGTTAAATATAATCATATTGGACTTGGTATACAATTTCCCGGTACGATAAAACATATGTGAATCTGCAGACTGAGGGGCAGCGTGTTATCTAAATAATCTAAATCCTCAGCAGAAAAAAACTGGAAGGATGATGAACTTGGTAAATAATATAGGCGCGTGCATAGTTGTGCGGTAAACTAATCCTGATATGACACCAGGTGGCTACCATCGTAATTTTGTAGAACTAAGAAACCTAACACAAATAAGTCTCCCTTTGTTAGGTCTGCTCCAGATGTATTTTTTAAATTATAATGTCATTCGTTTTCTTTTTCATGAATTATGAAAAGCCAAAAAGAAATTTCGTTAACTCGAAGTCGGTCGTGAAGCTCTAGGATATTGGAGAAATTAATTCGCTTTTTCAGCATAACGAAAGTATCTTCAGATTTCAAGAATAATGGAACGACATACATTTTCAAAACATTTATAATTCACTGAACTACCCAAAACCATTTGAAACCTTTGCCCATAACTTACTAAAATATAGACTATACAAAAAAAAAGAGATAGTTTTGTGTCCACAATGAAAAGTTAACCTTTCACAACCGACCGCTAATGAAAGGAAAGTTAGAAACACAACAAAAGGCCACTTGAAGAGAATAATCGTGTGATGGATGAGACGGGGAGGATTGATGAATTTCTAGAACGAAAAGAGAGAAATTAACCAAATTTTAGGTTTGTTTGTTTGTTTAACACTAGTATCATGGTAGAGGTCCGTTTCATATGATAAAATGTTTTTGACTGATAGAAGACATGACCTAGCGTGGAAAAATCTCGGTAATATACTGCGGTGCTAATTACGAAAAAAATATGCGTAAAGTAAAAGAAAACAAGTAAAAGATTCGTAAAGTAAAAGACAAATATCTAACAATACGCATTTCTTTCTATAATAAAAACTAATTTAACCGAGTGATCTTTATTAGATGTCAAATCCATATCTTTTTCACGACAAAAATTAACAATTTTGTTCCTTATTTGTCTAATTTCATGATTTATTTGCCAATTTTAGGTGCATCACATTTTATGTTCAACATTTTAGATATTTTAGTGCGTTTTAGCTATTTAAATTACCTACTTATTTATTCAAGAAACAGAGGTTTTCTTAATTAGTTCGTGAGATATTGTGAAATGGCGAAAATTGGCGAAATTGTATACATAGATAAACTTTGGCAGATTTGTCTTCATTATTTCCGGTTATAAAAATAAATGTGTTTTTCTATCATTCTCTTCAGGATTTTCAAAGTATATATGGGTATGACCCTTACTTGTTTTCTTCCTCTTTTCCTCCATCACGTAGACCTCTGCAATTACATTTTAACGCAAAAACTTTATCATTTATTTATTTTGTGCGAAGAATTTGCTCTTTAAATTTTTAATTTTGAGTTGTTTTCTCTCATGCTCAAGCGCGATTTGTAGTAAATTAAAACGATCTCGGATATTCATTTTGTCAATGACATCTCTTTAAAATATTTTTTCCCGCTTTTTCTTTAACGCGTCATCGCAAACAAGAAAAGACATCATAAAAAAACGAAAACATACCTTCTCTCATAATCTCATACAGAAACACTTCCTTCTATTTGTGACTGAAATACATTTTTTAGTCTGAAAAAGGGCGTTAAGTTAATAATTTTTTTAATGTTACATTGTTTTTAGTTACATAAAAATTTATTTCAAAACCTAATTCTGCAAAGAGTACCTCCAACAAAAAATTACTTTTACGCTTCATCTCTAAAACCACGAAATATAAGTGAACTCTTTCAATCGAGTGCGACGTAGATTTCTTTCTTCTTGGCCCCAATTACACTACAACGGCTGGCTCATTTCTAAAGACTTCCCGGTTGCCTCACTCACTTCCCTTATAATCTAGACTGGCTGGCTCTACATTTGCTGAATATTTCATCATCCTTTCCACATCAGGTTAAATCTTTATTCAAAATACTTCGTCACAGTTTTTCTGAGACGATAAAAATTATTTAATTATCGTTGTTAAGTTATACACAATATTCCGAACTAGTACATTCCTGTTCATGAAAGTGAATTTAGATCTTGAATTCATAGTTATCTAGCAATCATAATCCGAAACCAATCACATTTATTGAAAATTCATTCTTCGGCCGATTGAAAATTCATTTTTAGATTTGAACAAAATATCGTCTTCAGGGCATTTAAAGTTATAGTAAGTTACACTTTCTTTATCAGAATTTTCTGTGGACAACGATAACACGTTTTAAGCCCTAACACTGTCCAGCGCCACTCTTCCCAAATGATTAACAGTCGTGACGTGACACTTGCTCACGTCATTCTGACTGTCTCTTATACGTGAACTATTATCAGTTTAAAATATTTAATAATTCTCTTCATTTACGACAATATTACTACCACTACGTATAGTATAATCTACGTTTTGTAGCTACATATAGTATGAAGTAAAGAATAGAACGGATAGAAATATAATAAAAGTCTGAGCAACTGGCTCGACAGCATCCTTCGATCCCCGGTGATGTAAAAAATTCTCCTCCTACCTCAACGTTGGGGATTTCTCATCCATACTGACTCTCGACCTGCTGTGAAACGAGTACCGTGTTTAATGATATATACTGATAATTTTTATTTATCTTATATATAAAGGAGAGTGTTTGTATGTATGTATGTATGTATGTAATTTGTTTACTTTTTTGCTGTCATAGAAACACAACAAAAGAATTTTCTTACTTAACCGACACTTGGTAATTTAGAATTATAAACAAAAACAATTGAACATCATTGCTTAACAATGCCTCCAAAAAAACGTAAAGCTATTGAAAGTAATGAAGAAAGATATAAAAGATTAGCAACGATACGTGAAAGAGTTGCAAGATCTAGAAATTCAGAAACAGCAGGACACCGTGAAGCCAGACTCCAAGAAATGAGAAACAGGGCTGCAAAAACCAGAGCCTCTGAAACACAACAACAACGTGAGGCCAGGCTTAATGATCTACGAAACCGAGCTGCAACATCCAGAGCCTCTGAACCACAACAACAACGAGAGGTCAGGCTGCAACAAATCAGAGATAGAACGAGACGTTCACGAACTGATGAATACTCCGATTTACAGTGTGAAGCATTATTCTATGACCCTCACATAGATTACGCACATCACGCCAGTATCAACATAGGAAAAATGGATTTAATTTGCCGCAATTGCCAAGCCAAAAAGTTTAAATCAGAACCTCCCGGTCTTTGCTGCAATAATGGTAAATTAAAACTTAACCAACTGGACCCATTACCACAAGAACTCTTAAAATATACAACTGGTGATACACCACAGTCAAGACATTTTCTGAGTAATATCCGAAAATACAACTCATGTTTTCAAATGACCTCATTTGGAGCCACATCTGTTATTAATCAGCCTGGATTTCAATCCACTTTCACAGTACAAGGGCAGATATACCATAAAGCAGGATCGTTGTTGCCGTTGCCTAATCAGCAACCAAAATTTTTACAATTATATTTTATTGGAAACGACCAAGTTGAGACCGACCAAAGATGCGCCAACAATTCAGGAACAAGACGTGAGATTGTATCTGATTTACAACAAATGTTCCATGCACACAATATTTACATAAAAACGTTTGAAACTTCAATTGATCATATGCCCACAGATGCATATAAAATTATTATAAAAGCAGATCGAAAACCAGCAGGAGAGCATGAACGGCGCTTCAACGCTCCTGTAGTGGATGAAGTTGCAGTTGTGATATCGGGTAATGAATTTGAAAAGCGAGATATCGTGCTTCAATTACGTAGTGGATCATTGCAGCGAATTTGCGAAACGCACAGGTCGTATGATGCTCTACAATATCCTATTTTATTTCCTTATGGTGAAGATGGGTATCATTTCAATCTGAGGCAAGTTAATCCAACAACAGGTATTCCAACAAGTGCAAAGGTATCTGCTATGGATTATTATGCTTACCGTCTAATGATACGAGGTACTAAACACAACCACGTGATAAATTGCAGACAATTATTCCATCAATTTATCGTGGATATGTATGTAAAGATTGAAAGTGAACGTCTTCAGTTTATTCGTTCGAATCAAAAAAAATTAAGAGTGGACCAATATATTCACCTAAGAGATGCGGTAGCAAATGACGGAAATATTGAGAATCTGGGCACTTTGGTTATTTTGCCAGCGACGTTTACGGGCAGTCCTAGACACATGCATGAGTACACACAAGATGCAATGACCTATGTAAGGACATACGGGAGACCAGATTTGTTTATTACGTTTACCTGCAACCCGATTTGGTCAGAGATTAAAGAAATGCTAATCAACGGTCAGTCATCCAGTGATCGCCACGATTTAATTGCGAGAGTTTTTAAACAAAAGCAACAAAAATTCATTAATATTATAACAAAAGGTCACATCTTTGGAGAGGTGAGATGCTGGATGTACACCATTGAATGGCAGAAACGAGGTTTACCACATTCACATAATTTATTTTGGTTGAAAAGGAAGATTCAACCAACAGAAATCGACGCTATTATATCTGCTGAACTTCCTAACCAAGAAGAAGATCCTGATTTATACGCTGTGGTAACTAAAAATATGATCCATGGACCATGTGGAAATATAAATCGGAACTCGCCATGTATGAAAGATGGGAAATGCACCAAAAACTATCCTCGAAAATTAATTAAAGATACACAAACAGGAAACGACGGCTATCCTTTATATAGACGGCGAGCTCCAGAAAATGGAGGTTTTACGGCAATACTGAAGACGCGAAGCAACGTGGAAATAGACGTGGATAACAGTTGGATTGTACCATATTCTCCATTATTATCAAAAATGTTTAACGCACATATTAACGTAGAATACTGCAATAGTGTCAAATCTATTAAGTATATCTGCAAATATGTTAATAAAGGTTCTGATATGGCAGTTTTTGGTGTAGGCAATGAAGACACCAACAATGAAGTAAAGCGTTATCAGTTGGGAAGATACGTCAGTAGCAACGAAGCTGTTTGGCGAATCTTCGGATTTTCAATTCATGAACGGTATCCTACTGTGGTTCACCTTAGCATTCATTTAGAAAACGGTCAACGAGTATACTTCTCAACTGATAGTGCCGCAAGAGTGATTGATCAGCCGCCAAACACAACTTTAACAGCATTTTTCCAACTATGCCAGCAGGATACTTTTGCAAGAACACTATTGTATTCAGAATTGCCGAGATATTATACGTGGAATACATCAAGGAAAGTCTTTTGTAGAAGAAAAATGGGCAACTTTGATCCTGAGCATAATATTTATTCATGTGACGCATTGGGCCGAGTCTACACAGTCCATCCTAACAACGCCGAATGTTATTTTTTAAGAATGCTTCTACATACCATTAGAGGACCTCGCTCATTTGCAGAATTAAGAACGGTAAACGGAGAAATATGTGAGACATTCAGAGAAGCTTGCCAGAATTTAGGGTTGCTAGAAGGAGATCAACACTGGGATGACTCATTGCGAGAGGCCAGTTTGATTTCTCTTCCAGGACAAATCCGAATTTTGTTTGCCATCATAATAACCTCCTGTAATCCATCTAACCCAAAAACATTATGGGAAAAATATAAAGAATCAATGAGTGAGGATATACTGGCTAAAGTTCGAAGTGAAAATCCTACATTGGATATTACGTTTAACTCCGACATTTTTAATAAAACTTTGATTATTTTGGAGGAAAAGTGTATCACCATGGTTAACAAGACTTTAGTGGAACTCGGTCTTTTTGCACCTGTACAACATCAAGAGGGTGTATTTTATCCAGATTATATACGTGAAACTAGCTACAATGTCTTAGACTTAGAAGCATACATCGCGGATAAAAAGCCACTTCTTAATGAAGATCAGAAATTCGCGTACGAAACAATAATGGATCAAGTAGATAAACAAGAAGGAGGAATCATTTTTCTTGATGCTGCTGGTGGCACGGGAAAAACATTTTTAATTAATTTAGTTCTCGCTGAAATCAGGGTTCATGGAGAAATTGCTCTAGCCGTTGCATCTTCAGGTATTGCAGCGACATTAATGGAAGGAGGAAGAACAGCCCACTCTGCCCTTAAGTTGCCACTTAATATTTCCCGACAAGAAAATCCCACATGTCATATAAATAAAACAAGCGGCCAGGCACAAGTTCTTATAGAATGTAAATTGATAGTATGGGATGAGTGTACGATGGCTCATAAAAAATCTCTTGAGGCCCTCAACGCAACACTTAAAGATCTTAGAGGAAACTGCAGTTTAATGGGAGGAGCTCTGGTACTCCTGTGTGGAGACTTCCGTCAAACTCTGCCTGTCATTCCAAAATCGACTCCAGCCGATGAAATTTATGCCTGTTTAAAACATTCTGTTCTATGGAATCATGTCCAAGAAATTAGCCTTAAACAAAACATGCGAATCCTCTTAAGAGATGGGAATGCTCAAAATTTTGCAAATAAACTTTTGGAGATTGGAGAAGATAGATTAGTTATTGAAGCATCTGGTATGATAAAATTGTCATCAGATTTATGTGTATCGGTGAAAACTGTCCGCGATATGATACAAGCAGTCTATCCTAACGTTAATCAAAATTATAAAAATTTAGAATGGTTGCGAGAAAGAGCCATTCTTGCTCCTAAGAACGATGATGTTAATGTAATTAACAAGGAGATACTAGCCATGCTGCCAGGAGACGTGATTGAATATGAATCGGTTGATACCGTAGTGGATGCTGACGAAGCCGTCAATTATCCAACGGAATTCCTAAATTCACTTGATCCAGCTGGATTGCCACAACATCGCCTTATACTTAAAGTAGGATCTCCAATCATTTTATTGCGAAATTTAGATCCACCAAAACTCTGCAATGGGACACGATTGTGTGTGACAAAATTAATGAAAAATATAATCCAGGCAGTCATTTTAACTGGAAAAGGAAAAGGTGAAATAATTTTTATTCCACGGATACCTCTAATCCCAACTGATCTTCCCTTCAACTTTAAAAGATTACAGTTTCCAGTCCGGCTAGCTTTTTCAATTACCATTAATAAATCACAGGGACAGTCTTTAAAGTTTTGTGGTGTTGATCTAAGATCGCCATGTTTTAGACACGGGCAACTTTATGTTGCTTGCTCCAGAGTAGGTTCGCCTAAAAATTTATATATTCTTTCTCCTGGATATGAAACAAAAAATGTAGTTTATAAACAGGTGTTAAATAAAGAAGATTCTTAAATTTGTATGAAGTAGTGAATTATTGTGCTTTATAATTTGTTGTTTTTATTTATGTAGTATATTTATATTATTGTTTCTCCCTAACCCGTGCAAAGCCGGGTATTCAGCTAGTATTGAAATAAAACAAGAGTATGTTCCATTTTTGCCAAATAAAATAGATCGACATGAAAAGGTAGAAAACATGCTGTGTAAAATATGTGAGTTTTCCGGAACGCATAGATGTAGTCAAGATTTTACAAAAGGGGAACTGGGGTTTGGCATGTGAGAGAAATAATCTATTACAAATGATTACGTTTTATTTTTCTTATGAATTTACCTTATTGTATTTGCTTGTGTGTCGGGGAAACCCCATATAAAAATAGTTCGGTATAAAAAAAGTGATGTTAATAATGAGCTTAAAATTTTGCCTGAGTAAAGTTACCCACAAATAAAATTTAAACTCAAAGCTAACTCATAAAGTGAAACATACATTAAACCCTGAGGTAAATTTTGCCACAGTAATGACTCATTTTCCAGTTTACTTTAAGTAGATAGTGGGGGTTTCTAACCCCCTTTGACCAACCCTTACAGAAGAATGAACTTGGAAAAGTACAGTGAACTTGAAAAGGAGTTGCTCGCTTTATTGTTCTATTAACCGCGCTTCCGTCAAGGATCTCGTAAAACGTAGCGCCAGCACTAAAGATAAACAATCGTAAATTTTTTGAGTTCCTCGTGATTTGAGATTAACCTGGGGAAATGCCAGACACTTAACTAGTTCGATATCCTTTAATATTTTTAGTTATTTGTACGTACGTATTGTATAAGTGTGTAGAAGTAGTTGAGGAAGGAAATAATGTTTGTATTCAAATGAAGTAGTAAAGAAATAAAAATCTCTGTCATGGCTTCATGCAGGGAATTAAAGGAAAGAGAAAGCCCGAAAATTTCTCCTCTTCTGACTTTCTTTTCTCAACTTCTACATCTTAAGTTTATTCGCAACCAAGGAAAAAATAATTACCTCTCTCGTGTTTGTCAATAATAATTGTCATATTAAGCATTAATTTCAACAAAGGAGCCAACAATGTTTTATAGAATATATGTAAATAATAAAAAATAAGACAATTTTTAATTCCCACTCCCTTAATATTACATGTTCTTGATGATACTGAAAAATGAAAAGAATTAAAAAAATTTCCGCCTTCTACATTTTCTTTAATTCGAACTCTGGTTCCATATGATCAATGTCCTCGTGGGATATGAGAGTACGCGATTATTCTACGCTTTCGTGCTTCGTAGACATGTGTACATAAGAGCTTCCTGAGATATCATTTTATCAAAAAGTGGCGGAAACTGAGGCCTTGCGACACTGTTGAGGCGTCAGCTGTCCGCCATTGGCCTCATTCAGGCGAATCATTCTGCTTATGGAGGACGTAGCCTCTTCAAGTCAATGTAATGAGTGCCTACTTTAAAGAATGTCACACATGTTAGCGAAATTTGTAGAATTTTGAGATTCTTAACCTCGAAGTGATACGGCAAAGAAGAGGGGAAACAATCTTCTAAACAAAATAATATGCAATGTCAGATAAAATGATTTTTTATTTATTCATTCAAAGTTTTTCACCGTAAATAACCTATTTTAAAATAAGTTCTTACATAAAACGTACTGTACTAAAAATTAAAATATAATTTTCAGTAAATCTGAAAAAAAGTACAAAAATGTCCCTTCCTTGGTCATTCATCATAGGTGTCAAGCGTCGTAAGTACTTTTACTACTTTAAAATTTATGAAAAAAAATCAAACTTTTAATATCTCCCTTAATCTATCTTCTGAGTACTTGCACCTATGATAAGTGACCAAGGAAGGGATATTTTTTTTATTTTTTTTTCCCGTTTTACTGGATATTATTTTTAATGCTATACTTGTTTTTAAATGGGCGTTTTTCATTTATTTTATTATGTAATAACTTCGCCACCTTTGAATGCGCCATTTATCACAACAACCGAGCTTGTCATTTGAAGTCACTTCTGCACTACTATTGGTGACAGTGTGTAGGGTTCGAAGTATCAGTATCGATACCAAGTACTATCTTGTTATTGGACGCCAGTAAATTGGGGCTTTCCAGTAACAACCAGAAAAGTTAACAGTAGTCAACTCTTGGTTGACTGTAGTCAACTTCGCTCGGAAGCGCGAATGGAATGCAAAAGTGGTGCAGAAGTCGACTTCTGGATTCGCGCATGCGCGTTGGGTTACTGAAATGCTTTTTGTGAGGTAAAAGGTCACAAAATGCTTAATAAACAATACATTACTTGGCGATTCTTATAATTCGAATTTTCTGACTGGACTCAACTCTCATCCTCAGTTCAGCGCGATTCTTCCGAGTATTTTGGATACTATCGATTATTCTGACTGTGCTCAAATCTCCTCCTCAACGAAGTCAAGCGAAGTTGACTACAGTCAACTCTTTTCATGAATGGAATTCTCGCAAAGTTGACTGTACTCGACTACAGTCAGCAGTTGATGTAACTGGAAAGCCCCATCTATATCTTAGTGTATCGACCTCAAAGAATCGATACTTCTCAGTGTCGAGTGCTTTTAAAGAGAAGAGATGAAACTAATAATGTTATTACCCAGAATTAAATCATACGAAAAAGTTACATACAAAGAAAACGAAAACCTATGACGTACAATCATTTTCCATTTTACTTTTGTCGTAGTGGAATCGTGGGAAAAATATGAAGTGAAAATGTGATCAATTAAAAGAGTTGAATTCAATTCTAGAGGACCATACTGAGGATTGATTCAATCTCAATGTACCCAAATATAGATGTAGAATTTAAAAAAAGTATCAATACCAAAATTTCTTGGTATCGGGTCAAAAGCATAGATACAAGAAAGTATTTACTGGTATTTTCCGCTGAATTTATTTGCAGCGTAAACCGAGATAGTGCCTTTGGTAGACAAGAATGGTCTTTGGTAGTCAGAAAGTGAATTCAGGGGTCACCTTTGAAAGAAAATATCCCACACGTGTTCGCTTCACGTCGAGACGCTGAGTCTGTCATTTGCATCCGAACGTATTTCTGCTATTCAGTTTCAGCTGGCACAAGTAACAAATTTCGCCATGTGGAACATCATTTTACGAGTGTTTTTCCTTGAGATCGACTATCACCACCACCCCACCCAACTTTACTAGCGAACCGAACTATTAAGTTTCAATAAGTTAACTATTAGTTGTTTTCTTTTTTTCATATAAATTAGTAGCAAAGAATTGAGTATCGAAGCCAAAAGTATCGATACGCACGCGATACCTTGAATCTGATTATCGAGTACTGGGAATAAGATCCAAATATTGAGGACTGATTAACTCGCAAATTATCCTTCGGACCGTATATTGATCTACCACTTATGAAGTATCGATACCAAAATTACTAGGTATCACATCAAAAATATTTACTTGAACATAAGAAGATTCCTCGTCGTATATATATGTATCACATAAAAAGTATCGGTATCGAAAATACTTGGTATCTGATTAAACGTATCGATACGAATAAATTATTTTCGGGGGCATGCCTAGCCATATTTTGATGTATCAACTAAAAATTATAAATATCAAATTATTTTGTATCACATCTAAAGTATCGATACAATTTTTTACTTGAATATTACTTGTATTTACCTGTTCAAATAGCAGAATTCATTTACTCCGTACACTGCGAGGATGTCTACAGTCCTCGCTTCGCAAGCAGACGAAAAAAAGGTTGAACTCGGGGTTTACCGCTGAAATAAAATATGCTACACGTACATCGTGGATTTGAAGGAAAGGCGACAGTTGAAATGACACGCACAGAAGACATTCATATCCAAACGCATTTCTGCTATTAAGTTTCTGTTGACACAAGTGACCAATTTGGCCATGTGGCCGGCCACCGGCCGGAGAAACCTAAAGCTTACTACACGAAATTCATTCCGTAAGATCTGCAAACACTACTATTCTCTCAAATTTATTCGTGAAACGGCAATTTTTTTAAATTTTAACTATATGTTGCATATAAAAAGGTGGGTGAATAGTATCGAGTATCGAAGTCAAAAGTACCGATATCTTGAATGTAATTATCGAGTACTGGGCAACACTCATAACACGTGCTGTAATTATTTTAATGTCAATCATTTAATTGTGCCTATACCTAATTCTTCAATCGCATCAATTTCAATATAATGGACATATGGAGAACAGCAGGAGGATTTTAGTTTGTTTTTGTATGGGCAGAAAAACGACGTCTATACGGAGAAGCGAAAATCAGACGCATAATGTGACGCAAGAGAGAGACTGAAGCATAAAGAGCGGAATGACAAGAGAATAAAGATTGACGAAACGACAACTCTTGAAACTAGAAAGGAAATAAGGGAATGCAAGAACAGATGTAAAGCGTACATTGATCGCAAAAAAATGTAAGCCGTCTAATTTCAGGTACTCCTCCAGCTACTCCACCGCATGATCTAGTTATTCCTCAACCAATTCAGCCTTCGAGAAATGTGAAGGTAGTTATAGCGTGTTGTAGCAAGAAACAGACCAGCAGCTGTTCAACAAAATAAGATGATGTTAAAGGAAATTGATATTTCGAGATATAAATTACAAATGTCTGAAACTAGAAGTGAACGCGACAGAAAAGTTATTCAACGTCTTAAAACTAAAGAAAAAAATACGCTGTGTTTGTCTTTCACTCCTAAAAGAAAAGTAGAATGGACAACTGCTGCTCTGGTTGAAGATGAGGCACTGGGTCCACGTGAAAGGTCCACTGCTACCACTCCTCAGACGGTTTCCTCACTGAGAGAAGTGACTGAGGTAGTGGTGACGTTTTTCTTCCCGATAATGACGAGCCAGTCATGCATGAAACTGATTACAGTCAAATTAATGCTGGTGTCCATGTCCTTGTGACATTTTCTGGTGGTCCGAGGAATGCTACTGACTTCATGTGTGCAGCAGAGTGCTATTGGATTGATGGTGATGATAGAAATGTCAATATGAAATAAATGTGAGAAAATAGATCCCTTTTCAGAATGGATGAAGATGATATCGACTACACACAGATTTTGGGAATGCTGCCTGACCTCAAGATTGTTCTGAAAAGGAACAGAGGTTTTTAACAATTCCCAGAATAAATTGAAGTGAACGAAAATTAACGATACCTAATAGAAACTTGTGATAACGTAACTATAATGTGATTCATTTAGTCATACTATTTATTTTGAGTTTTATGAATGTTTGACATGTTTTTAATGTTTTTGGGATTTGTATAATGTGAATCACATTATAATTACTTTGTGAAAGTCATATGTCTAAGTCATGTGTTATTTTTAATGCTCCTTAAAAAAATCAATTAAGGAGGTATTTACTTACTCATTTTTTCAAGAAATCTTTTTCACTTTTAATAAAATACATACACAACAAGAATTGTTTTCTATTGATCTATTGCACCTTTCATGAGTGTTACCGTGAATAGTTCCAAATAAGAGTTTTAAGGTACAATAAATATGTTGCAATCAGTTAGCGACAGCATGTCGTATTGATCTAAATCTAGTTTAAAAATTCATAACTTCCCGAGTGGTTTTTTGAGCTCGAAGACTCGAAGAGCATGAAGCTTTATGTTCCGTACAGTCTTTTCATTGCGCGGGAAGACTCGTGACAAAACTACTTTTCGAGTTCAAATTTTCAGAATTGAAATAAAAATACGTATACTGAAAAAACTGACAGTCGGTGCTCAAGTTTATTATCTCGAACATCAATACTAATATTCCCAGTCAAATTTTGTTCAAAATGTTGAATTTAAAAACCTAATTGGTAAGGTCCAGAAAAGTGGAATGGTCAAATAATATATAACTCGGCTATACGAAAACTATGTATAGGAATATTTTTCAACTCAAAAAGTTCTACTAAAAAGTCCGCGATAGCATATGTTTAACTACAAGGTTACTCCAAATTATGGAAGCAAAGATATTCAAACTGGTTATAATAAAGGTGTAAGTTTAGGTAGGACAATATTAAAGCTTGCAACATAAAATGTTCTTTGTTTATTTTACGAAGATAAAACAATAGAAATAATTATTAAAATATTAGACTAATAAACAGTATTGAAAAATAATGGAATGCTACAACAATATATATTTTTACTGTGAAAAGTGTAACTTTATCTAATGAAGTAAGGACTTTATTGGATTGAATTTAAAAAAATAAAACAAATTTATCGTTTCCCGGCTATTCGTTTTTCTTTACAATAAAAAATATCACAAGAATTTTAGCGCTTGCTTACTTACCATACAGTTTTTTTTTTCATTTATTGTCCACAGCTCAGAATGATCCCCCAAGTAAATCACACCGAGGATCTTTACATCATTAAAATAAAATCATAAAACATAATACATAACTCCTTATCAACTGAACCACACCTCATCTAGATCATATTTCATGAATGTAATCCATAAATAAGGTAATAACGACGGCCAGATGAAACTGGAGACGAGCAGGGAATCGAACCCCAAATCTCTTGTGAGTACGAATAGAACGGAACAAGCGCATACAGACTTCAGTGTCAAATAGGTTCTATTACCATCTGTATTGGGATGTGTCCCAGGTCTTCCAGATTGTGAGATCTGTATGAAAATAGTGTATAGTTGTGGAAAGTGACCGAGTGGTGTATCACTCACCACCACTACAATTCAAAGCAGGAAATCCCGAGAACGATTCCCGACTCCCCGCTATTTTCATCTGGGCGTAGTTATCAAATCTTCTCCACGTGTTGGTAAACAATATCGTACATGCATTGCTACACACCCACGGTAATCAGCATAAGAATCGTAACATTGTTTAAACGTTAATCTACCTTCGTATACGATAAAATACAGAAATGTTAATTAGTAGTCCCATAAAATTGTCAATTATTGGCAATATCTGTCCGGTTGCTTTATCTTAAAGCATTTTTATTCATACCAACAATAAATTATTGCTAATTCACTTTTCTAAAATAATTGGTTATGATGCATCAAACATTCCTCTTTGATTGGCAATTAGTATCTTGTAATTCAGAGATATTGTGTCTATGATTTCTTGAACATTTGAAGTGACCCCAAGGAACTTGAATTCTGTTGGGAACCACTTAAACAATTCTAGGAATTATTGCGTTTCTAGTTGAACGTCAAAAGCTAGAGAAGGAGAGTGAGATCGTTACGTCACATGACGTGTTGAGGAGTTGCATTCCATCGTACTTCCTCGTTAAGTTACGATTACACTAACGCTGTCATTAATTCAATTTCTGCAGGAATGTGGTTGGACTGTTCTTTCTTCAGAATTGAACGGATCACAAACAAGTTGGTTCAATTTTTATTTTCGATTAATATAAGTTCAAGTATTTTATTTAGTAGATGATCTTGAGGATTGTTATAAGCAAGTTTAGAGAATTTTAAAAAAAAATTTCAAATCAATCAAAATGTAGTTATCTTTCTCAATGATCACTTTTATTTGCTACGACACCCTCTACATAAACCATTCACCGAACAGTACTGTAAACTATTTTTTTCATATAATACCATAAATATAAAGCAGGGAAAAGTGGATATAAAAGTAATAGTTCGTGCGAAGTCTCTATAGTTAAATAAATATATGTTGTATTTAAATTCCCGACAACGTGTACCAATAGGTGCCTCTATGTCCCCCTGTCCTCACTTCGGAAACTACAACATTAGGATGTGTTTTTTGAAAATTCAATGGTTCTATTAAACAAGAATGCACTAATGATGAAATCAGTTTGCATGAATTAAATTGGATAAATGTTTATATTTCTGTTTCAGAGAACATATTAGATCCTGAACCATTATCCATTGAAGACACCACTTACTATATTTCTATTCCAGCTTGATGTCTTTGACTGGTATAATACACGATAGACATCTTTTCGTTACTTGTGAGGAGACGAGAAAATTTCCATAAAAGAGCAAACCTTACATCTAGCTAACAACGAATACCAACATCCTGTAGCGAAGAGTTCCGAGGGGTTGTTCTAAAACATACCATGCAATGGAATATTCTTAATTCTCTCGATAGAATTTTGACTTCTCTAAGCAATGTATCATGCACGTTCGACCCAAATCCAATATCAGTGTAATGCAGGCGAAGTAATACGCAAGGCCATGGACCTCCTCTACAACCAACGAGACAACACACAAGAAACCTTATCGCAACCACAAACTTTGAACAGGTATGGCACGCCAGCAGGCACTGCAGTTGAGTTCGGTACAAAGAGAAGAAGACAAAATTACGAAGACTTAACAAATAACCGGAGTAAACGTCAAAATACAGATAGTGCAAAACAATCACCTAGTAATTATTCAAATATGGAGGAAATCGTTGTTGCAAACATTCCAACCGCTAATAAATATGCATTGTTAAATTCTGTGTCAAATAAAGTGCAGGAAAGTCAAGAGAAACAAACAGTTATTTCCCCGATTTTCATTCATAATGTTGAAAACTATAAACTACTGTTAAATGATTTAAAAGAGATTACTAATAAGACTTTTTATACAAAATTATTCAATAAATCAGTTAAAATCAGACCATCAACATCAAGATTTCAGAAAAATTATAACTTTTTGTAGGAAAGAACAAATAGTGTTCGATTCCTTCAAAGACCCAATACAAAAAGCTAGAGAAGTTATAATAAGGGGTATCCCAACGGACTACGAGGAAGACGAGGTTACGTCAGAGTTAAAATTCTTAAATTACTCTGTAATTAAAACTTCCAGACTTTATAAAAATACGATTCCTATTCCATTATGTGCTATTCAGGTTGAAAATAACGCAGACATCACAGAGTTATTCAAACTTAAAAAACTGTTTCATGGCGTGGTCAAAGTGGAACACCGGAATAAGCCTATAAACCCCATTCAATGCAAAAACTGCCAGCGTTATGGTCACTCCCACAACAATTCTAATAGAGTGCCCAGATGTGTTAAATGTTTAGAATATCATCATTTCTCAAAATGTTCAATATCTAGTGATACACAACCAAGACGTGTAAATTACCGAGGAATGCTCTCAGCAAATTTTAAGAAATGTACAGCTTTAAGGCTAAACCGAATACCTCCCTCTATAATCACTCGAAACCCTAACATCATTAGATCTAAAGCCCCCCATTTCACAACTGAATTCCCTCCATTACCAGACCACCGTCAAGCGAGGCCACCTCACCGCAGTGATACCTCGTACGCTCAGGTAGCTAGTCAAGGCAAAACGCCAAATTACTCAAACGCGATGTCACAACAAGGAAGATTTAGTTAGGGAAATCATTACAGAAGTCATAAAAGCAATTATTCCACACATCCAAACAATAATACAATCCACTATTCATGCAATCCTACCCCTAATAGCAGGAAAAGTTTTCAAATAAAACAAATTTAATTTTATTAAACTGGAATGCAAATGGTCTAATAAGGCAGAAAGAAGAATTCACACACTTCATAAAATATTATAACATTGATATAGCGTGTGTGTCAGAAACACGCCTAAATGCTTCGAACAAGTTCAAAATAGCAGGCTATAATATTTATCGAAAAGACAGACTAAGCACTAAACCTTCGGGAGGTGTAGCTATTATAATTCGCTCTTCCTTACAACATTATCAAATTCAAAATTTTTCAGATACTCAAGTGGAAGCTATAGGAATAACTGTAAATCAGGAAAATGCACCGAATATAACTATCTAATGTATATACAGACCCCCTAGCAAACAATGTAACTAAAATAATATACTACCTCATCTATTGGGCCAAAACCCTGTGCTGGTATGTGGAGATCTCAATGTAAAACACACCAGCTGGGGTTGTAAATCAACCAATAAAGTAGGCAAAAAACTGGAAGTACTAACAACGTCACATGATATCTTAATACATTATCCAAATTCACCAACTTATAACCCATATAACAAGAAATTCAATCCTGACATATTGGACTTAGTGCTTTCAAAAAACTTTAATGGACAACTATTTCAACACATCCTACCAGAGTTGACTTCTGATCATGCGCCAGTTATAATAACATTTAACGCTAATATTCTACCCAAGCCAAATAGGTCTTAGTTCAAATGATTAACAGAAAAGTAAATTGGGTAAAATTCCGAACACTTATGACAAACAAATTGAACATACCCACCCATCTAGATTCCCATAAAAAATTGACATGTCAGTAACCAACCTGACATCAATAATTGAAGATTCTATAAGTAACTCGTACTTAACTACGAATCGCAACTTCACAATGAAAAATAAATCAATACCAGGCTTTATACAAAACCTAATAAAAAGGAAAAGGCTCCTTAGACGATCATGGCAAAAATATCGCTCAGAAGAAACTAAAAGTAGTATCAATCGACTAGGGAGGCTAATTCACGAACATCTAGAAACATTTCGGTATACAAATTTTCAATCCTCTCTGGCCCAAATCCATCCTGCCTCTCGAGCGCAATGGATAGCAGTAAAACGCTTATCTCATGAAAAACAAAACATAACGCCATTAACGGATCAGATAAGTATGGCAGAGTCTGATATTAATAAAGCAGAATTATTATCAACTCACTTTGCATTTTCTTTTGTTAATAATCCCATTACATTCATAATATTTAATGACAACATCGTTGAAGAAATATGAAAAACCTAATTCACTGCCGATCTTCCAATAAAATTCATTTCTCCCAAAGAAATAGAGCAACAAATAAAAGCCCTCAGTCCGAACAAATCTGTTGGTCATGATCAAATTACAAACAAAATCTTAAAAGAAATGTGAAAGGAAGAAAGCACATATATCTCCGCAGTATTAAATGCAGCACTAAGAATAGGTTACTTTCCCACAATCTGGAAGCAAGCAGATGCACCAATGCACAAACCAGGAAAAGATTTATGTTCTCCAAAAAGTTACAGACTACTTCTTCCCTCGATCAGTAAAATATCTGAAAAACTTCCAAAGAAAAGACTCAACAAATTCTTAACTGAAACGCATGCTATCCCGTCCGAGCAATTTGGATTCCGAGAAAGGCATTCGACCACTCACCAAGTTCTCAGATTAACTGTTTTCATTGCCAAATCTTTCGAGTCTAAGTAATAAACCGTAACTGTTTTCTTAGACATATCACAAGTCTTCGATAGGATCTGGCATGAGGGCTTACTCTGTAAAATGAGACTGTTAGGAGTGCCCATGTACATACAGAATATAGTTAAAAGTTTTTTAACAAATAGAACCTTCACAGTATGGGTAAACGGCTCTCATTCTAAGCCACAAAATATCCTTGCCGGTGTGCCACAAGGCTCCGCCCTCTCTCCTCTTCTTTTTCCCATTTACACTTCTGATTTTCCCAAATTAGTAAACTCGCAAATAGCCCTTTTTGCCGATGATACAGCATTGTTTTTATTAAATGTCAATACATTCACTGGTATGACTAGCCTCGAGTATGACCTACTTACCTTCATAGAATGGTCAGATAAATGGAGATTAGCTCTAAACCCCACGAAATCGAAAGCAAAAATTTTTCACAGCGAAAAATTCCTAAGTTAATGCCCTTAAAAATTGATAACGAGAAAATAGCCTGGGTCGATTCAAACATTCACATAAAATACATAGGTATGCATTTAGACACAAAATTAACCTGGAAGGCATATATAAATGCTATTGCGTGAATGGTTAAGAAAAAAAACTTTCTAAATTATACCCAGTATTAAGTCGAAACTCATCTCTGAGAACAGACACGGCGTTATTCATATTCAAAGCCATCATACGCCCTTCCATGACTTATGCCTGTCCAATATGGGGAGGGGCAGCAGAAATATCTTTCAAAAATCTATAAGTCATCCAAAACAAAACCTTAAGATGTGCACTGAAGGTCCCTTGGTCGTATCCAGTGAACAAATCCATAGAGAACTAAACAATAAACCGTTGAGAGAAAATATTAGTAAATTGGCATTAACATTCTACTCTAGTCTTCCAAGCTCCCCTCCGTCCCATACATTTAATTTAGGAAAGTCCTTAAGAATAAATAGTAGGATCAAATCCCGATATCCGAAAGACACTTTCAAACCACCCTAAATTACAAAAATTACATTACACTCAATGAAAAATTAAAGATTATAGTTTAAATTAATTATAAAGATTAACTGGAGGTGTCTCATTAGATTTCCTCACACTAATGTTATTACTGTCTCGTGTGTACTTGTAAATTGTAATTTTAAATTTTAATTTAAATGTGTTTTTAGATGTATTTTTGTTGTGTAAACGTATACATTATGTATTTTTAAAAAAACCTTGTAAAGCTGATCACTGCTGATCATGGTTAATAAATAAATAAATAAATTTGTATGTTCAATTTTGAAAAGCTATTCGGCTTCAACTAAGAGAAAAGCATAAAATTCTATTTTATTTGTCTTGTCTTATTTATTAGACCAAGCCTTTAAGAATAATAATACATATTCTTTTTAATGTGCGCACGAGTATGAGAAGGCATTACTTTACGTGACCTCGGAAATGATCATATCTCCCATTCTCGAAGTCTCTTTTCCGGTAGGAAGACACTGTCAGCAGCTCATAAATTGATACGAAGAGGCAAAGTTTTCTTTAGAGTAAAATACGACTATTTTCTTTCATCTATCAAGAAAATGGAATCGGTCTGGAATGATACTTGGTACTATTTCAGTTGTCATCACTAGTAATCATAATTATTCATAAAGCGATTTCATGGCAAAGGAATTAGATTGATACAAAAATAAGGTACATGGTACAAGGGATGTGGTGTAAAACAGTAGTGTTACAATTACAATTAAATAACAGGTCAAATACGCACTTAAAAAATATGGTTTACACTATACGGAGTGGAAAGACGTTACGTAAAAAGGAAATAAAAAGTAAAATTAAATATCAACAATTGTAATGCATTAATTTTTTTACTATTCAGTAGATAAAATAATACACTTATGCTTGGAGACCTACAAAATATGTGTGCAGTCTTTCCCTCTCGTAGCACAGTTTTGTACTACAATAGAGACCTTAGATCAATGGTTTCCACAAATTTTTCGTGAAATAAACGAGATTATCTTCCTTTCACAAAACTTCCCATAGAATATGAATCTATCCATACGTTTTGGTTGCTGACGGTTTACACAAAAATACATGACGGGATATACAACAAACTAATGATTAAGTGACAAGTTTCATCCCCGATTTTTGGTTTTATCGAATTTTCGACCCGAAACCCGTCGATACCCGGAGCAATTAATACTTTTCACAGAAGTGGATATGAAAAGGATTTTTCTAATTAAAATAGAAACGAAGTGAGAGAAATATTTTGAGATATTTTGGTTCGAAAGAAATGATAATTTTTCCTTAATTCTCCGTCAAAGTAAGAATAGTACTCGATCAAAAGATTGAAAACATTCAGATTCCTACAAAATTCAATGAGTTAATTGTATCTTCTAAACTAAACGAGAGGTTCGCTTCTGCGAGGTAAAGAAAGAAAATTGAGTTTATTTTAGTAAAAAAGTGATAACAGGAAAATGGCCATGAAAAATCGCGAACAGCATTTTAAGAGCAGAAAATTTGGATGAGTGCTTACCTTCAGACATAAATCTAGTAAAATTATTTGGAACACGTTTTTCAGACCAGTCCTTTCAATCCTGGCACACTTAATGTCGAATTGTATATACAGAGTACGTGGAGTGATTAAATTCATCACAGCAAAGGTTTTGAATAAATTTTACTTTAATTCGAGAGAAATAAATATTGAGGTATAGATTTAAACGAAAATACCAAGATCACCTAATCAAGGTAATAACTAGTTTGGAATTGTCGTACGAATGATATTAAAATTAATGAAAAACAAAAGGTCACATAACAATGAAATCACAATACAGAATATTATAATTTACTGGTCAGAAAATGCATTAAAAATAACGTCTTTGACTAATAACAGCGATTGATCTGTTGACCTAGTCAACTATCATTTGTTTACGCTTATCTTAATTTGTTAAAAACACTTTCTCATTTTAATTTAAAGAATACTTACGAAACAAAAGATGAAGTACACACAAATAGTACCAATCATTCACCATAAATGAATAATATTTTACTGTAGATAACAATGGATAATTTATGGGAGAATAGTTGTGCAAGAATTAAAAATGCCCCGGTTTCTTAGTTATTTATTAATATTAATAGAAAGAGAAAATGTATCAACATTATACACATTGGAAACATGCGATCTTATCGTGGTCTTGAATTTTAAGGCCAACGAAACTTGTATGGAATGCGTATGTGATGCGATTCATGGGCAAAGCAAGTCCCACTTTTTGTTCCACTTGAATCAGAACTAGTTCACTCGTGTTTTCCTCTCCGGTATCTTATCAAATTGTGTTTGTACAGCAGACGCTTGAGTCATCACCTCACTCATTGATCAGTTTATCAGAGCGCACATCGAAGATTCCATCTCGCATGGAGAGATCACAGCAATATCCAAATTTCAGGGCTGTAGGTGTACAATCTCAATACAAATAGTAGACGGGAGCTGCCTTGAAAGCGCGCAAGATTGGGGAGCTTCTCCTCCACCAGTGGCTGCATTCCTAATACGCACCTACAAGTCAGCTCCCAACAATACCTACCCGATGGAAAATTGTGGTAATTTCGAGGGTGTGAAAATGTAATTATAATCTATTAAAATCAGATTTCTTGTCTTCCGCGAATTAATAATAATAATTTATTTCACAACAATCTCAATACAAATAAGTTCATTATTTGAGTGAATCTTTACTCAGGTTTTCTCGTATTTTAAACAGAGTCATTATACGGGAAAAACGTTCAATCATCTGTTTTCTTTCCATAGCACAATATATATTGGTACGTCCCCTGTTTGTTACGTCCTGTTATACTATTTTAATTGCATCTCGTACCATGCACATTCTGCAGGAGAGTTCGTGGAATATTTTGTATCTTGTTCTTGTAGATATCATGTCCGAGTCGTTATCTAGCCGTCTAACTCCTACTTTCTGTAGTCTCAAAATTAAGTCACGACTTTCCATATTATAGATGTCGCAGTCCCATAATACGTGAATCCAGTCTTCGTTTCCTTTCCCGCAAATACATTCTTCGGCTCTAAGAACCTTGTTGACGAACCCTTAAAGCCCCACAAAAAAACATTCTTCCCTGTCAGTCTTTCGTCAAGTATGTTGCAAACTTTCCGTGTCCAGTCAGCATCTCCATCATTTCTCGTCCTGGTCTAAACCACTTTCTGTTCCTAAAGGCATAAGTCACGTCCGGTATGGAAGAAAAAACAGGTTGTCCTGTCGTTTCATTAATCCATCGTATCTGCCATGCATACGTCAATTCCCTGGTTATTATTTATCTTCCTCCTTTCTCGTCCGTGGTTATTCTCGTGTCGTTAATTTGTATTTCTCCCGTTTTTCTTAGCCAATAACGCATCCTCATTTTATGCAAATTAATGCCTATTGGCATTGCTCCTAGAAGCACCTCTATACTTACTGTCGCGACTGTGTTGTAGCACCGGCTTAACGGGACTATACATCTCCGTTGTGTGGAATGTAATCGTCTTTCAATGAGTATATTTGTCAGTTTCACCACCCACACCCTTGCTGCATAACTTAATATCGGCCTGATTTCTCCTTTATGTAATTTAACTAACTCTTGTTGTGGTAGATTTTTGTTATTGTATCCGACCCGCAGTAAACTATAATGTGCTTTTTTTACTTTTTCCGTTATATATTTTGTGTTCCCGAAAAGTCAAACCATCATCCAAAATAATACCTAAGTATCTGTTACTACGCACAATTTTGATGCTTTTCCCTCTTAGTTTCTTTATTGGTTTTCGGCGTTTTCGATTGTTGTTTCCAAAATATGTACCCTTAGTTTTCTCTTGTGATAACTTCAATCCTTTCTGTTCCATAAGTTCTTCACATAGCTTCATAGCACAACAACCTTTCGCTTCTATCTCTCAGCGGCTTTGCCCTTCTAAAAATAGACATATATCGTCCACATATGCTACAACGTAAATATGGTTTTCTGGCATTGTTCATAGTATATTATTTATATACAAATTCCATAGCAAAGGTGATAAAGATGAGTCCTGGGGGCACCCTCTAGAATTTTTTTAAAATTTTGTTTCCTCTCCTAATGTGAGCATTGAATGTCGTTCAGTTACGAAAGATCTCAGTTAGTCTATTAATCGACCTGGCACATTCAAGTCTATTGTTGTGGCAAGAAGTTCTCTCCATCTGACATTATCAAATGCGCCTTGAACGTCTACAAACACTACCAGCCCGTATTTTCCTCTTCTTCGTTCGACTATATTTATTAATTCGTGCATAGCATCCTCCGTGCTCTTTCCAACTCTATATCCATCTTGTTCATACATTAATCCATTTTCTTCTATATATTCCCCAATTTTCTCACCATGTCATCTATCCAAAACTTTCTCTAGTGTAGGCAATAATGTAACTGGACGATACGAGCTAGCCTTCGTCAAATCTCTCCTTCTTTTTTCAAATATCCACAATACTCCTATTTTCCATTCCTTTGGAAAATCCCCGTCATATATACATTGGGTATATAAATCCAGAAGTTCTTTATCATATATTCCATACGTTGTTGTAACCATCTCATGAGTTATTTTCTCAAATTCTGGTGCTTTACCTCCCTTTAGGTGTTGTATATTATTCCGCGTATTAGTACGCAGTTTTCAACTGCTTTTTTGACAGTAAATTTATTATCTTGAGGTTTGGTCATGTAGGG
The DNA here is from genome assembly GCA_002313205.1 of Laupala kohalensis. Classification (NCBI taxonomy): domain Eukaryota; kingdom Metazoa; phylum Arthropoda; class Insecta; order Orthoptera; family Trigonidiidae; genus Laupala; species Laupala kohalensis. The sequence continues at coordinate 796,517 of NNCF01125934.1, forward strand.
GAAAGGTAATAACTTAAGTAGTAAACGTTTGGGTTATTACATCTTTCATCAGGTCATGTTATACATACTTATACAATCTCTCTCACCATCTGCTGCAATATGAAGGACTCTTCACATCATAACCAGTCACACTTGGTGTACATGTTTCAAGACGAATTTCTACATGTCAAAATGGTGACCGGACGAGACTTAAACGTGGGAGTACTACGACCCGTGTAGTGGCTAACACCCCTGCGATCAAAGCAGGAGTCCCGGGTTCGATTTCCGGTTCTCCGTTATTTTCATATGAATAACAGTTTTCAGATATCTTCTCCACGTGTAGGGAACACGGAAGAAAAATATGCGCAACTTCCTACAATATTTTCCTCTTCGTAATCACGATTCTACCCACGTCATTTTCTCATGTATCCCCCATTCTCTATGTTTGTCATCTCATTGTTTTGAAAAAAAATTTCACGAATACGTGCAGAAGAGGTATTGTTTAACACACGGTAGGTAATTAGTATTAGAGAACGGGGGATACATGAGAAAAGGACGTGGATAGAATCGTGATTAACTAATTACCTGCCGTATGTTAAACAATACCTCTTCTACACGTATCCGTGAAAATAAAGTTTTCAAAACAAGATGTTTTGAAGTGTTTCCTTTATCAGATATCAACTCACCAATGATTTACATACAGAATATCATTTTCATTCTACCCCACCCCCAATTATTGTCTTCGCATTTCTCATTAAATCCATCACAAACTTTTCGACGTTTTGTTTCATTACTCTTTCTATTACTACATGACTAAGAGGTGAAAAGTCTGTCTTTTCTACAGAAATTCTTCTTTTGTAAAGAATTATTTCTACAGAAACTTTTTTAAAGCTTGAAATTAGAAAATGAATTCTTACAAGACATTTACAGGTGCGGTCTATAGTTTAAATAAATTGAAAGTTACAAGAATTTTAGACAACCAAAATTTTTAATTTTTGTATAACATTTTTGTTCTTAATACACCGAATTTCATGAAATAAATTTCAATTCAGAATCCAATATTTGTCGTTTATTTTATACTTATATATATGGTGAGGCTTTAGGGACGTTGAGGAAACCTAAAACTCCACAAAAAATACTTATACTTTATATACATTTGTAAGAGTTCAAATAGTAATTGAGAGCTTCCGTCTCCTTGATAATGGATGATTTTTTGCTCTTGTTCTATAAAGCTTATTCTTTGGGAATGGAGCAAATAGAAGAGGAACAAATGCGACAAAGAACGGTTTGTTGACTTTACAATAATTTTTGTGTGAAGTTGAGGACCGAATGACAGCAGCACCAAAGTGGTGCACAAGTCTCAACGATGGAAGGATGATCTAATACACATTCATTCCACTGTTTCATTGGTTTTATTGACGCTAAATGGCACTAGAACATTAGATCAAATATGATAACAATACAAAGTAACTGCGTGCTCTAATTACGTTTTTATAGTGTGATATTCATATAATACTACTTGAAAGCAGGGAATAAAACCCAGAGCATGCGAGATTTAATTAATTGCTTGGTCGTCAGAAGGACTGATGAATAGATTAGCGAAGACGCAAACCAGAGTATAATTATCCATTTTTCCTTGATCTTTCGACAAGATGTGTGGAAGGAATCCTCATCACTGGCACAGAAAGAACCAAAGCAGGAGTGCTTCGACATAATATCTACAACTTTTACGTTGAATCAGGAATATTCTACTTCATAAATAACAATTAAAATTGATAAATTAGTTCTTATGAAGATTGGTTAGAAAATACAATTCGTCGCCAGACATAGGCGCCTTATTATGTATTTGCATCTCACAAGTACGTCCAACTCTGGCGGGAAGGCAATGGTGTATTATAGAAATTATTTATAAACGGATACTTATTTTCAATGGATTAAACACTTAAGACGTGAAACGACTGAATTCAACGCTAGTAAAGTCTTACATAAAACTCCGTATAAAATCAGCATCTATGTATAAATAAATACAAAATTACTCTCATTATTACTTGATTATTACCTCGTGAGCAATATAAGAAGACAGATTTCGACGTTTCTCGATTACACACAATCGTCGAAACCAAACTTGATAATTTATATAATTTATTTTATTTTATTTTCAAACCGAAAAAAATTAGTTTCAATAAAAGTGATAATTATTCTTTTGTTATAAGTGGAAATATAATTCATTGTATTACAATGTATTTTAAAAACCATAACCAAATATTTTGAAGACAAAAGTGTCTCGTGAAAAATAGCTCAAGCACATCGGTCAATAGGTTTTCCAGAATTTTAATATCAGATATTACTCCTATTCAATACACACTGCAACTGAGTTTCAGGCAGCATTCTGTTCGTGATGCAAAACGTATTTACCATTTATATTTGTTAGTGAGTGATATTAAATGCTAGATCTTCATGTTCGTCACTAATTACTTATGCTGGTTATCTCCTTTTCATAAAATATCTGTGTATGTTTGTCTTTAAAGAAAACCTATACAAAATCTCTTTACATTTTTTTACATTAACTATATGTATGGACATTGATTTATACTTGATTTTTTTATTTTTCTTCATGAAGTATCATATATGACAATGAGAGATTTTTCGTAACTCGGATATTAGGAAATGTAGTAAATACCCAAACATTTCCAACCATATATTATGTTTTAATCGAAGACGGTAGCTTAAATAAATTATTCCAATTAACACTTCTAGTTATTTAACTATAATAAGAATAGGACATAAAATTATATTTCGTCACCAGACATGTCTGTATCAAACATGTAGTCCAACTTTGGTGGGAAGGGAAATAATCATATGCATTTTTTTTTCTATTTCACCTCTTTACCTCCATGCACCTTTAAATACTGGTATTGTAATGTTGTACGAATTGCTGACATGGGGGTTTGTAAGATCCAAAGTTAATAGAAAATAACTGAGAAAAATAAAGGTTATAAAACGAGTTATCCGATAGTTTCATACAAATGCTTTTTAATGAAACCCTACAGCAATCCTATTAAGGGCTGCAAATGTTTGTTTAATATTAGCAGACGCAGCTCCTTCCTTGGACTCTCAGTATATTGAGGAGTGTGTATGTTTACCTATTACGGAAAGAGTAATTAAACGAACTGCGCCGACCATCAATCTCCGCTCACCCAGCTTGACACTGCACTCTTCATGATTCGTCCCATCATCACATGCGTCTGTTCGATAAGGGAGGTAGCAGTGGCGGATCTAGACCGTGATCAAGGTGGGAGTGGGGGACTAACCGGGAACCACTTTTGTTTAAAATTTATGGTTTTACAACACAAATTTTATAAATATTACCTTCAATGAAGTGCATCAAATACATAATTTACAATTAAAAATTTGGTATTACTAATAACAATTATTTATTAAAGTTATTAACATGGTATTATTCGTTTTATTAATATGGTATTAATTTTATTAATCTGGTATTGTTAATAACAATAACAATTATAACTAATAATCATTATTAATCTGGTAACACTTTTACAAAGTATGCCATTTATCAACTTCAATTTTATCTCGTAAGTGTTCAGATTCGCCTCTGCGTAGCAGTAAGTACACAAACAGCAGGTCTTGTGAAATCTCTTCCCATTTACTCTCACTAAGGTTCATTGGTTCAAAACCAAGTCTTCAATTCCATTTAGAATCGAAATACCATCAACGCGACACCCATATTATCCTATCTGCACAAAACATTTGTAGAAAATTAACTTCCACACTAAAACCCTTACCCTCGGCACTTGTAACCGAAAAAATAAGGAGAACTCGCCGAATTTTACAAGTTAGCTTCCTGATCGTCCGTGAGGGAAAGAAAACTATCGATTTCATGAGTAAGGCACTATTTGAATAATTTATTTTTACATTTTTTTGAATTTACTCACACATAGTAATTGCACAGAAATGTAAAAATATAGTGTTAATGTATATTTGTTTATTTATTTTCCGTATTTAGAATCACAATGGTCTCACTTGACAGACAACGCTACCTGGTGGAATGTATGGGAATTTACGTTGTCGAATTCAATTTGTATTTTATAGCAAATTGTAAAAGAAATTGTCCATTATTTAAATATAAAATTACTATTTCCCCTGTCTAGAAAATTATCTTCGTATCGTACACCTTTATGACAATTGGTCAATTATGACAGAAAAAGAATATTTACAATAAGTTAAGTTTTTAACACATTTTATAAGTACAATTTATAATTTTTTAAACAAAAATTATCTAACATAAACAAAACTACGAAGACTACAACAATTCATGTTATACAGATGAAATAAATTGTTTAAGTAACATCAGTAATGTCAATACTTAGGCAAAGTAAATACCAAGAGAGTGGTAAGAATTTTCTCGGACGATATCTAAATATGAAATGAAGTGTGTGCAAAAAAAAATAGGAGTAATTACTGTAGATAATGACAGTACTAACAAAAAATCTATGTATACCTCCCAAAAGTCGGAGATGCCACCAGAGAATGTAAATTATCTATTTCTGCAGTTATGTACATAAGAGGAATCGAACATCACAATCGCTGTTGAGAATAGAAGTGTTACAGCAGTTGCATCGCCTTCCTGTGTCTAATGGCTTCATTTCCGCATCAGATCCCTTGTTGACATTGAGAGCGCGCCATTGCTCCTAGCATCAGGGGTATCCTGACTTTCCTTCTGCGCGACTCGTGTGAGGCATTGTAATTAATGATCGTGAATGTACTGCGTTACTCCGTCGGGGACTCCCGATATCTGTGGAGGGACCTAGCCAAGACGGCGTATTAGCTGTATTTGGTTAAATATTTGACGAACTCACAAATACCACAAATATGCCAACCTCACATAGACCGAATACGCAAATAACACAATAATGCAGCAAATAATACAAGACGTATTGGTTATAATTCAAGAAATATTTATACTGTTTCGTTTTCTCAGCCCCAAAAAATGTTCCAGTCCATATTAAAGAAATTGTAGAATAAGAAAAGTCAAAATATAGGTTAAAGAACCAGAATATCAACAAATCTTGATCATGTGCGCTCTACTGAGCGAAACACGGCAAACTAGGTGTGGACGATTCACGCAAATATTTGCCTTATTTGAGACCTTTGATGTGCGACTAAAAACCGACAAGAGGACGTGTGTTCGCGTATTTGTTAAAGTAGAGCAAATACATCGAATACAGACAAATATATCATCTACTCTTGGCCGCGTTGGCAAATACACAAATACGCATGAAGTGCCGACAAGAGCGATTCAGCGCCACAGCAATCCAGAGGACCTTCTGAGTGAACGAGACATTTTCAGGGCTACACAATAGACTCCTCCTGTTATTTCGGAGTAAATTATTTTTTCTGTATACTTTCCTCCAGTTTACACGTAGGTAATATGAAAAATGGAAACAAAAGTCTTGCTATTTCTACGGAAATCAACTCTACAACCTCATAGTTGTTAGTACTCGGATGGAAATTTAGTGGGTGGGGGTAGAAGTTGATACATTTGGGAGAAATACAACAGCGCTGCTTATGGAAAGAAAGTTAAATCGCTAGGGTCAATTACAATGATCTTTATGGAAGTTGTATCATATTTTCGATTTTCGTAGTTGAAAGTTTTTTTTTCGGTTTTCAAAAAACAGTTCAAATTTTATTTGATAGTTTAAAGAAAATGAAGTCATACTATCCATTTTTTCTTGTTCATTAATTCATAAAGCCTTTTCGGTCATGTGGCAGCCATCATCAGTGCTGGTTTCTTTAATGAAAAGAGTGGAAACNGTTTAAAGAAAATGAAGTCGTACTATCCATTTTTTTCTTGTTCATTAATTCATAAAGCCTTTTCGGTCATGTGGCAGCCATCATCAGTGCTGGTTTCTTTAATGAAAAGAGTGGAAACTGATGCAGGCCGTCATGCGGCTGAAAAGACCTTATGAATTAATAAATAAAAAATTGGATAGTACGACTACATTTTTATGCCTCCATGTATATACTACCTAACATCGAACCTTGGCAAATAAAATTTTATTTCTTTTAAGTTCAAAGAATATTACATCATTAAACATAATAAAAGATGACATGAACACAAAATTGCAACCTCAACTTCGTCTCACTCTTTGATTAGAAACAAAGCAAAACATTAGATGAGACAACTCATCATTTTGTCAAGTCCAAAGTTCACAAAATAATCAATATTCAAAAAATAAGACTTAAATAAATGAATATGTTCTATAATTTTAAATTTAAGAAAAAGTACAGGACACTGACTTGTGCTCCACGGTCACAAATGTAAACAATTGACATGGTCTAAGTCCGGCAGTTGTTTCTTCGTCATCGATTCATAACTCGTGGTATGGAAATCATTTAGAGGTGATTAGAAAAGAAATTCATTGCTGTAAACTCTTCGTAATTTCCTTAGTTTACCCATCCCCCTTTTCAGTATGATACTTAAAATTAACTTAAAACATATTTTATTTATTAATGATCACTAGAATAGGAATTTCTGAAGAAGAAAAGATTTTGACATTTACGGTGGGTATTTAACAGGAATTGGGAACCAAAAGAAACATTCCAACACAAACTTGTAAATATAAAATTACGAATACGGCTTATAGTTTTTACAATTATATTATTGTAGTAACTTTTAATTTATTTGAAAATATAACAATAACAAACTTAACCTATTAATATTTTATAATCTACACAAGAAACCGTTGAGGGCATTTTTTAGTTTTGTAATACCAAAATCCGTTAATGTGGAAACCAGTAAATAGTCCTCCACATGCTCATACGCAGTTTAGATCTGTTATTTGACAATAAATTTATTTATTTATGATATCCTGGAAGGTATGATTCCACCAGAATCCTCTTTGGACTCCCTGTCGATGGGATCAGTCGGTGCTTCTCCTTGTCAGATTTTCGCGCTGTTTCGCGTTTCACGGCCCGTTGACGGCGAGACTCACAGACGAGAGACTCTCGGCGTCGTAGAATGCAGGAATTACGCAATCTGCCTTGAACGTGAACGGCGTAGATTACTGCCTACAGAATGTATAAGTAGAAGGAACACAAATTCCGCGAATTGCGGAGTCATAGAATGAATGGTTCGCACTCTTTTCGAGAGAATGGTTCCATAAGTGTCATCTCAACTTTCATCGTTTTGTTGCCTTGAAATTTTTTGGGGAAATATTACACAGATTTCAATTATTTAATTTGCAATACATTTATCTGGTGACAATTAATGTTGATAATTATACTTTATGAGAACAAAATTTCCAACTTCCGAGATAAATCTTTTATATATATATTTAACACCAATATAAGACGATTTCCTCTCCAAATTATTTCTGACCTTTTCATTTTGTACATTGTTTCTGGAATGGAATATCTCCGTGCGAACATAAAAATGCAGTCATTTATTGTATTGATACACTATGAGGTTGGTCGTTCAAAATTCACTCAGTCGATTGACTTAATTTATGAGACGTCGTTAAATGGATTTATTTCATGAGTAACTTCTCACGATGAGTTTATTATGAACAAATGTACCTCTCATACGTGAAGATACTGGATTGCTTGGGATTATGTCATACAATAACAGGACAAGATGGGCGTATCATAAACCTTGTAATTACGCGTAAATTATATCTATTCCCTTTTCCCTCGTCACTTAGTTTAAATATACACGGTTCTTGCACCTGTATAATAATTTGTAGTCTAATTAGCATTCCCTGTAAAAGAAACACAAAAATTGATTTAATTTATAGAGGCCCGAGTTTTACTCCGGTTTTTCACCTTCCTTGTCCTCCGCGAGGTCATACGCAATTTTTAATTGCTTTTATATCACAAAAAAGTTGAAATGAATTAATGAGATAAATAATGTCAAAAAGGCAGTTACTTATTTCCACGCGTGGAGGACAATAAACTAAACTAATTTAAAATATTAAGTGGGGTGCAAGATTACAGAACATAAAATATATTTCTTAGTACATAATGGATAATCCTCGGCAATTTATGTGGTCGAATGCGACTATTAGAATATCCACTAATAGTAAGCATACTCGCCTACTTCCTACGAAGTTCACACTACGATGCTCTCCTACTTCAAACCATATTTCGTCCAAATGGATTTCTGTTCATCACGATGGACAATGCAGATTTTGGTATGGTTTTGTCAGGGTACTTCAGTTTCACCTAGTATTCTCCAACTCCATTCACTTATTCATCATTTCATTCACGCCTTCGAACCCGCTTCATTTCCAGAAAACTCGCAGCGGCAGAAATAAGCGGGTGTGGAACAAGGCCTGTAGTTCACCAAACATAAAAGTCAAACATAAATAATAAAACCAGTATCCTCTTCTCCTTCCCCAAACTAACGTGGATATTCACGAACAATTTAAACGCTGTCTCTTATANTAAACGAACTGCATTTCCCTTTTCAATTGTGTTAGCAATGAATAGCGAAATATTTTAAGTTATTGAAAAAGCACGCGAGATTATTCCACATCTTATAAAAAGTCAAGGAGAATGAATTTTCCAAGATTGTCGACAAGACGTAAAACGTGAACGAATTTCCTTCGTATGGTGACACACCAAGAAAATAACGCCAAACTCAGAGTGGGACTTTATATATGGTTTAATTCTTATAATGGTAAGCTACAACAGAATTTTTCCTATGATTTACATTCGTAGTTATATATTTTAGGGGTTGCATTTTTAGGTTTTCACAGTATTGCACAACTTACAAAGCCATATTGCTCAGGAAGATTGAGAAGAGGGGTGAGGGGTCAGGTTTTTCGAAAAGAAACGTGAATATTTTTTTCTCGTTTTAAATTATCAGGGTGAAAAATTCCATACCTTTTGTAATAAAATTGTGGCTTTGCGTGAAAAACAAACGCAGAGGAAAATATCTTAGTATATTTACATTATTGATGTATTTCTTTATATGATTTAAAACGTCTGAGAAGATTTATTAATGTGCGATGAATGTTTTTACTACATTAATCATCCAATTCCCTGATGTAAACGAGAGTAATCGTAAAGCCGGATACAGTGTACAGTGATGAGGAGGAAAATTATTAAGTTATTTTTAACCTGATTTTAGATGATTTGATTATTTGCATTAATTACTCAAGGAAACAAACAAAATAACGAATCGATAATCGTATAACTCTGTAAACTCCTACACGCGCAAAAATCCAACAGCTGAGTGTTTTTTCTCATCGTTTCTTTTTGATAAAGGTAAAATTTTTTCCACGATTCTACCTTCCTTTTCAAAATCGTAAACATAACACCGCATTTCTGCTTTGACATCCCTGAATTGTTCTTCAAGTAAGCGAGATAAAAGCGCGTTACACCGTCAATTGTTCGCCATTCTTTTCTCTGGGAATTCCGAGGTCTGGGCGTTTATCCGCGTCACGACGTCCGTGAAATTCGGACAAGAATTCGTGATAGCTGTCTTCGCGAGATGATTTGTGGAAGTTGGGAAAACACAACATTGCTGCTGAGTAATGTAATGCCCACTCTGTCATTATTGCAACTGTAAGAACGATCTAAGAAAACGATTTACAGAAAACAAAGTGAAAAATCCTGTTTGACGGAAAAGAACTTCTTACATTCCACGAATGAACAGTATCTAATAGATGAGTTCAGAAGAGTTATATAGATGTCCCTTTTTTTCACTGGTTCATCCAGATGAACTAGTATTAGAAGAATCTTGAAATAGTTCATAAGTGTTTCGCATAAGCTCTCTTTTAGTGAACAGCAAAATTTCACCGGTGAAATGCTAATCATATTATTTTGGGAACAGTAAGGAAATAAATAAAGGCCTCCCTAAATATTAAAAACAATTGAAAATTTTAATATTTTAAAAATATTTTACTACTTTTTTATAATGTTACTTATTGCTTTACCGATGGAGGACCTTGTAATAAACACTGAAAGAGTAATAAAGTAAGTAACTTGATAATAAAATGTGAGCAGTTGCGACGAAGAAAAGAAATAATGGAAAAAGTACTAAAATTTTATAGTTACTAATTTTATTTACTAATTATATTGGCCAAATTGTGAAACAAATTAGAAAAGAATTTCAACGGTGTAGCTTTAACTATGGATCTTGTATGCATTTTTTTGGTGAACGACAAACTGCTCTAATTACTCTCTTGCCAGTATTAGGTAAAATCTTAGACAAGATACTAACGCAGCGATTAATGATCTATCTGGAGGCAGAAGGGAAGCTGAAAGATACACAACATGGTTTCCGCCCCGGTCGTGGTACAGAGGATGCAGTAGAGAAAATATTGGACAAAGTTAATAGGCGTGAAAAGAAATATGCAATAGCAATATATACATTAACGGAGCTTGGGGTATAATAATAGAGAGTATGGCAAGGAAAGGAGTCCCACTTTATATATTAGATATGTATTGTGCATATTTAAGTGACAAACATGTATGTTGAGTTAGGAGGAGAACGAATAGTAAAAGAAATTGGATTGGGTTGTCCTCAGGGATCCAGCAGTGGACCAGTACTATGAAATATACTAGTAGATAATTTAATAGACATTCTGGAGAAAGAAGGAATTGGCGTCATCGCATATGCGAATGACATAGTGTTACTTGTGGACGGGAATAGTCGTTTGGAAGTGCAGAGGAATGCTCAAAATGCTATAGACAAATACGATAAAGAGACACAAAGATTGAAGTTACAAATATCAAACACTAAGACAATGATGACGTGGTTTGGCAATTACAGAGACCAACGAAGGAACCCTATTAATAGACAGAAGATAAGAGTGGAGAGAAAAGTTAAATATCTGGGGATAGTAATAGATGAGAAAATGCACTTTATGGAACATCTGAGAATGGGTGAAACCTAAGTTAAACGAATATACAATACAATAGGAATAGGGTATTCCAAATATGCGATAACGGCTGAGCATATTTATTGTGGAGCTTTGCGAGCAATGATGACCTATGGAGCATCTGTATGGGGACATAGGATAACAAATGTGCACTATGAGCGAAATCTTAGAGCTCTACAAAGGTTATGCCTCCTGAGGTTGTCAGGTTGTTATAAAACTGTTTCAAGTGACGCATTGGAAGTAATTACAGGAGTTTGGCCAATAGATCTCCAAATTATGAAGGTAAAATACAGAAGAATTTTTAAGAAAGAAGGAAGAATACTGGTTAACGGAGAAGAACTGACGAAAAAACCGGTCGACAGTGGTTAACGCGACTCCTATTGGAGGCATGGAATATACGATGGACGAACAGTACGAAAGGACGTCAAACGTATCAATACACATCGGACGTAACTTACCGAGAACGGACAAATACATGGTCAAAACTGAGTCCATATATGGCAGAGACAATGACAGGACATGGCGATTTTGCGACTTACTTGAAAAGAATGGGAAAAGTAACTGACAGACCATGTTCTTGCAGACAAGACCAGGAGATGCCTGACCATATCTTATGGGAATGCGACTTACATGGAGTAGAGAGAGGACAATTTGTCAAAATTATTAAACGACTAGGACTGACTTCATTAAACGACAATAGTAAATTGTTGGAAACAAAATTGATATTTCAAGCTTTCTTACATTACGTAGAACAAATTGGAACAATAAAGGCAGCGATGTATAAAACAAGCAATGACAGCTAGCAAAAAATGAACTACTCTGGAAAAAAGAGACAAACAGGCACGCCTAGAGGGAAAGAAGCGAAACACAGATTCAAGGGAGAAGCAGAGACCCCGGAATGACGATGTTGCAAACGGGGATGTTATAAATTTATTGTAGAATTGAGTTTAATTGTGTATTGTAAAAATTTCGTGAGTAAAGTAAATTGAAATTGCTCTATAGTGATCACTCAGTATCGAGTAATTTTTCATATATGTAAGTTGCACAACATAATCTTTGAACTTAGAACTTTGTGCTGAAATTCAACTATACCTATACTATTGAAATCTGCAACAAATTAAATAATGGTCGCAATGAACTTAAGCCAGAAAACTTCCAACTGAAAGACATATGGACTAATATAAAAACTCATGTTTAATTTTAGTCGCTTAGCAGTTCACGAACATTAACAGGATCCCGATCGATATGTACTAAAATCTCCCAAGATATGCACAAAAAAGTTCAAAATATGCACTAAAAATCCAATTATATGCACAAAAACTTCGAAATATACACATTAATATACATATACTTATTACTAAAGAGTGCAAGTGTACATGGAGTTAGTTGCATAATACCCCTTTGTTCGTTCATACAGTATAAGTTATATTTAAATAATGAAAAATCTATATGTAAATATCCCTGAAATATTGAAGAAACTGCAAACTGAAGGGATGGAGTTGATGGAGATAGTGAAACCGATAGTCTTTTAAAAAGTAAAACGTGCAATGGCCAAACTAGAAGTTTGCTTTTTAAAAGACGCTGTGCTTTTTAAAAGACTATCAGTTTCACTCCATCCTCTCATTTTGCATTTTCTTCAATATTTCAGGGATGCTGGTGAAATAAGTCTTGATCAAGGCCAAATGCGAGTTAAAGTTAGAGTCATGTAAAGCAGCTTTGGCTTTCCGAATGGCGTGATTGTCAGCATCGTTGAAAATCTCGAATTTTTTTTGGAATGCTCAGCATAGTAAATAGCTGTTGATACCCAGGTCTCCTCTGGTTGTATAGTGGAGCAGATTTGTAAAGTTTATGTAGTTCAAAAACATTACTCCGGCTACTGTCATAGATACTCGGCGAATCCCCCTACCTCTATCTTACTGTTTTTAGGCTCGCTACTCAGATTTACCTACTTTTACGGTTTCGGTTGGATGTACCGGTAATTCCCTCTTACCCATTGCACTCCATAGCTTCTCCTGCTATTGTGTCATTATCCGTAATGATATAACGAAAATATTTCAAATAAATCCGACCTCATTTAATGCAAGATCTTCTGATTGTGAAGAAATGATTTGTGTATTGTAATATTAAACATCAAAAGATCGACAAGCTGTCTGGGAGTGAGAGGTCAAGAAAGATAAGTAGTTTGATCGGATCGAACCGGTTTGTTTCTGTCCATGGCTTTGCTCCTGCGCTCCAGGTCATTGAAAGTAGTATCAGTGGTATGATGTTAGATTATGAGAATTTTGTGCAAAGGGTATTGATTAATTGTAATTTTTAAATACTCCTTTTAGTCATTTAATGTAGACTAGAGGGGTTCATCAATATGATGTGATCCAGCTCTCAGTAGCATTTGCTTACTGAGAGAATTGGAACTATCACTAGAGCAACCGCATAAGAAACACATAACATTTTCAAACTAATCTCTTATTTGCGAGTCTGTTATGAAATACAAAAAAAAAACACAAAACGCTATATTGAATTTTGTTTCGAATAGAAAGGCATATTTTCTGAATGTAATATATCACTTGATCACAATCGAAAAAATGTACAAAGAGAACATCACCAGAAGTCATAAAATGGAAGGGAGGAGCGTCAGTTTTTTAAATTTAATGCAATTTATGTGCTGCCATATTATTGAAAGGAAATGAAGTACAAAATGTCTGTCTATATGACTTTCGAATCGGAGTCTCCTATGAAACAGCTCTTCGCTTTTTCATACGGACTCACTGGCGTATTTTAAGTATCATACAAAACATAAAATTCACATAAACATAAATAGATATTTAAAGTTTTGTTCTATCAGATTTGAACTCGCGACAGAGATATTTAATCCCATAACATGTGCACTACTCTAGGTTAACGTTCTCAATTTTTTCGGTGAGGGCACTCTTAAAATGATCGACCTTCTTTTGATGGAACCCCAATACTTATAAATAAATTGAATTAGTAATTGTGGAATTGCTGGCGAATTTTTAGGCCGTACTTCTAAAGTAATGGTTGCCTCAGGTTTATGTACTATATTTGGCTCGAAAAGAAATACTAATTGTTTTGAAAATATGTGAAGAATGACAATTTTTCTTTGTATTTTCTTTTCTTCAGTGATAAATTCCCCAATCTTTTCATCAATCATAATCAATTTTTCATTACTTAAAATTCGGTTTGATGTCCTAACGCTGGAAACCCTTGGGTTATTTCACGTCAAATCATCAACGATGTAACCCACTGACATAGCTTTAATGAAATTTTATGTGGTGGTTTTATCTATGGAAATTACATGATTTACAAAATTTGATAGAATTTCGTTCATTGGTTTCCGAGGTATACATTTTGAAATTACGCGAAATACGCACGCGTTTTACGCGTAATTACGTTCTTTTTCTTCTTCTTCCTCTTCTTATTTATCTTCTTCCTCTTTTCATTCTTTTTCTTCTTCTTCCTCTTTTTCTTGTCCCTCTTCTTTTTCCTCTTCTTCTTTTTCTTCCATATTTCATCAGGAACATAGGGAGTCAATTATTTTTCTCCATCGGACTCTGTTTGCTGCTTCTGTTTTCTTTACAGCAAAGCTACTTCCATACTCCTTCAATACCGTTCTTCTCCAGTTCATTTTTGGCCTTCCTCGGTGGAGCCTTGAGGAATCCACTGAAGTGCACAGCAAGTTACCTCGTTCTGTCCTTTTCTAAGGGAAAATCCAGGAAAACTGTTTCTTTTTTACTTCAATATTTATGTCCCCCTGGTTTGTGGTACGAATAAGGTTTTCGTTACTGATAACATTTGGCCACCACATCTGCAGGATATAACCCAGGCATTTATTTATGAAGACCTGGAGTTTCCTTTTGGTGTCTTCAGTATTAAGCTAAGTTTCATATCCATACAGTAAAACGGATTTCACGCATGAGTTAAAGATAAACACGCATGAGTGTAATCTTTGTGTCTTTCAGGATGTTGGGAGAGCGCCACATATTTTTCAGCATTGGGAATACCCCTGTTGCTTTTTGTATTCCGACGTTGATATCCTTTCTGGTACCACCATCCGTATCTATAACACTGCCAAGGTAGACAAATTCATCGGATAGATCTATTTGATGTTGTTCTATATATAGAGGGGCGTTCGGTTTACAATTTAATCTGACTTCTTTCGCTTTTTGCACATCATTCTTTCGTTTTTCGTGTTTGTGTGAATGAGAAAGGAGACACACATCGTCTGCATAATCAAGATCTTCTAGAGAATCTGTTATGTTCCAAGTTATACCTCTTTTGCCTCTGCTGGTAACATTTTTCATTACATCATCCATGATCGGAATTGATGGGATGGTCCCTTGCTTGCTTCCGGAGAGTACATTAGCTTATTGTCCTCCACGTGGTCATACGCAGTCTGTACTGTTTTTGACAATAAATTTATTATTATTAAACATGACAACTAAAAATAGAAGAGACAGTAGGTACCCCTGCGTAACTCCCGATGATGTGTGAAATTTATTTGAGTGTTTCCCGTTATGAAGTACTTGACAAGTAAATTGATTTCCTTTATTAAGTTGATGAACTTATCTGCTAGACCTATTTCTCTTAGCACCTACCATATCTGGTGTATGTACACAGAATCAAAGGCTTTCTCATAATCAATAAACGTCATATACAGGGGGGAATTCCACTCAATTGATTGTTCGATTATTATGTGTAATGTGCATATATGATCAATGCATGACCTGTTTTTACGGAAGCCAGATTGTTCTCTTCGAAGAGACGTTTCTAGAACCTGATACATACGTTTCAGTATAATTTTACTGTACACTTCGCTAACTATGCTGAGAAGCGTAATACCCCTCCAGTTCTTAAACTCCCTCAGATCTCACTTTTTTTGGTATTTTCATCACAATTCCCTCTTTCCATTCCTGTGGGTATTGTTCTTCAACTCATATTTGGCGAAAAACCGCAATAAGCAACTGAGCAGAAGAGGCTATGTCCAGTTTCAAAATTTCAGCTGGAATTCCTTCCTTTCCCGGAGCTTCCCAATTTTTCATTTCCTTCAGAGCAGCAATAACCTCTCTGTGTAAATCGTCTTATTGTAAACACTGACAAAACAGTGCCTATGTCATTTCACAATAGTATCAAATTATTTACCCAAGGTTTCTCTTTCTTTAAACGGAACACAATTAAAAACTGTTACAAATACAAAATTCTTAGGTCTCCATATTCAAGACTACCTCAAATGGAATTGTCACGTTGACAATCTTAATTCCCAATTAAGCAAATTGTGTTACGCATTCCGAATCTTAGTTAACATAGTCCACATATTTCTCGTTGCGTATATTTTGCAAACATTTACTGCCATTTACGTTACGGCATTATCTTCTGGGGTAATTCCGGTCAGAGCATTCAAACTTTCAGAATTCAGAAGAGGATAGTTCTCCCCCCGAAACTCGCATAAACCTTCATTTAAGGAATTAAATATCTTAACACTTCCCTGCATTTATATTTATGAAACGGTCGTGTTTGTTAAGACCGAATTACTGAAGTGCCACTCTTGCTTCATACGAAACAGTCTCGTTCACGAACACAATACTCGCAATAGTAATAATATTCATTGGCCTAGAGTGTTAACCACTCTTTGCCAAAAAGCACCATATCATTCAGGAATCATTCTATATAATTCCCTCCCCAAAAATATAAAAGATATTATGAAATTGAATCTTTTCAAATTTGCAGTTAAAAGCTACCTTCTGCACCAGTGCTTCTGCAATGTAAAATAATTTATTGATTTTAATAAAAGTTAAATCCGTCTTCTACTTTATCATGCCATTGCCGTTGTACTTTTAAAATATCTTATTACAATTTCAAAAGCTATTTTCTTGCATGATTGTGTTGTGTCTTATGATTCATATTAATTTAGTTTTATTTGTACTACACTTTGGAATGGTTGTGTTCATTAATTCTGTAACCCCATCTTGGCCCAGGTTTTTCTCTGGTTTTCCTTCAGGTAGAGGCGGAGTTCTCTATGCTTTGTCTAGGGGCACGTTTATTGAAACAAGAAATCATGAATTTAGTGTTATTTCAATTCTTACAATTTGTAAACACTACTCAGAATAATGTATAGTTCAATAATAATTTGTACATGTAAAATAATTTTTTTGTGTAAAAATTACAAACATGTTGATATTCTATTAGTATTATAACACAGCTAACTTTTTATATTATATAGGAATTTTTGCTGAAAGTTTTCAATCAGCCTCTGCCTTAGGGCCCTTGATCAAAATTGATGGGATGGTCCCTTGCTTGCTTCCGATGAGTAAATTAGTTTATTGTCCTCCATGTGGTCTTAAGCAGTTTGTACTGCATTTTTGACAATAAATTTATTTATTTATAGTCGGTTTCTCTTAGCTGCCAAAAAAGTATGCCACCATAGTTTTGCTGTGTTCTTCACTCTAAAATACTTATGTTTCATTTGATTTCTGTAAAATTTATATAGTTAGCACAGAATTGTATGTTGTTTACAGTGGTATAACTAACTCTTTAGATATTAGTTCATATTCAGTTCTAAAATTTGCCTTAAAGTGGATATAAAAGTTAAAAACTAAAAACCCAACACAACTTATTATATTAAATTAATTGAGAAATATAATATCACATATGTCACCATTCAACCTGTGAAATCATATATCACTAGAAAGAGAACAAATAGAGCTTTAAAATGGTGCAAAAAATTAGTAGGTTTTTGATTGTATAGAATGTAACAAAACATTAAACAAAGCAAATAAAATAATGTTTGACAGTGCTCAACAACCATAACTGCAAACAAAAGAAAACAGAATAATAACATATTTTCATATTATTTACAAAATATTCTCTAGTTAACAATGTTCCTTTATTGCTATTAACAATGTGATGCAAACTAAACTATATTTCATAATTATCTTCATATTATCATTATGTACATTATTGGGTCATTACATGTAAAATAGGACAAAATTGGAACTTCATGTCTCAGAATTACATAATTTTTTAAAATATTGATAGTATTATGAGTTAATATGAAAAAAAAGGGATATTTGCACCATTTCTGAAGCATTTTGAAATCTTTAAATTTCTCTATTTGACTAAAAGAGTTGAAACTTGTTACATGGTCTTCAGATTGTTATAACCTTTAATACGATGTTTAACATGATATCGCAAAAAACATAAACAAATTTAAAAATTTCAAGGAAAATTTGAAATGTTAAACTTTTTATACTTTTTTTTTAAATTTTGGAGCTTTTTCAAAACATAATCAAATTTTGCATAAATTTTGCAATAATATTATCTAATTTAATATTTTTCAACCTTTAGTTTTGAATTTTTTCCATTTTCTCACCATCTGTAGTAGAGCATTATAAGTATAGCACTACAAGCATATTCTTATAGTGACTTAATCCATAGGAGTGAACACCAGGTTAAAAATTTATGAGTCGCAACTGACTGCTGAACAAAGTAACTTCTCAAAATGGCTGTACAGCAAATAGCTCGTAAGTGCTCCCGAAGAGTGGAGTAATAGTTATAATTTTTTTTTGAAAAAAAGAAAGGGAAAAAAAGCAGTTATAACAGTTTATGACCACATGAATACTCTCCGGAAGCAGACAAGGGTTGATTCCATCAATTCCCATCAAGAGCCCTCAGGCAAAGATGGATTTAACATTTCAGTACACTCAGAAGATAAGAATAAAAGTATTTCAGTATATATTATAACATTAACAGAATACCAACAAACTTATATTTAATAACACAAAAAAAAGTTATTTCACAAGTGTATATTATTATAAACTATAGATTATTAGGAAAATATTATTTATAAATCATAACTATTAAAATAACTCTAAATTTGAGATTTATCATTTCAATAGACACCAGCCATAGGCAAGAGTCTACAGGGTCTCTACCCAAAGAAAAACCGAAGAAGAAACCTGAACCAGGATGGAAATATAGAATTAATGTACACAACCGTGCCAAGTTAAAATTGTTGTTAAAATTATTTTTTGTTAAAAGTAAAATTTTCCAGAGGTGAAGTTAATCCATACCCTTGTGTCCATAAGAAAAATATTAGCTTATTTATGTTGATGATGATCTAATGTAATTTTCAAATTGATTATTTATTTTATGTATCAATTGTGGGAGAAATGTTTGATGAAATACTAGAAAAAGAAAAGGGTATAAACATAAAGTTTATAAATAAAAATATTTGATAAAAAGTTTTTTATGTCTTAAGAAGTCTCATCTCTGATATCCAATTTTGAAAGTGATGTTATAATATAGCATGAGTGACTTTCAGGAAGTTTCACTTCAAATGAAGTCAATTTTAAATCAAATGATTCCAATGTTTTTAGGAAGTCTGAAAATGAACATAATGCTGAGTTGAAGACCTGACCATTGTTGTATTCTTTTGTCAATATTAGTGATCTTACAAAATAATTAACAGAAAACATTTGAAAAATATTTTGAGAGAACATGAAGGGCAGTATTAATGTTACATTAAAACTTGTAGACAAAATTTTGACATTTTAACTGCTTTTGTTTTTTCTGATAATACTTGAAGTTATAATCCACTCATGTAGCCAGGATGGAACTCAGTTCGGTTATCCTGACCTTTTCCGAAATTTTTCATAAGGCATAATGAAAGTATTGAACAAGTGTAAAATATTTTAATGCACAATTGATAAATTAAATAACCAAATAAATTAAAATCTGAACAAATTAATAATATTTCAGGAAAAATAACCTTCTTGCATCAATCTTAAGACAACATTAATAAATTTTTGGTGAGGTTGGGTTATCACAAAAATAATGTTCTGGCAATAGACCTGTGTTAAGCTCAATGAGCATTCAGTAAACAAAGAAACAATGAGTTGCTGAAGCAAAATATCTTGCCCTATCAGAATGAAGATTTTTCACTAATCTGTTGCAAGATGTAAACTGAGCGAGGAGCAAATACTCTTCAATTAAATCTTCTGTCAGCATTTTAATATTTGAAAGCAAAAATTTACAGTATTTAAACACTTATTCCAAATTATTACCATCTATTCATTCCCAATAATTTAAATCAATTAACTTTTTGACTAATATAAAACATTTCTGTTGGTAGAAGGATGTGTTTTGAGCAAAAAATTAGCGACTCCATTAATTTTTTTTGTCTTTTGAATTTAATATGTAAAAATGTTCCATTTGATTTATATTATTATTTAACAAACAATTTATAATATTTCTATATTTAGTTTGCTGAAAGCAGATATTTGGTATATTGTCACAAGTCTTTAAAATCAACTTCCATATAAGAAATTACGTTCAAAAAATTTCTGGGACATAATTTAATTTTTTGTTCTCTAAACATTTTCGAACTCTTTCATGGAATTGTGGATTCTGGATTAATCGTACAATGAGATCCTTTCCATTTATGAAAGTGATTTTATCTTTAACTTTTTAAAATCTTATTGTTTAAAATATTTTAATGTTCTTTTATTCTTTTATACCTCTAACATAAGTTTATTCATTCTTTACAAAAATTAAATTGATTGTATCAATTTTATAAGCTCATATATCATCCAATTTTAATTGCTTCTTTGTCTGCCCACCTGGTGGACAAGACTGGAATTCTCACTGATTGGTGTTATGTTTATCATATTGGAAATAATTTAATCATACTAATTTATTCTTCAAAGACAAATTAAGGTATTTTTCATCCTTATTTGTCTCATTCTTCCAATTTTGTATTTATTGTTTCATTAATTGTTTATTTCTACCAATTACAGAAATATTAATTTAATACAAATTTAAGAATATTATGGTTCAAAATATAATAATGTGATTTGTATTTTGACAGATATTTTGCAATTTCTGGAAATTCCTCTTTCACTATATACTTACGACTTAGTATTTTCAATTTGCTATCGAAAAGACCAAAACGGTGAAGTATGTCATGTATCTATGACTAAGCTACTGATCTAATTATCTCCAATTTTATCTAATTTTCTGTTACTGTAATGAAAAGAAAAGGAAACTACACACAAGTATAAACTAATACACAAATTATGTCAAGTTTCTGGTCCATATGACATCAACTAAGAGATGAAGAAAAGACTGTTCATGTGACATCAACATTGAGATGAAGAAAAGAATGTTCAGATATATTGTCCTCATATTTGGGAAAGCTAAAAGGTGACACATGGCATCGATAATACTGCACTTACCTTCTACTGCTGATGACATTGGTTCAAACTCCAGTTGATTCAAGTAGAATTTGTAGTGGTAGACAAAGCGGATTTCCAGCAGGTTTTCTCAGGGTACTTCTATTTCTTCTGCCTTCACAATATTCACTGCTTTTGCCTCTCACATCACCCTTCTTGGAGATTTACATAGAGAAGAGCATCTGGCATCTCTGTATGTCTATCAACTACAAAGGAAGCTTGTATAATGAAGAAATTATTGCTCATTAATAACAATAATAATAATAAATTTATTGTCAAAAAAGCAGTAGAAACTGTGTACAACTGTCAGAGATTCAAGAATTGGAGTTGAACTTTATTCATGAAGGAAACAACTACCACATGTACCAAACATATTTTCAGGTTTATAGATTTTGCAGACGTCTTTATTGTAGGTTCTTGATTTAAATTAAATTTTACATAAATATAATGAAAAAGGGATTTTAGAAGTTAACTAAACATTATTCAAACAGGTAAGAATTATTGGAATAATAGCTAAAAATGTTACTTGGTTCTTTTATGCTTAAGTGATTGAGATATACAGGTTTCTTTATAACAACAAAAATCTGAGGATTAATGAGTGAAATTTTACTACTCCTTATTGTTTTCCAGTTTTATTACATTGATTAATGAGCACCAAAGACACAAAAAAGATTATATGCTACCAATAGATTATACCATACCAGTGGAAATGTAAATTCTACATTTAAGTCTAAAAATGAAGATAAATATTTCTTAAAATGTGTTATGATGATTCATCATTTAAAATCTTCATGAATCATGCAAAAATATTGATAGTTACACAAATTCCATTTCAAAATACAGTTCATTGATGTGAAAATCTGAGGGAAAATGTGCTGTGCTTGAACTGAGAAAGGGGATAAAAGGTGATGGTTAAGCAGAGAGAGACTGTTGCAGTAGAGTTGTGTGAGAGACATTGAAGGAGATTGAAGTGTGCTGTAACTATTAGTTCAAGTGTAATTTTTTTAAAATTGTATTTTTGTTTAGTAATTAGTTGTTTTTATTCATTTATTGTCCTGTCTACTACTAATACTTTCCCATATTAATAATACCTTACTCATCAATATTATTGATAGAAAAAAAGTTTTTGCTTCATTCCTCTGCATCTGTATCATGTATAGGTTAAGGTGAGCATAGACTTCTAGTTTTACAGTTTAATGGATGGCAATGACTTCTCATCAGTCAAGAAAAGTGGTAGTTCTCCACCAAAGCAGAATGTATAATAGAATGTCTAAATTTGATTATAGTATGTATTTATTAAATATTATTTGTATACTATTAAATATAAATTTGTTGGTATTATAACAAGTAGCTAACTATTATTCTTATCCTCAGACGCATGCCATGATTTTGTTTGGGGCCACAGAAATAATAAATCCATCATTGTCTAAGGTCAGAATTAAGGGGATGGTTCCTTTCTTCCAGAAAGAAATTAGTTTCGTGTCCTCCATGTGGTCATATGCAGTTTGAAACTGCTTTTTGGACAATAAATGAATTAATTTTTTTGATTTATCTATATTTATTACAGCAGCTTTCTTCCAGATTAAATTTATTTCTTGTTGTAACCCAGTAACTGCTGTTCTAATAAATCTGGAGAATAATTTATACTACAATGTTTCTTAAGTTTAGCTATTTTATTTTGTTCCCTTCCACATTCACTTTTCTTTCAGAGAACCTGACCCCTAATTCTACAAAACTAAAAAAAAGTTGTACACAGTTTGTACTGCTTTTTTGACAATAATTTATTTATTATTTTATTTACTTATTTATTTATTTACTTGTTTGCTTTAAATTCTTTAAATTTTAAATTTATTTAAAGTCTTTAAATTGGATTGTCATAAAATAATTTTATCATCTAAAGTATTTTGCTTTCAAAAAGATAATATTGAAAGGCAGAGATAGTCCAAATAAACCAATCAAGCAGCCCATTGCCAATGTATAGCACTTAGATCCCTAATATATAACAGGTAACCCCAAATAACAAATGACAAGAAAAGGAACTACATCACTTGTTTCTTTAATGTGTAAAGAAAAACTAATATCTAGATGCTCTTGGAGAAATACTAATATCTAGATGGAGTATCTTTCTAATTATTTATTTATTTTGTTTATGGCAAGGCACAGGACATGAAGCCTGTTCTTCCTAACAGTGACTTGGGTGAGGGTATTGGGAAGACTTAGGAGAGAGAATCTGGTACACACTTTAATGGATAAAAATCTAGTGATGCTAATAAATTCTAAGTAGATTAAAACTATTACACAATCTTTCAATTATACATGTCTAAATCTTACCTTTAACTATTAATATTAATATTTTTATTTTATCATATGAGTGATCACCCAACATATATTAAAAATACAGTACTGTATTAATTTTGTACAATATGTATTACCTACGTTTAATTTTGTATTAGAGGTCAGTTTACAGTTCCTCTATCTATTTACCAATTTTATAACTTTGCTTTTGGATTATCAAAACTATATTCTTCCTTTGCTTTGAAAATTTACTTTGAAATTTGGTTTTCTGGATTCTAGAAATAGTAACCTAATGTGGTATAGCAGCAGAAAGAAATTATTTTACTGTGTCTGTACTAGACTTTCAAGCAAAATACTAACAACACATTTGTAAAAAAAACAAAAAACAAATTGGAGTCGTATATGAGGAATTTTCAAAAATGTTTTATTTTGTAACCAATAAAGTATCATAATTAACTCCATTCTTGTAAAAATATTGCTCATTTCCATTATGCATGCAGGTATCCAATTCACACATTTGTTTCCTGACAATTCAAATAAAATATATATAAGTAACATCAAAGTAAGTAATTTTTTTTTCAGCTCCTACTATCAATAATTCTGTGGGTGACAACTGGTGGAGGTGAATCATAAGCATTATATTTAAATACATTAAAAGAATGTCATACATTTTATACAGGCAGTTCTTGAAGCGAAGAATTCAGACAATAGTATATGAAGAGTTAAAAATGTTTTATTGCCAAAAATCATAGAAAAACTGTATGACCACATGGAATCACATGACCACCTGGAACCACATAACCACATTGTCTAGGGGTGGAGTCTATTGAAATAATAAATCTCAAATTTAGTGTTATTTTAATAGTTATGATTTATAAACAATATTTTCCAAATAATCTATGGTTTAATGATCATGTGTACATCTGAAATAACTTTTATGTGATTTATTAAATATAACTTTGTTGATATTATGTTCAATTTATGACATGTAATAAACTATTTTATTCTTATCTTAAGAGTGTACTGAAGTGTTAAATTCGCCTCTATATTAGGGCCCTTGATCAGAAGTGATGGGATTGTCCTTTGCCTGCTTCCGGCAAGTAAATTAGTTTATTGCACTCCACATAGTCATAAGCAGTTTGTAACTACTTTTTTTGACACTAATATTATTACGTTATGGCGACAAAGAGCTAATTAACCCTCAATTACAACTATATTGTTGGATCAGAAACAGGAATATTATGTAGAGAAAATGGGACAAAATACAATGGTATATGTCAAAAAAATTTGGAAAATGTTTTTTCTCGGTATTGCTAACACTATTGCAGAGTTGAAGAGGGATCAGAGTGCTAGAATATTTTTCTGACAACATAACATTTTGTAGCAAATTTTCAACCTTTTATAATTTTCCCATGAAATTTGTCACAATTAGGGGTAAAATTTTGTCCAACATATACCTATAATTGCCTTTAATGTGCCAATATTTAGCATTATTTTCACACTAGTCCATACATTGTTCATTACCATCTGCTGTTGTTACAGAAAAACAAAGAGTAAATTTAATAATTAAGTGACATCAAGTTCAACTGCTTTTCCATGATATTCCAACATTTTTATCCTTCTTCCACAAATGTGCGAAGATTATCTTTATTTCAAATATTTACTAAATTTCAATTATAGCTGTAAGGATAATCCATTGATTAAACACACGTCTCTTCTACATTCGTATGTTCTGTGAATCCCTTGCTTATGAGGTTTTCTATTTTTTCAAATTAACAATTAACAAACACTTTAGTTCTACTTATAAAGAATATGTTTTTATTTTAATATGTTTAAGTACTGTGAATTTATTGGTTTAATTGAAAACATGTCTTTTTATGTAAATGCTGAGAAAGAACAATAAGATGTGAAGAAAGAAGCAAAGTCCCATTCAAATTGTAACATTTGGTTTACTCTCCGAGAGCAAGTCTAAAGGCCAAGCATGTACCCAAAAGAAAACTGGGGACAAGATTGCACAACTAACTGTTGAGATCACGTACACAACTCTCCAAAAATCGAGTACAGTTAAAAATAAGGACTAATAAGAAACATTAATAATAATACACACATATTAAAATAATCAGATGTTCTAATACAAACATTAAAATGTTATAATTTTAATCAGTTATTTAGAAAAAATAGTGTTTAAATTTAAAAATTGACAAGTTTGCATTATTATTGCTAAAATCAATAAATTCCTGGACATTGTAGAAGTAATAATTTTTTAAGAACCTTTTAAATAAGGAACCAAGCACTAAGTACAAATGGTATAGTAAATACAAATAAATAGTCATTTTTAGGGGATGAGAAAGAGGGGTGGGAATGTTATTTCTACATCTCATGTTGACAGTGTTTTTCCTCCTCCTTTGAATGTCAAGAGTGAAAAATTCATCAAGTTCGAATGTATACCCTATAAATTTATTTGTATGAAAGCACAGACTCTTTTGTATGGCCACCAGATGCGGCCTCCTGATGAGAGTTCTGTAATACCTCTTTATCATCTAATAATTAATTTTCTTAACAATGCATGATTTTTACTTTAATCCAGGCTATGTGTTAATTGTGCTGTATATGTCTGTCATAACTGTATCATTAAAATTTTAACTTT
>NNCF01125934.1:822627-838077 GCA_002313205.1 Laupala kohalensis
ATATATAAATTTGTAGCTTTTCAATTCTACGTCTCAGTTCATATAGCTGTGACATTTGAAAATTTCACCCTCTGCAGCTAACAACCACAAATGTAATACTCACATACAGCTATTTAGATTCTATCTAGACGCTGTTCCCCAAAAATTTCACGATGTGTCTAGTAAATAAACTCATACAGAACTGAGCCTTACTAACATTCATTATCGTGGTCCTTAGTTGGCCTGTTCGAGAATACATAATATACATTATTAAATAAGATAATGAGCTAACAATTCTAGACTTGAAATTCCAATGACTGACAAAGCCAAGGGCAGATCCAGAATTTTCAATTTGATGGGGACCCATACTGTACTGGGAAATTTGGGGATGTCTACATCGATCCACAAGAAAAAAAAATTTAATTTCCTACTTTTTCAAACTGCATATTAAATATTTTTCCTATACATTATTCCTAATTTCTATTATAAATTGTATATGGTGTTTTTCTATTAAATGCGTAACGTGGAAGGTCATTAACTTGGTAAAAAAATAAAATTACACACTCCTATAACTTGTCTCCTTTGTATAGTTTATCTTTTCATTCAACAATTTACCTTGATTTAATAGTCCCGCGCTGACACTCTAATCAGCTACAACCAGTCAGAACCTTGGTGTGAATGCTAGAAACGGTCAAATAACGCAGCCGTGGGAGTGGAGAGCTATAGAAGTCAAGTTTCACATGATTGTTCCACGAAGTCATATTTTTACGTACATTTAATTCCTTCATCTTAATTGTTAATTTGAATTTACATTCCCAAATTTTTTCAAAGTAAAACAAAACATTCTTTTATTATTACTTTCTCTATCTCTTTTGGGATACGGGGTGCTCCCTTGGATCAGCCACTGCAGAGTGCGTCTAAAGACGTTGGTTGCTCGCAGCGAAGATAACTGCTGTTCTAATCGATTGCGAAAAAATTAAAATTCTACTAACAACACTGAAACTTACTTTACTTTGCGATTGTATCATTGTTTTGATACCAGTATGAATATTAAAAAGTTGATTTGGGGAAAAATTAGCATCAAATTAATAATTACAGTAGTACTCCAATTATACGGATCAATTGGAAGACGACCCTGTCTGGATAATCAAATATCCGAATTATTTTTTCTTGCAATGAAAGGTTATTTTGTAGACAAATCGACTAAAAGATGTAGTTGAGATTCATGAAGTTGTGGAAATAACTGATAGATAGTAGGGGAAAAACTAATTCAATATATTCGGAATTGATGGGATGGTCCCTCGCTTGCTTCCGGAGAGTAAATTAGTTTATTGTCCTCTGCGTGGTCATACACAATTTGCAACTGCTTTTTTGGAAATAAAGTTTATTTATTTATAGATCAAAGAAACAATTTATAAACATAATAGGTCTATAGTTAACTAAGAAAAATAAAAAAATACAGCAAATTTATCATTCATTGATCCGGATATTTGGCGATACAGGTGATTGGAGTTCAGGTAATTGGAGTTCAGGTAATTGGAGTTCAGGTAATTTGAGTTCTACTGTTAATACTATTTTTATTTTATTGACAGGGTTGAGCACGAGATTCCTTATTGATAAGTGTACACCACCGTGCCAAGGTTACGTACAGATAAAAAAAACTACTCTGAATAATAATAAACAANTGAGTTCTACTGTTAATACTATTTTTATTTTATTGACAGGGTTGAGCACGAGATTCCTTATTGATAAGTGTACACCACCGTGCCAAGGTTACGTACAGATAAAAAAAACTACTCTGAATAATAATAAACAAAAAACAGCATGTGCGCAAAAATAATAATTGAATAAGTATTCTCATCATTATGCTACACTTCTCAGGTGTTGTAAATCTAGAGACTGTAATAATTGTTATATCAGAATAAAACAACGCTGAGAGGTCTATCGAAAAGTCTAACAGTTACTAACGCTGTAAAGACAGACTCCGTAACAGAATTTGTATGCATGCAATTCTGATTAGGCCACAAGGAGATGGCCACCGATAATAAAGTATTCTTTTCCTAAAAAATATCGAGAAATTACCCTTAAATAAAGTATTCTAACCCCGGTTTCACGTCGAAATATGCACAAGATAGCAGGCGGAAAAACAATATTTCTTCACATAGTTTCCATTATAGTGTGGAATATTGAATAGTTTAAACAATTCTTAATTGAGTGATGTATGGAAGTAATTATTAATTACTATTCGATTTTTCCTTAATTTTGTTTGTATTAAGTACTCATCTGTACGTATATAAAAAAAACCCATTGAATTTGTATATCCATATAAACCTAATGGTAAATCTTGTCCCTTCCTTTCTGACTCTTTTCAGTTTTTGTTTAATTAATTCTTCTGTGGTTTTATTTTAATGGATATTAAAAGGTAGTATTGTTCCTACATAACTCTAGACCACATGACTCTATTTCAACTACTGTCCGTAAACATAAAACACAATCCGAAAAAAAATACTGAGAGGGATAATATTATAAGGACCCACTGATTGTTTTAGAAACGAAATGTTGCAAGAGGTGAGATTAATAGAAGAGAAGTGAAAACTTGAACTCCTGTATTGACTATTTTGGTACAGGTGGAATAGACGTTAATAAATTACATGGCGACAGTGAAGATGTTAAATCCTCTCTGTATCCGGGAGGAAATGGAGGGAGCTGGTGTTGTTCTAGCCGGTGATTATTTTTCCAATATTTTTTCAAAAATAATAAAATAGCGAAATGTAACAGTTATAAAAACACTATCACCAATAATAGAATATCTATGAAACTTATTAATGTAAACAACGTTTTCTATGATTTCCTCGTCATTATAACTCAATAAATGCAGTTCATTAAACTGTCGGGGAAATTGACGATTAACGACCAAATGACGAATGTGACCCTCGCGACTGCTCCATGGTTAAACACTCAATTTATGGAATGTATTACAATTTATGTGAAGCAATATTTATTACATTTATCAATCAACATTCATTAGTAATTCCACCGAGATATCGTCTATTCCATGTCTGAAATACACCCCTCTCTGACATTCTGCGTAATTGTTAAAACGTCTGAAAATCGTATTATTAAGTCTCATGCGCTGTATAATTGTGTGTGAAGGACATTATTATTGTCGAGGGAAATATCCCAGAACCGACGAAACACTTGGTAGCGTGAAGGTCCGTTGAGCAGTGAACGTCCTTGATCTTGACTTGTTGCAGCGTGCACGTGTTCATTCCCTCTCATCCGCTGCGCTGTCAGCAGACGATCGGGAGCAACGGTCATATCCGTCACCCGAGGAGGCAGCAATGCAATGGGTGACGTGTCGATGAATCTAAAATAAGCAAAGTTACAGGAGGATTTTATATCGTAAGCTAATGGCGTCTAAGCTTATCTCATCTTAAACACAAATAAGATAATAGAATTACATTTTAATAATAACAGGAATAAGATAATTGTTGGAGGAAAAACTCAAAATAAAATCTATTTGTTTCGATAACTTGGATCATTCACCTGATATACAACCGACAATTCCACAACTCACCCAAGTTCGTTTCCCATACTCACATGGCCCATTTTACCACATCTCTTTCTCCACGTATAGGTGTTCGAAATAAAGTTTTAAAATTTGATTTATTGATAATTAGTATTAATGTTGAAGTATTAATTGTGTATCGACCGTTAAGTACACGCTTGTGCCATTTGAAGTGTTCTGCATGAAAAGTTCGTTCTCAACTATTAACTATGAAACAAATTTTACTTCTTTGATCGTAGGCAAATAACTTTTCTCTTAGGCAAATAACCAGTCATAAATATTTTATCTGATAAAAATATTAAACTATAAAGAAGTATCCAGTATAAGTCTAAGGAACTCTAACGCACGCACGAATGTTATATAGACTGGTGTGTATGGGGCGAGCGGCTTGAAGACGCAATACATGTGGAGACAGCGGGTTGCTCGCCTGGCTCTCGCATTCCATTTCAACCATGCTCATTGAATGCACGAACTATTCCACGGAGATAAGTTTTATAACACATCCATCCATTTACTCTATCCACCAAATGAGATAATAAAAATAATAAGTTCCGCTTATTATTTTCTAATTAACTTATTAACGCTTTTCTTTTGACAACCGCTTGTCGAGTGCGCCCCTGGTAAAGAGTTCGGGATTTTTCCTGACAATATTAAAATGTTTCGAAATTGTTTACGATAACGTTATCACCCACACCAATGACCAACATCAATTAGTCGAATCGAAGTATTTATTTCCATGGACAGTCCTCAATATAATGTATGCAAAACCATCACTGGATCGATTTCATCCTAGAATTGAGATGCATGTGATGTGGTTGAATGAAAATGCGCTCTCTGCGTGTTTTTATGAATGCATTAGTAATGTTCTGAAGCAGGTCGCATCGATATAAAAGTTTTTTTACAATATGTTTTTCATTAGATGATTTATAAAATGTGTGCCACTTACTAAAATTGAAGTAATATGGGGATAATTGTTTGTTACGTATGCGTTCTATATTTATAATGATATGAATCAAACGTTTTGGGACCTTCAAGACGAAAACGAATGGTGTTTAATTTGTCGAAAGTAGTATCACATTTTAATTTCGTAAAAGTTTAATTGCCAATCCAGCTTTTCTTTCTCTCCTAAGTTTAAGTGTGATGACACATTGTTAAGAAGAAAATAATAATATTGTCCAGTGGTTCAGAAATATCTTTTCTCCATTCTGAATATTAAGTATAAAACAATCTGTTTTAATATCCTGAAACATTAGGTCCCAATCCACATCTTTTACCTACTCTCTAACAGCTTTTTCATATTCTTCATTCAATCATTTGAGATTATAAAGATTTAATCAAAAGGTCGTGTTTTCAATCTGTAAATAAAAAGTCATCCCTTATCGTGTTCATCCATAATGCAATATTTACAGTCCATTTTATTGTTAAAGAAAAATTCATATAATGAGGTTCCGTTTTCTCTAAAATACAATATTGTAATAATTATCTACATTTCATTAAAAATCACTATATACACGATTCTACGAAGGAAGGATTATTTCTCCCTTAAAGTAGCTGTTATGTTTTTCTTTGTTGTAGCTACAATTTAAGTTGAATTATAACAAGGTGAACATATTTTATTATATGTTTACACTCGTACAAGAATAATTTCTTTTCATTGGAGTTCATATTTATAATCCAAGAGTTGGTATCTCTCCTACCCCTTCCGTCATCCCCAACTACACCCTTCCATCATACCCCACTAGGTGGCCTCGTCTCCTACATATATCTACATTTAGATTTATTTTATTGCAGTGAACGTTATTCACAATATTGTAGATATTTTAAATTGAGAAAGTAATATTTCTCTACGTATTTTAATACAAATTAAGTAGATTGTTTTTCCTCGCGAACCTGTGTGGTTTGGGTTAGTGGATTCTGATTGGCCAATCGGAAGAAATGCGGGAATTTGGAGTGGATACAGCGGGAAAAGTTAATCTGTGTGCAACAGGAGCAGAGCGAACAACCGCGGAAGTTGTCTCAGGTAAGAAGGGTTAAATTGTTTGCTTTTTACTTCTGTTTTGCTAACTAATATCATTGTGAATTGTGCTATAAGTCTTATTACTTATCGTTCGACACATTTTCTCTTAAACTACGAGTATTTGTTCTCTGTTAAATATTGTAAGAAGGCGACATGAATGTTGATTCAAAATTCATTCATTCTCCTTTTTTCAACATTATAAAACATTCAGTGTTATAAAACGGAATTCAACTTTCGAAGAATAAACCTCGTTAACTAATTAATTCAACTTTTGAGTTTTCGACAGTGTTGTATTGAACGCCATTATGCTTTACTTAGGTCANCGTTTTGTTTTCTTATACGGTGCAATACCACTTTTTAAAATCTTTATGCTAAATTGTGCTATACTGGAGGAAACATGGAAATGGCGTTTAACAAATGGGTTAATCAGTGAGAAAACGTTCCAGAAGCATTGTGAAAAACAAACGGTAGTTGCAATGAATTTTGATCTCCAAACGTGCATTGAAGTCTCCTATCATATTGGGACATTACTATTAATCCCCAGTATTTTGGTATAATGTATGCAAAACGTTTTGTGGTATAACTTTTCATTGGTTGTAATATGTTTTCCATGAAGATAATCATTTATCTATTCTAATTTTTTAAAATAATTTCCCTATGTTTTCATAATTTAGAAATATGTGCGAGATTTACCTTCTTTAGATACTTTTCAGTAATTCGGTGTTATTTTTTTTTTCAGTTTGCGCTTACTAGCAGTCATCCTCTTGCATCCATCTCCTTCATGAAGGTAAACCGGACATTTTTTATATCTGTTGAAATTATTTTTCTACTGATTTTATCTTTTATCGTGCAATGTGGATGAGGATGGTTGTAGTAGGTTATCGACTCGATCTGGCAACATTTATTTATTGCGAAGGGACCGTTCACAAATTATGTCATAATTCTGGCGGTGGGGACACGGCGTATGATAGGTGTTTCGTGAAACAAAATATATTTAGTTTCTACAGTTTTCTGTTTATAATATTAAATATTCTTCATGCGCTTAATTAGCTGAAAGCTATTGAAAAAAATGATAATGGGTGTATTGCTTAATTATGATTTAGAACGTAATTTAGAACATTAATAGCTCCTTAACAAAATGTATTAAACCTGTTTTTAGATTGAAATAAACAAGTTGTTATTGTCTGTGATGACATTGTTATTGAATATTAACTTTTCTTCAAAGTCCACTTCTCTTTTCTTGTACTTTGTCAGGTTTTTAGGAAGTTGTAACAGCAACCGCAGCTCACTCACTATCGTTACGCGAATCGTTTGATTTACCACAAGGTCACCTTACATTCGGAAGTGTTTTCCAGAGCCACAAGGCAGCAGTCAAAATGCGCTCGGGGTGTCATAATAGCGTTTCGCAGTTCATTTTATCAAAAGAGAAAGAGTACTTCTAGAGCAGCGACAGGAGGGAGGATGAAACACCTCCGGGTGAAATAAATTAGTTGAACCTGGGAGATATATTTGTTGTAAAAAGAAACTACCATTTTTTATTCATGAGGACCCAGCATCATTACACTCTTGAAGACACGAATTTTCAAGAACAATCGAGATTCCAGGACTTGTAAACTGAAAATTATTTTCTTCAAAAGGGAGACAAACATTTATGGATTTTTGATCTGAAAATCTATTTTTTNATCTCGGTAACAGAAAGTCCTCAGTGATATTTTGACCGTTTCTCTTTAATAAATATATTTCGAATCAAACACCACCGAGTACCAAAATCATGATGCAATTTATAGAAAAAGACAATTTTATGAATTCTTCCTATAAATGATTGATCTTCATACGTCACACCCTTCTTCCATGCAAATAATTTCTCGTGTTCGAATACTTGACTTTTTGTTACGAGTCGATCGCATGTTTTACAATAATTACAATAATAACACGGGGGTCGATTTTGTCTCTCATACTTTTCTTACTCTTCGTACATCTTAGTTAGCTCAGTCTCCCCCCTCCCGGAAAACGGCTGCCAACAACATGTCTGCGCCAGCGACAGTTGTTCGTCAGTGTGCACAGCGCCATTTAACACAATGCCCGGTGGGACGGACGCACCATTTTTAGTACTGGTACGTCAGCTCCCAAATAGTTTGGTCGTGGGCCTATTGCAGACAGTGTGCGTCTTTGGTACTAACGGTCACTGCGTGTCTTGCGGCTGCCCTTAAACTAAACGCTTCATACCACAAATTGAAAATATTCATATTACTTCCACATAAATATTATCATATAGAAACCGTATGACGTATTTTTTATTTCATGTTTAAAAATTATTTCGTAAGTTATTTAGGGTCAATCATATGTGGTTACGGACTTCTCATTTGTTAGTAATCACGTCATGTAATTGATTTTAACTCTCCGATCTACTAAATTGATACATCCTCCCAATTAAGGACGTCAATAATGTTTCCAATCGATTGTTCCATTCATCCGTTATTGAAACGCGTATTGATCAATAAGCAAACGAACCGCTAAAAACAATTGATCAGTCAGCAAATATATGTCTGATATTAATTTTCAACTTAGACTGATTGTGTAGCTAAATAAAAACATGTGGTCAATTGAGAATCGGTCATCACTACTTCTAATCTAAAGGAAATACATATATCACTATCGTTTCAAATTGGCATGGCCACCCTTGTTTGAAACCATGATTCGTTAGTCTCACAACTACGGCCCAAATTGATATAAATCCCTTGTCTTTTCTTCAGGATGTTGAGTGTCTGCTTATGGAGTACTTCGTTTCGACTGACAACTCTCCCGAAGAGACAAGTAGTTGGCAACAGTGTTTGGTGATTACTAGGCGCATTTGGTGACAGCACACGACTCCGATGTCCTCTTATGAAATACCGGTTCTGCTATTCGTAAGTTGTATTTCTATAATTCAGTAACTTTGAATTATGATTATTGGCGATTCTATGTTTAATATGATCCCTTTCAGTTGCCACTCTTTCATATTCCCCTCCTTTCCAAAACAACTAAACAGCTTTGTGACTTGTATATTGCATGAAAAAACTTGCAATAAATTTAAAAAAATTATTATTTTCAGTGAACTGAAATACAAACGAAATCAAACAAACTAAATTAGGCTTTTATGTAGGATAATTTTGAACACGCCTGTATAATTTTAATTTAGGTAAGATCTCATTATCATTCACTTTGTACACTGTAGTTCTCATGCACTGTATGTAACGTGCGACTCTTCCTATACGCTCAATCTTGACCAAGTCGAATTTTAAAAGAAATGAAAAAAAGTTAGTCTTATATTTTAAATAAAAGAAATCATTTTACCAAGAATGACAATATACATTTTATGGCTACTTTCAATTACAAACTAATGAGATAGTGATATCTGAAGTCTTCGAAGTACTATAAACTTAATTATGTTTCGTAAAAGGTTCCGCCGGCGAAGAACACTTTACTACATAACACACTTCCGCACTACTACATAATATTCGAACTGTATGTTTATTCATCATAAACGTTGTTAGTTTTTGCTATGATATCTTAATAAAAGATGAATGGCACAAGTATTATAGTTAACCGTTTAGAGGTGTGGGGTGACGCCAGCGAGTCGGGCCGTTTTCGTGCTTCCTGAGTTCCAGCGGCGACCAATCTAACAGAATACATCGATCGAATGGTTTTCGAGACCACAATTGACTGCTGTTTCTTCGTCCCAGTGATTCCTCAACTTTCCGCACCCCATTCCTTCCCCTGCGTAAATGAAAATAACGCCAACGATTAAGGCTACTAACTCACGAGCGACCAAGTGCCGTTAACGTAATGGTATTTTGACAATATGTGTCGTTTGTGTCGTTTGCGACACATGTCCTGTTCAGCGTCAAACCATTGCGCAGAAAGCCAAGACGCATCAACTGCGACAACGATAACAATCTGCAGTGAAAATTCAATATTCCATATTTCCGATTAAGTTCTTTGCGAACGCTTTTAAATGTATGCTCGGGCGTAATCATATACAGAGTTATCTAACATTCGTTAGAGAATATTATAGAACTATTATTTGATTGACTATATTCTTCAAACTTCGGAATTCCTCAAGGAAAACGAAATTTTATGTTGAGTGATCTGGAAATCAATTAAACTATCATTTATTGAATGATAAAACAGGCATATACGAGTAATTAATTTCATAGTTAACTGCAGAATAACTAGGTGAGATGGACTACCTTTATTCAGATACTGTTTATTTTCTATTTTATCTGAACTAAAAGCACTAAAAATTACGATAGTAATAAATAAAATGATGTACTGAATAAAAGTTGCCATGTTGCAAACAAAATACATATTGCGCTTTGTCCAACTACTTTCGATTATTTTAGGTCAGATGGATCAGAGTAAAAAATAAATAAAAAAAGATACAAAAAATCAAAAAGTATAGATTTTAAACAACAATAAAGCAGTTCAATCATAATTTCATTTTAATATTATAATTAGGTAATTTAAAAATCATTAGAAGACGAAGGGTAAATCATCATAGTAATTCATTCTGATTCAAAATATAAAAAGTAGTTGAATAACTTAATAGTACATAACTTCTTTGAGAGTGGCGAACAATAAGGATTAGACAAACTCAAACTATCCCAAAATAGACCTTAAAGGGTCCATGGGGTTCGCGAAGAGTAGAGCACCGCAATTTCTTGACACCGGTACTGCAAAAAGGAGGAGAGATGTGGTCAGCATATCGCTCCGACCGCAGAATAGGCCCTAGTACTCATATTACAGCAGACAGAGTAGGCCTGGGAGTCAGTCTGCATGTTGAGGAGTGAAGAAAAATACCCACCTAGTCAGGAATTAAACACCGACCATCAAGACCGGAACTCAACATTCTAACAACTAGCACACAAAAGCTCCACAAGGAGTAGTAGTAAGATAGTCATAAAAAAACTAAGTATCTAATTATACGTAAAAAGAATAGTTCTTATCTATTAGTAGGTAGCAGTGAATTACATGTAATAATTATTACTATTTCGTAATGTCGTTAAATATTTTTGATAATCCGCCTTAATGCATGTGAGATGATATGTAAATCAATCTTACCTTCATGGTTGATATACTTATGATTTAAGTAGAAAAGACGCGTTATGAAAATAGAAATAAATTTACAAAGGAAAATAGTTAAAAAGTCGTCGATAAATTGTGCTTTCATTTCAATAATTATGTCATATATTTGTAAGTCAGTGTGGTAAATTAGTTATATTTCAATTTGAAAACTAATAAGCAATAAATAAGTAAATTAATTTTTCAGAAGTATTACCTTCATAGTAATATTGTGTAGATATAAAGCTAACAAGACTAGGTAAATATAGAAATTAAGCTAGTATTTAATAAGAACGTAGTTAATCAGATACATTTATATAGGTAGCGTAATAAAAAAATTGCAAAGAAATGAGTAGGTAGAATTAAAAGAGTAGCCAAATTGAAAGTAGTTAAGAGAACTAAATAAAATTCATTACTAATATAGTGTTCATGGTGATACTGTGTAGATTTAAACGTAAAAAGACTGAGTAAAAAAGATTAGGTCAGATTTTAATACAACCGTAGCCAAAGAGAAACTTTATTGTAGGTAGAACAATAAAAAATAAGTAAGTAAACTTATTAGGCTTTTCACACATTTCAATCTCCATTATTCTTACTTGTCTTACTCTTCTGTTCTATTATTCACACGACTATATGTTTTCACAGCAAATCCATTACCATATCCGGTGAGGCAAGGTACAGCTATTGGGGTTTTGGAGGAGGCTGTTAGTTGAGGTTTATTTGCTGTAAAAATCATATGGTTTACTATTTCGACACACATTTATTATTATCTTAATGCGTAATGCGTTTACATGACTCAGCATATAATCTTAGAATTTCATTGTAATTTAAATCGAAAAACGTAGTTGAGTAACCTAAAAGTACAGTACAAAAAAAGTCGTAGATAAATTGTGCGATCATTTCCATACTTATGTCATATATTTGTAAGTCCGTATAATAAGTTAGTTTTATTTCATTTATGAAATTAGTATGTAATAAATAAGTAAATTAGTTTTTCACAAATACTTCCTTCATGGTAATATTGTGTAGATATAAAGCTAACAAGACTAGGTAATTATAGAAATTAAGCTAGTGTTAAATAAGAACATAGTCAAAAAAGAATTTTAATAAAAAGCGTAATACTAAATAGCTAAGAAATGAGTAGGTAGAATTTAAGAGTAGTCGAATTGTACGTAGCTAAGAGTACTAAATAAGATTGTTTACTAATATCGCCTTCATGGCTATACTGTGCGGATTTAAACGTAAAGAAACTAGGTAAATATATAATGTAGGTATAATTTAAAAAAATCCGTCGCCAAAGAGAAACTTTATTGTAGAAAACACAATTAAAAATTAGTAAGTAAATTTATTAGGCTTCTCACACATTTCAATCTCTATTATTCTTACTTGTCTTACTCTTCTGTTCCTTTATTCGCACGACTATATGTTTTCACAGCAAATCCATTACCATATCCGGTGAGGCAAGGAACAGCTATTGGGGTTTTGGAGGAGGCTGTTAGTTGAGGTTTATTTGCTGTAAAAATCATATGGTTTTTTATTTCGACACACATCTATTTTTATCTTAATGCGTATTGAGTTTACATGACTGAGAATATATAATCTTAGTTTTTCATTCTTATTTAAGACAAAAAACCTAGTTGAGTTACCTAAAAGCACTTTACATAAGTTAGTTTAAGAATAGCGAGGTATAAGACTTAATATTAAGATAGAGATAACTTAGAATAAGTTACCAATAGTTTTTAAAGAGAATTGTTTTTAATAATTTCGAGGTATCAGTGTCTTAGATGTAAAAATTCTACTATTTCAAATGTCGGATAATTTATGAGAAAAACCGCCTTAGTGTAATGCATGTGAGATGATATGTGAATCAAACTTACCTTAATGGTGATATACTTATAATTAAAGTAGAAAAGACGGTGTATAAATAGTAATAATTTTACAAATGATAATATTTGAAAAGTCGTACATAACTTGTGCGATCATTTCCGTACTTCTGTCATATATTTGTAAGACCGTGTAATAAGTTAGTTTTATTGCAATTATGTAACTGGTATGTAATAAATAAATAAATTAGTTTTTCACAAATATTTCCTTCATGGTAATATTGTGTAGATATAAAGCTAACAAGACTAGGTAAATATAGAAATTAAGCTAGTATTTAATAAGAACATAGTCAAATAGAGAATTTTATTAAGTAGCGTAATAAAAAAATGCTAAGTAATGAGTAGATAGAATTTAAGAATAGTCAAATTGTACGTAGTTAAGAGTATTAAATAAGATTGTTAACTATTATCACCTTCATGGTGATACTGTGCGGATTTAAACGTAAAGAAACTGGGTAAATATAGAATGTAGGTATAATTTTAATAAATCCACGGCGAAAGAGAAACTTTATTGTAGAAAAAACAATTAAAAATCAGTAAGTAAATTTATTAGGCTTTTCACACATTTCAATCTCTATTATTCTTTTTCTCTTAAACTTCTGTTCATTTATTCACACGACTATATGTTTTCACAGAAAATCCATTACCATATCCGGTGAGGCAAGGAACAGCTATTGGGGTTTTGGAGGAGGCTGTTAGTTGAGGTTTATTTGCTGTAAAAATCATATGGTTTTCTATTTCGACACACATCTATTATTATATTAATGCGTAATGCGATTACATGACTGAGAATATATAATCTTAGTATTTCATTCTTATTTCAGACGAAAAACGTAGTTGAGTTACCTAAAAGCACTTTACATTAGTTTGTTTAAGAATAGCGAGGTAGAAGATTTAATAATAAGATAGAGATAACTTAGAATAAGTTACCAAGAGTTTATAAAGAGAAGTGTTTTTAATAATTTCGAGGTATCAGTGTCTTAGATGTAAAAATTCTACTATTTCAAATGTCGGATAATTTATGAGAAAAACCGCCTTAGTGTAATGCATGTGAGATGATATGTGAATCAAACTTACCTTAATGGTGATATACTTATAATTAAAGTAGAAAAGACGGTGTAAAAATAGTAATAATTTTACAAATGATAATATTTGAAAAGTCGTACATAATTTGTGCGATCATTTCCATACTTCTGTCATATATTTGTAAGTCCGTGTGGTAAATTAGTTTTATTACTATTAGGAAACTAGTATGTAATAAATAAATAAATTAGTTTTTCACAAATATTTCCTTCATGGTAATATTGTGTAGATATAAAGCTAACAAGACTAGGTAAATATAGAAATTAAGCTAGTGTTTAATAAGAACATAGTCAAATATAGAATTTTATTAAGTAGCGTAATAAAAAAATGCTAAGTAATGAGTAGATAGAATTTAAGAATAGTCAAATTGTACGTAGTTAAGAGTATTAAATAAGATTGTTAACTATTATCACCTTCATGGTGATACTGTGCGGATTTAAACGTAAAGAAACTGGGTAAATATAGAATGTAGGTATAATTTTAATAAATTCACAGCGAAAGAGAAACTTTATTGTAGAAAACACAATTAAAAATTAGTAAGTAAATTTATTAGGCTTCTCACACATTTCAATCTCTATTATTCTTACTTGTCTTACTCTTCTGTTCCTTTATTCGCACGACTATATGTTTTCACAGCAAATCCATTACCATATCCGGTGAGGCAAGGAACAGCTATTGGGGTTTTGGAGGAGGCTGTTAGTTGAGGTTTATTTGCTGTAAAAATCATATGGTTTTCTATTTTGACACACATCTATTATTTTCTTAATGCGTAATGCGTTTACATGACTGAGAATAAATAATCTTAGTATTTCATTCTTAATTAAATCAGAAAACGTATTTGAGTTATCTAAAAGTACATTACATTAGTTAGTTTAGGAATAGCGAGGTATAAGACTTAATAATAAGATAGAGATAACATAGAATAAGTTACTAAAAGTTTTTAAAGACTATAGTTCTTAATAATTTCGAGGTATCTGTGTGTTAAATGTAACCATTTCTACTATTTCAAAAGTCAATTAATTTATGAGAATAACCGCCTTAGTGTAAAGCATGTGAGATGATATGTGAATNTTATACTTATAATTAAAGTTGAAAAGACGGTGTAAAAATAGTAATAATTTTACAAATGAAAATATTTGAAAAGTCGTAGATAAATTGTGCGATCATTTCTATACTACTCTCATATATTTGTAAGTCCTTGTGGTAAATTAGTTTTATTTCTATTAGGAAACTAGTATGTAATAAATAAGTAAATTAGTTTTTCACAAATATATCCTTCATGGTAATATTGTGTAGATATAAAGCTAACAAGACTAGGTAAATATAGAAATTAAGCTAGTATTTAATAAGAACATAGTCAAATAGAGAATTTTATTAAGTAGCGTAATAAAAAAATGCTAAGTAATGAGTAGATAGAATTTAAGAATAGTCAAATTGTACGTAGTTAAGAGTATTAAATAAGATTGTTAACTATTATCACCTTCATGGTGATACTGTGCGGATTTAAACGTAAAGAAACTGGGTAAATATAGAATGTAGGTATAATTTTAATAAATTCACAGCGAAAGAGAAACTTTATTGTAGAAAACACAATTAAAAATTAGTAAGTAAATTTATTAGGCTTCTCACACATTTCAATCTCTATTATTCTTACTTGTCTTACTCTTCTGTTCCTTTATTCGCACGACTATATGTTTTCACAGCAAATCCATTACCATATCCGGTGAGGCAAGGAACAGCTATTGGGGTTTTGGAGGAGGCTGTTAGTTGAGGTTTATTTGCTGTAAAAATCATATGGTTTTCTATTTCGACACACATCT
>NNCF01125935.1:0-17417 GCA_002313205.1 Laupala kohalensis
CCTGCGCACTGATGAGCTACAAGAGTCAATATTTAAGACGCGCGTTGCAGAGAAAACATGGTCTAGCATTAAAGCCTTGGGTTGCTGCGCAACAAGAGTCCGTAAGCTAGGCCGCGCGTGGATGAAATACCAGAGTCATTATTTTAGACGCGCGTTGCTGGTCCAACATTAAAGTCACAGGTTGTTGCGAAACAAGAGTGCAGGAGTTTAGCCGCGCGTTGCTGAGCAACGAGAGTCCGAAAATTAAGCCGCGCGTTGCTGAGCAAAAAGAGTCTGGGTGTTAGGCCGCGCGTTGCCGAGCTACAAGAGTCCGAAAGTTAGGCCGCGCGTTGGAGAGCAACAAGAGTCCAGGAGTTAGGTCGCGCGTTGCTAAGCAATAAAAGTCCTGGAGTTAGGCCGCGCGTTGCTCAGCAACAACAGTACGAGAGTTAGGCAGCGCGTTGATTAGCTACGAGAGTTGATATTTTAGATGCGCGTTGCTGAGAAACCATGGTCTAGCACTAAAGACACGGGTTGCTGCGCAACAAGATTTCGCGAGTTTGGCCGCGCGTTGCTGAGCAACAAGAGTCCGTAAGTTAGGCCGCGCGTTGCTGAGCAACAAGAGTCCGGGAAATAGGCTGCGCGGTAATGAGCTACTAGATTAAAAATTATAGACACGTGTTGCTAAGAAACCATCGTCCAGCATTACAGCCACGTGTTGCTGAGCAACAAGAGTCTAGGAGTTAGGTCGCGCGTTGCTAAGCAACAAGAGTCCGGGAGTTAGGCCGCGCGTTGCTGCGCAACAAGAGTTAGAGAGGTAGGCCGCGCGTTGATGAGCTACCAGAGTCAATATTTTAGACGCGCGTTGCTGAGAAACCATTATCTAGCATTAAAGCTATGTGTTGCCGCGCAACAACAGTGCAGGAGTTAATGCCGCACGTTGCTGAGCAAGAATAGTGCGAATGTTAGGCCACGCGTTGCTAAGCAACAAGAATCCGAAAGTTAGGCCGCGCGTTGCTGATCAACAAGGTTCCGCGAATTTGGGCGCGGGTTGCTGAGCAACAAGAGTCCGAGGGTGAGGCCGCGCGTTGCTGAGCAACAAGAGTCCAGGAGTTAGGTAGCGCGTAGCGGAGCAACAAGAGTCCGGGAAGAAGGCTGCGCGGTGATGAGCTACTAGATTAAAAAATTAAGACACGCGTTGCAGAGAAACCATCGTCTAGCATTACATCCACGGGTTGCTGAGCAACAAGATTCCAGGAGTTAGGTCGCGCGTTGCTGAGCAACAAGAGTCTAGGAGATAGGCCGCGCGTTGCTAAGCAACAAGTATACGAGAGTAAGGTTGCGCGTTGAAGAGCTACTAGATTAAATATTTTAGACACGCGTTGCAGAGTGACCATCGTCCTGCATTGAAGCCACGGGTTGCTGAGCAACAAGAGTCCAGGAGTTTGGCAACGCGTTGCTAAGCAACAAGAGTCCAGGAGCTAGGCCGCGCGTTGGTGAGCAACATGAGTCCGGGTGTTAGGCTGCGCGGTGATGAGCTGCTAGATTACATATTTTAGACACGCGTTGCAGAGAAACCATGGTCCAGCATTAGAGCCACGGGTTGCTGAGCAACAAGAGTCTAGGGGTTAGATAGCGCGTTGCTGAGCAACGAGAGTCCGAAAGTTAGGCCACGCGTTGCTCTGCAACATATGTCCGGGAGTTAGGCCGCGCGTTGATGAGCTACCAGAGTCAATATTTTAGATGCGCGTTGCTAAGAAACCATCTTCCATCATTAAATCCACGGGTTGCTGCGCAACAAGAGTCCAAAGCTTTGGCCGCGTGTTGCTAATCAACAAGAGTTTGAAATAGAGCCGCGCGTTGCCGAACATCAAGAGTCCAGTAGTTAGGCCGCGCGTTGCTGAGCAACAAGAGTCCAGGAGTTGAGCCTCGCGTAACTAAGCAACAAGAGTCCAGGAATTAGGCTGCGCAGTGATGAGCTACTATAGTCAAAATTTTAGTCACGCGTTGCTGAGTAACCATCGTCCATCATTAAAGCCACGGGTTGCTGAGCAATAAGAGTCCTGGAGTTAGGCCGCGCGTTGCTTAGCAACAAGAATCCGAAAATTAGGCTACGCGTTGCTAAGCAACATGAGTCTGGAAGTTAGCCCGCGTGTTGATAAGCTACCAGAGTCAATATTTTAGATGCGCAATGCTTAGAAACCATCGTCCAGCATTAGAACGACGTGTTGCTGAGCTTTAAGAGTCCAGGAGTTTGGCCGCGCGTTGCTGAGCTACAAGAGTCCGGGAGTCAGGCGGTGCGTTGCAGAGCAACAAGAGTCCGGGGTTATCGCGCATCTTTAAGCAACAAGAATCCGTTAGTTAGGCGGCGCGTTGCTGAACAACAAGACTCCAGAAGTTAGGACGCGCGTTGCTGAGCAACAAGAGTCCAGGAGTTGGGTCGCGCGTTGCTGAGCAATAAGAGTCCTGGAGTTAAGTCGTGCGTTGCTGAGCAACAAGAGTCCTGGAGTTAAGTCGCGCGTTGCTAAGCAACAAGAGTCCGGGAATTAGACTGCGCGGTGATAAGCTACTAGTGTCAAACTTCTAGACACGCGTTGTTAAGAAACCATCGTCCAGCATTAGAGCCATGGTTTGCTGCGCAACAAGAGTCCAAAGCTTTGGCCGCGCGTTGCTAAGCAACAAGAGTTCAGATGTTAGGACGCGAGTTGCTGAGCTACAAGAGTCCGGGAGTTAGGACGCGCGTTGCTGAGCAACGAGAGTTCGTAAGTTAGGCCTCGCGTTAATGAGCTACCAGAGTCAATTTATTAAACGCGCGTTAATGAGAAACCATGGTCCAGCATTAAAGATATTGAATGCTGCGCAACCAGTGTCCGGGAGTTTGGCCGCGCGTTGCAGGGCAACAATAGTCCCGGAGTTAGGCCGCGCATTGCTGAGCAACAAGAGTCCGGGAGTTACGCCGCGCGTTGCTAAGCAACAAGAGTACGAGAGTTAGGCCGCGCGTTGATAAGCTACCAGAGTCAATATTTTACACCCGCGTTGCTGAGAAACCATTGTCTATCTTTAAAGCCACGGGTTTCTGCGCAACAAGAGTCCGGGAGTTAGGCAGCGCGTTGCTGAGAGACAAGTGTCCAGGAGTGAAGCCGCGTGTTGCTGAGCACCAAGTGTCCAAGAATAAGCTACGCGGTGATGAGCTACTAGAGTCAAAATGTTTACAGGTACGTTGCTGAGAAACCATCG
Organism: Laupala kohalensis; assembly: GCA_002313205.1. Taxonomy (NCBI): domain Eukaryota; kingdom Metazoa; phylum Arthropoda; class Insecta; order Orthoptera; family Trigonidiidae; genus Laupala; species Laupala kohalensis. The sequence goes on from NNCF01125935.1 coordinate 3,217, forward strand.
TCCACCATTAAAGTCACAGGCTGCTGAGCAACAAGAGTCCAGGAGTTAGGCCGCACGTTGCTGAGCAACTAGAGTCCATGAGTTAAACCGCGCGTTGATGAGCTACCTGAGTCAATATTTTAGACGAGCGTTACTGACAAACCGTGGTCAAACATTAAAGTCACAGGTTGCTGCGCAACAAGAGTGCAGGTGTTAGGCCGCGCGTTGCTGAGCAACAAGACTCCAGGAGTAAGGATTTGCGTTGCTGATCAACGATAGTCCGTAAGTAAAGCCGCGCGTTGATGAGCTACCAGATTCAATTTTTTTGACGCGCTTTGCTGAGAAACAATGATCCGGCATTAAAGCCACGTGTTGCTGCGCAACAAGAGTGCGGGTGTTAGGCCGCGCGTTGCTGAGCAACAAGAGTCCAGGAGTTAGGTCGCGCATTGCTAAACTACAAGAGTCCGGGAGTTAGGCCGCGCGTTGCTGAGCAACTAGAGTCCATGAGTTAATCCGCGCGTTGATGAGCTACCAGAGTCAATATTTTAGACGTGCGTTACTGACAAACCNAATATTTTAGTCGCGCGTTGCTGACTAACCATAGTTTAGCATTAAACTCACGGGTTGCTGCGCAACAATAGTCCGCGAGTTTGGCCGCGCGTTGCTGAGCAACAAGAGTCCAGGAGTTAGGTCGCGCGTTGCTGAGCAACAAAAGTCCGCGAGTTTGGTCGCGCGTTGCTGAGCAACAAGAGTCCAGGAGTTACGCCGCGCGTTGCTGAGCAACAGGAGTTCGAGAGGTAGCAAGCGCGCTGATGAGCTACCAGAGTCAATATTATAGACGCGCGTTGCTGAGAAACCATGGTCTAGCATTAAAGCGACGGGTTGTTGCGCAACAAGAGTCCGTACGTTAGGCTGCGCGTTAATGAGCTACCAGAGTCAATATGTTAGTCGCGCGATGCTGAGAAACCATCGTCAAGAAATTAAACCCACGGGTTTCTGAGCAACATGAGTCCAGGAGTTAAGACGCGCGTTGCTGAGAAACCATGGTCCAGCAATAAGTCACGGGTTGCTGCGCATCATCAGTCCGGGAGTAAGACCGCGCGTTAATGAGCAACAATAGACCCGGAATTAGGCCGCGCGTTGCTGAGCTACCAGAGTCAATAATCTATGCGCCCGTTGCTGACAAACTTGGTATAGCATTAAAGTCTCTGGTTGCTACGCAACAAGAGTCCGCGAATTTAGCCGCGCGTAGCTGTGCAACAAGAGTCCAGAAATTAGGCCGCGCGTTGCTGAGCAACCAGAGTCAAAGAGTATGGTCGCGCGTTGCTGAGCAACAAGAGTACGGGACATAGGCCGCGCGTTTATAAGCTACCAGGGTCAATATTATAAACGCGCGTTGCTGAGACACCATTGTCCAGCAATAAGCCACGGTTTGCTGCGTATCAAGAGTCCGGGAGTAAGGCCGCGCGTTGCTGAACAAAAAGAGTCCCGGAATTGTCCGCGCGTTGCTGAGCTACCACAGTCAATAAGTTAGAAGCGCGTTGCTAAGAAACCATGGCCCAGCATTAAAGCCAAGGGTTGCTGCGCAACAAGAGTCCAAGAATTTGGCCGCTCGTTGGCTAGCATTTAAAATCCGGAAGTTAAGCTGCGCGTTGCTAAGCAAGAAAAGTCAAAGAGATAAGCCGCGCGTGGATGAGCTTCCAGAGTTAATATTCAAGACGTGCGTTGCTGACAAACAATGGTCCAGCAATAAAGCCACGTTTTGCTGCGCAACAAGAGTGCGGGTATTATGCCTTGCGTAGCTAAGCAATAAATGTCCAGGAGTTAGGCCTCGCGTTGCTGACCAACAAGAGTACGAGAGTTAAGCCGTGCGTACACGAGAGTTAAGCCGTGCGTACATGAGCAACCAGAGTCAATAATATAGACGAGCGTTACTGACAAACCATGGTCCAACATGAAAATCACAGGATGCAGCCCAACCAGAGTAAATATTTTAGACCCGTGTTGCTGAGAAACCATGGTCTAGCATTAAAGCCACGGGTTTCTGCGCAACAAAAGTCCGGTTGTTAAGCTGCGCGTTGCTGAGAAACAAGTGTCCAGGAGTGAAGCCGTGTGTCGCTGAGCAACAAGAGTCCAAGAATTAGGCTACGCAGTGATGCGCTACTAGAGTCAAAATTTTAAAGGCACTTTTCTGAGAAAGCATCGTCCACCATTGAAGTCACGGACTGATTTGCAACAAAAGTCCAGGAGAGTTAGGCCGCACGTTGCTGAGCAACTAGAGTCCATGAGTTAATCCGCGCGTTGATGAGCTACCAGAGTCAATATTTTAGACGTGCGTTACTGACAAACCAAGGTCCAACATTAAAGTCACAGGTTGCTGCGCAACAAGAGTGCAGGAGTTAGGCCGCGCGTTGCTGAGCAACTAGACTCCTGGAGTAAGAACGCGCGTTGCTGAGCAACAAGAGTCCGTAAGTAAAGCTGCGCGTTGATGAGCTACCAGAGTCAATTTTTTTGACACGTTTTGCTAAGAAACAATGGTCCATTATTAAAGCCACGTGTTGCTGCGCAACAAGAGTGCGGGTATTAGGCCGCGCGTTGCTAAGAAACTAGGGTCCGGTAGTTAGGCCGCGCGTTGCTGAGCTACCAGAGTCAATATTTTCGATAAGCGTTGCTGAGAAACCATCGTTTAGCATTAGAGCCACGGGTTTCTGAGCAATAAGAGTCCTGTGGTTAGGCCGCGCGTTGCTGAGCAACGAGAGTCCGAAAGTTAGGCCACGCGTTGCTGAGCAACATGAGTCCGGGAGTTAGGCCGCGCGTTGCTGAGCATCAAGAGTACGAGAGTTAGGCAGCGCGTTGATGAGCTACGAGAGTCGATATTTTAGACGCGCGTTGGTGAGAAACAATGGTCTAGTAATAAAGTCACGGGTTGCTGCGCAACAAGAGTCCGCGAGTTTGGCCGCGCGTTGCTGAGCAACAAGAGTCCGGGAGTTAGGTCTCGCATTGCTGAGCAACAAGAGTCCGGGAATTAGGCTGCGCGGTAATAAGCTACTAAAGTCAAAATTTTAGACACGCGTTGCTGAGAAACCATCGTTCAGCATTAGAGCAACGGGTTGCTGAGCGACATGAGTCCAGGAGTTACGCCGCGCGTTGCTGAGAAACAGAAGAACGAGTGTTATGCAGCGCGTTGATGAGCTACGAGAGACGATATTTAAGACGTGCGTTGCTGAGAAACCATGGTCTAGCATTAAAGTCACGGGTTACTGCGTAACAAGATTCCGCAAGTTTTGCCGCGCGTTGCTGGGCAACAAGAGTCCGAGAGTTAGTCCGCGCGTTGCTCAGCAACAAGAGTCCAGAAGTTAGGTAGCGCGTTGCTGAGCTACCAGAGTCCGGGAATTAGGCTGCGCGGTGATGAGCTACTAGATTAAAAGTTTTAGACACGCGTTGCTGAGAAACCATTGTCCAGCATTAAAGCCACGGGTTGTTGAGCCACAAGAGTCCGGTTGTTTGTCCGCTCGTTGCTGAGCAAAAAGACTCCAAGAATTAGGACGTGCGTTGGTGAGCAACGAGTGTCCGGGAGTTAGGCTGCGCGTTGCTGTGTAACAAGAGTCCGGGAGTTAGTCCGCGCGTTGATGTGCTACCAGAATCATTATTTGAGATGCGCTTTTCTAAAACATTATGGTTTAGTTTTAAAGCCACGTGTTGCTGCGCAATAAGAGTGCTGGAGTTAGGTTGTGCGTTGCTAAGCAACAAGAATCCGGGAGTTAGGCCACGCAATGCTGAGCAACAAGAATGCAGTTGTTAGACAGCGCGTTGCTGAGCAACAAGACTCCAGAAGTTAGGACGCGCGTTGCTGAGCAACGAGAGCCCGTATGTTAGGCCACGCGTTAATGAGGTACCAGAGTAAATTTTTTAGACCCGCGTTCCTGAGAAACAATGGTCCAGCATTAAAGACACGTGTTGCTGCGCAACAAGAGTGCGGGAGTTAGGCCACGCGTTGCTAAGCAACAAGAGTCCAGGTGTTAGGCCGTGCGTTGATGAGCTTTTTTTTTTATTTCATTTTATTTCTACTTACGGCGAGGTCCAATCTTACTTATGTACAATTTATTTGGGACCCCCCGCGCCAATGTGGAACACATATTGCGGGGAGTCCCTTTAAACATTCACACACTTACAACATTCATAATACTTTCTGATTCTCATTCATTCACCTCTCTAATAATTCAATTTATACATCCAATAAAACAAAACAACAATCTAACTACAAAACAACAATCTAACTACATTAGCCGGGAGTTAGGACGCGCGTTGATGAGATACCAGAGTCAATATTTTAGACGCGCGTTGCTGACAAAACTTGCTATAGTATTAAAGTCACGGGTTGCTGCGCAACAAGAGTCCGCGAGTTTGGCCGCGCGTTGCTGAGCAACAAGAGACCGGAAGTTAGCCCGCGCGTTCCTAAACAACAATAGTCCAGGTGTTAGGTCGCACGTTGCTGAGCAACAAGACTCCGGGAATTTGGCTGCGCGGTGATGAGCTACTAGATTCAAAATTTTAGACACGCGTTGCTGAGAAACCATCGTCCACCATTAGAGCCACGTGTTGCTGAGCAACAAGAGTCCGGGTGTTAGGCCGCGCGTTGCTGAGCATCGAAAGTTCGTAAGTTTAGCCGCGGGTAGATGAGCTACGAGAGTTAATATTTCAGACGCGCGTTGCTAAAAAACCATGGTCAAGCATTAAAGCTACTCGTCGCTGCGCAACAAGAGTCCGGAAGTTAGGCCGCGCGTTGCGGAGCAACTACAGTCCGCGAGATAGGTCGCGCGTTGCTGAGTAACAAGTGTCTGGGAGTTAGGCCACGCGTTGATAAGCTACCAAGTCAATATTTTAGATGCGCGTTGATGATAAACCATGGTCAAGCTTTAAAGCCACGGGTTGCTGCGCAACCAGAAACCGGAAGTTTGGCAGCGCGTTGCGTAACATCAAGAGGCCGGAAGTTTGGCCGTGCGTTGCAGTGCAACAAGCTTCCGGAAGTTATCGCGCGTTGCAGAGCAACAAGCATCCGGAAGTTATCGCGCGTTGCTAAGCAACAAGAATCCGGAAGTTAGGCCGCGCGTTGCTGAGCAACAAGAGTCCGCGAGATAGGCCGCGCGTTGCTGAGCAACAAGAGTCTGGGAGTTAGGTCGTGTGTTGCTGAGCAACAAGAGACCGGCAATTAGTCCGCGCGTTGGTGAGCTACCAGAGTTAATATTTTAGACGCGCGATGCCGACAAACCTTGGTATAGCATGAAAGTCACGGGTAGCTGCGCAACAAGAGTCCGCGAATTTGGCCGCGCGTTGCTGTGCAACAAATTTCCGGCAGTTAGGCCGCGCGTTGCTGGGCAACTAGAGTCCATAAGTTAGGCTGCGCGTTGATGAGCTACCAGAGTCAATATTTTAGACGCGCGTTGCTGACAAACTATGGTCTAGCATTAATGTCACGGGTTGCTGCGCAACAAGAGTCCGCGAGTTGGGCAGCGCGGTGCTGTGCAACAAGACTCGGGAAGTTAGGCCGCGCGTTGCTTAGCAAACAGAGACCGAGAGTTAGGTCGTGTGTTGCTGAGCAACAAGAGTCCAGGAGTTAGACCGCGCGTTGTTGAGCAACAAGAGTTCGAGAGGTAGGCCGCTCGTTGATAAGCTAGCAAAGTCAATATTTTAGACGCGCGTTGCTGAGAAACCATGGTCTAGCATTAAAGCCATGGGTTGCTGCGCAACAAGAGTCCGTAAGTTAGGTCTCGCGTTTATGAGCGACCAGAGTCAATTTTTTAAACGCGCGTTAATGAGAAACCATGGTCTAGCATTAAAGCTACTGATTGCTGAGCAACAAGTGTCTGGGAGTTTGGCCGCGCGTTGCTGAGCAACTAGAGTCCGAGAGTTAGGCCGTGCGTTGCTGAGCATCTAGAATCCGGCAGTTAGGCCGCTCGTTGATGAGCTACCAGAGTCAATATTTTTGTTATGCTTTGCTGACAAACCATGGTTAAGCATTAAANGTCTGGGAGTTTGGCCGCGCGTTGCTGAGCAACTAGAGTCCGAGAGTTAGGCCGTGCGTTGCTGAGCAACTAGAATCCGGCAGTTAGGCCGTTCGTTGATGAGCTACCAGAGTCAATATTTTTGTTGTGCTTTGCTGACAAACCATGGTTAAGCATTAAAGTCACGGGTTGCAGCGCACAAGAGTCCAGGAGTTAGGCCACGCGTTGCTGAGCAACAGAAATCTCGGAGTTGCGCCGCGCGTTGCTGAGCTACAACAGTACAAGAGTTAGGCAGCGCGTTGATGAGCTACGAGAGTCGATATTTTAGACGCGAGTTGCTAAGAAATCATGGTCTAGCATTAAAGCCACGGGTTGCTGCGAAACAAGAGTCCGGGAGTTATGCCTTGCGTTGCTGAGCAACAAGAGTCTGAAGGTTAGGCCGAGCGTTGCTTAGCAACAAGTGTACGATAGTTAGGCAGCGCGTTGATAAGCTACGAGAATCGATATTTTAGTCGCGCGTTGCTGAGAAACCATGGTCTAGCATTAAAGTCACGTTTTACTGCGCAACAAGATTCCATGAGTTTGCCCGCACGTTGCTGAGCAACGAGAGTCCGGAAGTTAGGCCGCGCGTTGCTGCTCAACAAGAGTTCGGGAGTTAGGCCGCACGTTGATGAGCTACAAGAGTCAATATTTTAGACAAGCGTTGCTGAGAAACCATGGTCTAGCATTAGAGCAACGTGTTGCTGCGCAACAAGAGTGCAGGAGTTAGGCCACGCGTTGCGACGCAACAAGAATCCGGGAGTAATCCGCGCGTTGCTGCGCAACAAGAGTGCGAAAGCTAGGCCACGCGTTGCTAAGCAACAAGAGTCCGAAAGTTACGCCACGCGATGCTGAGCAACAAGAGTCCGGAGGTTAGGCCGCGCGTTGCTGATTAACAAGAGTCCGGAAGTTAGGCAAAGCGTTGCTGAGCTACCAGTGTCAATAATATAGACGCGCGTTTCTGAGAAACCATGGTCCAGCATTAAAGCTTCGGGTTGCTGCGAACAAGAGTCCCGGAGTTAGGCCGCGCGTTGCTGATTAACAAGAGTCCGGAGGTTAGGCCGCGCGTTGCTGATTAACAAGAGTCCGGAAGTTAGGCAAAGCGTTGCTGAGCAACAAGAGTCCGGGAGTTAGACCGCACGTTGCTGACCAAACGAGTCCGGGATTTATGCCGCACGTTGCGGAGCAACTATGGACCGGGAGTTAAACCACATGTTGCTGAGCAACTTGTGTCAGGGTGTAAGGCGGCGCGTTGCTGAGCAACAAGATCACGGAGTAAGGCAGCACGTTGCTGAGCAATGAGGGTCCGGAAGTTAGGAAGCACATTGCTGAGCAACAAGAGTCCAGGAATGAGGCCGCACGTTGCTGAGCGACAAGGGACCGGGAGTTAGACCGCACGTTGGTGAGCGAAAAGGGTCAGGGAGTTATGCTACACGTTGCTGAGCAAGAGGAGCCCGTGAGTTAGGCCGCACGTTGCTGAGCCACAAGTAACCACGAGTAAGGCCGCACTCTGCTGAGTGACAAGTTTTCGGGTGTTAGACCGAACGTTGTTGAGCAACAAGTTTCTGAAAGATAGGCCGAACGTTGCTGAGCAACAAGAGTCCGGGATTTAAACAGCACGTTGCTGAGCAAGAAGATCGGGGTGTTAGGCAGCACGTTGCTGAGCAAAAACGGTCCGGAAGTTAGGCAGCACCTTGCTGAGCAACAGGGGTCCGGGATTTAAACCGCACGTTTCTGAGCAATAAATGTCCGGGAGTTAGGTAGCACGATGCTGGTCAACAAGGTTCCGGAAGTTTCCCGTGCGTTCTAAACAACAAGAGTTCAGGAGTTAGGTCGCGCGTTTCTGAGCAACAAGACTCAAAAAGTTAGGCCGCGCGTTGCAGAGCAACAAGTGTCCGGGAGGTTGCCCGCGCGTTGCAGAGCAAAAAGTGTCCGGGAGGTTGCCCGCGCGTTGATGTGCAACAAGTTTCCAGGAGTTAGTCCGCTCGGGGCTTAACAACTAGAGTCAGGGTGTTAGCAGCACGTTTCTGAGCGACAAGGGTCAAGGAATTAGGCCGCACGTTGCCGGCCAACAATAGTCCGAGAGTTAGGCCGCACTTTGCTGAGACACAATGGTCCGGGAGTTAGGCTGTACGTTGCTGAGCAAGAAGACTCCGGAAGTTAGGCCGCGCGTTTCTGAGCTACAAGAGTCCGAGATTTAGGCCTTTTGTTGCTGAGCAACATGAGTTTGAGGGTGAAGCCGCGCGTTGCTGAGCAACTATAGTTCATCATTTAAGCTACGCGTTGCTTAGCAACAAGAGTCCGAAAGTTTGGCGGCGCGTTGCTGAGCAAACAAAGTCTGGCAGTTAGGCCGCGCATTGCTGAACACTGAGAGTCTGAGATTTAGGCCGCGCGTTGCTGAACAACAAAAGTCCGGTTGTTAGGCCTCCCGCTGCCGAGCAACAAATGTCCGAGAGTGAGGCCGTACGTTCCTGAGCGAAAAGAGTCCGGGATTTGGACCGCACGTTGCTGAGCAACAAGGGTCCTGGAGTTAGGCCTTACATTGCTGAGCAATAAGGGTCCAGAAGTGTGGCCTAACATTGCTAAGAAACAAGGTTCAGGGAGTTACACCGCACGTTGCTGAGCAACAAGTGTCCGGGAGGCAAGCCGCACGTTGCTGAGCAATACGGTCCGGGATTTAGGCTGTACGTTACTACGAAACAAGTGTCCAAATGTTAGGCCGCAGTTTGCTGAGCAACAAGAGTCCGGAAGTTCAGCCGTGCGTTGCTAAACAACCCGAGTCCGGAAGTTAAGCAGCACGTTGTTGAGCAACCAAGGTCCGGAACAAGAAACCGCACGATATTGAGTAACATGAGTCCGGGATTTAGGCCGCACGTTGCTGAGCGACAAGTGTCCAAGAGGAAGGCCGCACGTTGCTGAGCAACAAGGGTCCGATAGTTAGGCCGCACGTAGCTGAGCAACAGAGATCCGTAAGTTAGGGCGCACGCTGCTGAGCAACAAGAGTCCGGGTGTTAGGCAGCACGTTGCTGAGCATCAAGATCTGAGAGTTAGGCAGCACGTTGCTGAGCGACAAGTGTCCGGGAGTTAGACCGAACGTTGTTGAGAAACAAGGTTCCGAAAGATAGGCCGCACTTTGCTGAGCAACAAGGGCTTCATTTGCTACGGCGTCCTGCTCGCGACGTTCGAATGTGGCGCTATCTAAATATTTTTCGTAAGCTGACAATTTGCTCTTGTAGGGCTGTGTATTGTGGATCTTGTTAAGGAAGCTTAGCAATGGAAGAAGAAAAATTTCATGGTAAGTATTCATCTTAGTCTTTTTCAGTTTAACAAAATAGAAAACGAACATAAGACAATGTTCTATATTTCTTTTAGATGCAGACAATGAAGGAAGAAATGAATCGAGACTGCGAGGTTAGTTTTTTCTATTTCATCATATTCATTAAAAGATTGTTATAACATTTTTTTAATATGTTGTTTACTATAGAGATTGAAGGACTTCCGTCGCCTCCACCGCTGCGGCGATGGGCAACAATACAAAATATTCCACGTATGTTTTTATTGAGATCCATACAATCATTTTTTTCGATACATTTTTCATGTAACATTTATTTTGCAGAGGTGGCAGACATTCCCACGGAGAATACGATACATCGATTTCAAGGTATGTGTTAATTTCTGTTCTTCTCTTATATGCATGCAATCGCAGTTTGTAAAAAAAGGTTACATTTTTTTTAGAAATGCGTGAATTTCAGTGTTCGAGTGTTCATCTCTGACTAATAACAAGGTATGTTATAATGAATTGTATGTTCTGTAAATAATGTAGATAAATTGCGTGAATGTTATAGAATATTGAAACACTAGTTATATTGTGAATATGTTGAGTCTAAAAGAAGTGTTGTTAATTGTCATAGGGTAATTATGTATGTATTATTGATTTGAGCCTGTAATAGTGTCTGCTTTTATGTTTTCTTAAATAGCCCTGATAATGAGGTCAATAAACCTCAAAACGTAGGCGAACCAGTAAACAATTGTATTTAATGAAAGATAACATGTAACATCTTTATTAAATGAAGATTTAGAAAAGAGTAAATCTGTAAGTTGATTGAATTATTGTCTATAATTAAGACATATAGTAGGTTGAATGATCTTGTCAAGATTATGAAAAATATTTTATTTGGTCAATAGCGGCAATGTATCATCGCTCGCGTCCACATATCAGAAATTCATTTCGTCCGTCACTCTATCGTGACAAGTTTCACAGACTCATGGACACATTGGATTTGAAAGTGATTCACTTCCCGGTAAAATTTTGTTATTTACAACGGTTTGAAAAACAAAATCCTGAGTATTCATTTCATGTGCATCATTTGATACGGTCGGCGACGCAAAACAAGGAGGTAGTTCAAGCCATTCATTACGCTCGAACGGTAAAGCAATTTCATGCAAATGTCTTATTATATAATCGTCACTATTGTTGGATTAAGAATATGAGTCGATTGCTTGGTTCTCAACTATCGAGAAAACGACATCATATATTTAACTGTTATTTATGTTTGCGGGTTTTCCGACGTGAAGACAAATTTGTAACCTACATATGTCAACCGGACGCAGGGACGCATGTTATTTTACCAAAAGGAAGAGATGCAACCATGCGATTTACAAACTAGAGTCGACAACAACGCAAGCCGCTCGTTGTCTATTGTGATTTCGAAGCTTTTACAGAACCTATTGACACATGTCAACCACCTGTAGATGCACCCTATTCAGACGCATATCAACATAATCGCCCTTTTGCTGTCGCATTCAATGTTGTCCGTGCTTTCGATACGAAACGCAACTACTATACTTCTTTTCGTGGAAATGATGTAGCGAATCAATCGTTAACTGCGTTAATAAATATTACTTGAGTCTATGAGATGTGTGTTGACCATCCACTACCACTTGTCATGCGAAGTGAGGATGACATTCATTTCAAATATGAGACGCAGTGTCATATCAGCAGAAAGACATTATCGAAAACATATCGTGTTCGAGATTACGATCAACTGACTGGAATGTATAGAGGATCTGCGCATAATAAATGTAATGTGAACTATAAAGTTCCTTTTCATATTCCCATATTCATTCATAACTCAGCATCATATGATTCTCATTTTATTCTTCGCACTTTAGGACGAGATCAAAAATTTTTAAAATATAAACTACATATTATACCACACAATATGAACGCTTCATTTGCATTTCCATGCGAGTGGAAAAAGTGGAACTTCGTTTTCTAAACTCGTTTAAATTTATGTGTAGCTCACTTGATGCTTTGGCGCGTACATTTCATCCGACAGATTCGTTACATGTTCGAGCACATTTTCCCAATGCACTCCACTTTGCATTAGCATGTAGGAAGGGTGTCTTTCCTTTTGACAATGTTACACATGGAAACTGTACTCGCAGAAACTGCATTACAACCATAAAATGCGTTTTTTGTCGTCTCTCGGGTGAATGACGACTATGCGCATGCACAACAGGTTTGGAAAGCGTTTGGTATTTGCACACGCGTCGACTATGTTGATTTGTACTTGAAAATAGATGTGCTCCTCCTCACCGACATTTTTGAATCGTTTCGCAACTTGTGTATGCGTGTGTACATGCTTGATCCTACGTATTATCTCACTACACCGTCTCTGTCGTGGGAAGCTATGTTAAAAATGACGAGAGTGAAGTACAAACTGCTCACCGATGAAGAAAAGCTCCTGTTCTTCGAAACAGGGATTCGCGGAGGTTTTGTACAAGTCAGTGCGAGACATGCAAAAGCAAACAATTGCTTTATGAATGACCTGTATAATCCACATGAACCTGAATGTTATCTATAGTATATCGATTGTAATAACCTCTATGGGCAAACTATATTGCAAGCTTCGCCAATTGGTGACTTTCAATGGGTTACAGACATTGCATGCTTTCGAGTAGCGCAGGTGGTGATGGAGGATGAGCATCGCGGTTATATGTTGGAGGTGGATCTCGATGTTCCTGAACATCGACAGGACATGCTCAGCGACCTACCGCTTTGCCCTGAGACGCAGATACCTCCTCATCCTGAGAGTCGACAGCCGAAACTAATGGCTACACTTCTTCCTAAACGACGTATGTCATTCACATTCGCAATTTACAACAGGCGCTAAACTTGGGTTACCAGTTTGTTCTCATTCATAATATTCTCTCTTTTTGTCAATCGCGTTGCTTCTTCACTACCTCGAACTCAACATGGGGACACTACCGCCTTGTCAAGAGTGAACTGTCATTGGAGCAGACATGGAAAAGCAAGTGTATCAGCATGCAACAGATATGATTGATTATATGTTCGACATCATCTCACATTTGCACAACAACCACAACATCATCACTGACATTGCAATTCAGGCATATGTATGTCTCTTGGCATTATCTGAGACAATGAATTGTGTAGATTCTGCACTAGTTAAACACGTTTCCGTCATACGTCAAGCACTCTGGATGCTTAATCATCCTACTGAAAACCTTCTCCCCCCTTACGATGATGAGGAAGACTGAATGCACGATCAGACATTTTTCTTTACGCGCAAGCGAACGCGAAAGAAGAACCTTTTTTCTTCTTCTGTTTCAGTGCACAATATGTCAAGTGCAAATCCGAAACCCACTTCTCACCCCCTGCAAACATATCTTCTGCAGGGGGTGTTTAGAAACGTGGGTGTTGGGGACAAGAAGAACCTCCTGCCCGTTATGCAGATCCACCTTAGTCAATTATAGAATAATGTTTTGGCATGTGATGTGTCAAGATGGAATTTCGCAAACATTATACAGAACTTGTAAAAATTCCGTCTTTGGCACATCACAGGCTAAAGCATGTACATAAGTAAATATAACAAAATAAATTATGTAAATAAATTATTTTTATATAAAAATTTAAATTTTTTAATAACATTTTCCTTAAATCCAAATCCAGTTAGGGCACTTTCCCCCCACCACTTAGATCTCCTAGTAGTGTGGTGGGGGAAAGACGTCAATGGTGGTGGTAGGGAAAAGATAAAAGATCTTTCCCAATAAGTAGAGTAGTGTGGTGGGGAATAACGTCAATATATTGTAAAATTCGATTAATTCTTGAAAATTAATTAAAATAATTGAAGTTATAAAAAGCAAGAATGTTTCGTAAGTAAGCGTAATCGTACCGCGACCTCCGTTGCGGTGCTGTAATGGAACGGGGTAGGGTCCGACTATTGCGTAAGGCGCAGTGTTTTGTGTTTCCTTGTTCAAAGGACGGACCATAAAACTTGACGAAGGGAAAAATGTCTGCGTTCTACGCATTATTTTTGGCAAGAAGTGGAAGGGAGGTAGAAAATTGCTAACCTATAATAAATAATGTTGTTAGAAATGAAACTGGGAAGAAACGGAAAATCACGCGATATTTTTTGAAAGACACGAGGTCAATGTTGGCGACATCTGGGTTCTAGCACGCAACTGCAAGGAAGACGCTGATTGTGGGCGAGAAGGGAGGTAGAGGTTTTTATGAGTTAAAAGGACGACAAAGGATAGCGACCCGAAGAGCGAAAGTGTGGGTGAGCAGGACCCTTAGCTTTTAAAACTGTCAACGGGTAGTTTACGAACACCAGAAGGCCAGCGACGGCTTTGCGAGTGTTGTCGAACCGTGGATAAAGAATGTGTTAAAGAGATGGGTGTGATATTTTAAAATTTCGAAAGTTGCTTAAATTTAGTATTCTGTTATTATTAAAAAGCGTTTGGTTAGGATCACTGAGAGAAGGGTTGAAAAAGATGACGCAGTGGAAGTGTGGAAATTTCCTAAGAAGGAGCCTGACGATAGGCCAGGGACGAACACTCGTCTTTTTAAAAATAACAAGGATCATGTTATTCGCTAGAGTGTCTTTTATACCTTATTTTACGGTGAAGAAAAATTCGGTTCCTTATAGTCCATTGTGAAAAAATACTAATAAAATTTTAAACAACCCTGTAAAATATATTTACCTGTTATGTTTTGCTCCGCGGCGTTCAATTATTCAATTTAGTCATAGTTGTTTGACGCTATAGCAGTACAAAAAAATCTCTTTATTGTTAACAACTTTGACTCTTGACTGGATGAAGTCTGCTCATAAGAAAGCATACTGTATGACGTCATCGCATGGTTCCAGCCGTTCA